>CM040433.1:102880680-103233180 GCA_022702705.1 Papilionanthe hookeriana x Papilionanthe teres | reverse complement strand
ATCAAAAGGAATATTGATAATTTGCTGTACTGAATGATCCTGGAGAATTTGGTGAAGGGCAGGAGTATCCCATTGATCCTCATTCCAGTAAACAGACACAGGGAACTGATTTTTAATTATATGGGGTAAGCTTGTGAGCATATCTTGAGGACACCAATGATCCTGCCAGAATAAGATGTCCCCTCTTCCTAACTCCCAATGGTACATGGAATCAGCCAGCTCTCTATTCTTGATCATGTGCTTCCAGATTCTAGAGGCCCCAGGTTTGATCTGGGCTAAATTCGGGTGAGTGCCTTTACAGTATTTCCCAATCATGTACTTGGCCCACAGGGATTTCTGCTGCCTGAATTGGATCCAAATTTTGCAAAAGTTCACCTGCTGAAGCTGCTTCAGCCCTTTAAAACCCAAACCACTAGCCCCATATGGTTTAGCAACCTTCTGCCAGCTAGCCCAAGGCAATTGCTTCCTAGTCCCCGACCACAGGAATCTATTGAAACTTCTATCAATTTGTATTCTGGTGCTTTTCTTCATACAAGACATTTGAAGGATGTAAGATGGGAAGGATGTAAGGATACTGTTAAGCACAGTAATCCTCCCACCATTTGATAAAAAAGAGTGAGCCCAGCTTGAGAGCTTGGTATGAATCTTACCAATGATCTCATCAAAATGAACCTGTTTGGTTCTGCCTTTTATCAGAGGTACCCCCAAATACTTCAGGGGAAGGTTTGCCTTGGAGAAGCCTGTGGTCTGAGATATCCAGTGAGATACAGTAGAAGCAATGTGGTTAGGTAAAACTAACTCACATTTGGCATGGTTGAATTGAAGGCCTGAGCTTTCTTTGGAATTGAAGAAAACAACTAAGTACTTTCTTAACGAGCGGGTTTATTAGCCACTGGAAAACACCATAATATCATCTTGCATACATCAAGTGGGAGATGGTGATGTTGGATCTATGATGGTAATTGGCATAGTGATAAGGTGAAACTTGAGCTTCCAACATCTTAGAGAAATAGTCCATAATTAGGATAAAGATAGTAGGAGATAGGGGATCTCCTTGTTTAAGACCCTTGGTTGCCTGAAAACCACCCCAACAGGTGCCATTGATGAGAAGAGAGTGGTGATTTTGGTGAAGCCATCTGCTGATAAGTTGACAAAAATTCTGGGAAAATCCTCTAGCTTTCAGCACATCCAAAACAAAGTTCCAATCAACAGTGTCATATGCTTTCTTGATGTCCAGCTTGTAGATGAGGTTGCCACCCCTGCAAGGCCTATCTAGATCCAGTAGCAATTCTTGGGCTAGCAGGACATTATCAGATATTGATCTGTCTTTCACAAAGGCAGACTGGATAGGGTTAATGATCTTGTCCAGGTGGGGCTGTAATCTTCCCACCAATATTTTACGATGATCTTGCGATTACGGATGTGAGGTCGATGGGCCCGAATTGGTTCCGATCCTTGGTGGCGAGTTCTTGGGGATAAGGATCATAGTGGAGGCATGGAAATATTGGGGCGAATCAACTCCACGAAAATAGCTTTGGATGGCATTAGTTACCTCATCTTTGCGGATATTCCGGGCTTTCTTATAGAAATCGGCGAGAGAAACCATCAGGTCCAGCTGCTTTGGAGCTATCAATGGTATTTAGAGCCAACCAAATCTCTTCCTGAGAGGGAATATCATCCAGAATGAGGGACTGGGTGTAAGCAAACTCCTTACTGAAGAGTTGAGAATCAATGGATGGTCTGTCAGCAGAATTGTGTGTGAGTAGGTTCCTGTAAAACCTGACAGCATCCATGGCAATCTCAACCTCATCTCTAAGCAGCTGCCCAAGCTCATTCACAATAGAATGAATGGCATTACATTTCCTCCTGTAATTGATGAAAGCATGGTAAAATCTGGTATTCCTATCTCCCTCTTTGAATTTGCTAATAGCAAATTTCTGCCTGAGGAGCTGATCCTGCCAACCAATAAGAGTAAGAAGTTTTTCCTGAGAAGTCACAAAGTCCCCACAACTAGAATCATCAGCAGCAGTAGCAATCTCAAGATCAGCCACCACCTTTTCAGCATGGGCAACTTCCTGGAAAATGTTGCCAATGGTGTTCCAGCTCCAAGACCTTAGCTTCATTCCCACAAGCAATCGCAGAATCTGCTGGAGAGTTGTGAAAGGATTGTCATGGGTCCCGGGGATCCAATGTCCAAGCAACCAAAGCAAGGAAATTGGGATGAGATGACCAAAAATTAAGATATCTGAAAGGGGAGGGTTGACAGGCTTTGGAAGAAGCAGTAATGGTGATAAGAAGTGGTCTGTGGTCAGACCCAGCAAAGTTTAAGTGGGATATAATAGTGTGGAGGAAATTTTGGTGCTAATTATTATTAGCCAGAAATCTATCAAGCCTTTCCCAGATTTTGCCTCTTCTCCAAGTGAATTGATTACCTTGGAAGCCTAAGTCAAAAAGCCCAGCTCTTTAAATGTTATCATTGAACTCAGTTAGTTTAGTGAGATGAGGGGTCCTCCCCCCAATTTTTTCAGCAGTGGCAGCTATACGGTTGAAATCTCCCCAATCGACCAAGCTGGAGTGATCACTAATGCTGATATTATGAATTTCAGACCAAAGCTCCTGCCTAGCACTCTTGGTGCACCCAGCATACACAAAGGTAACATCTAAATCAAAACCATTCAGGCTGAGTTGGAGATGAACAAATTGTGAATGATCAATCTTCACACTCCACTGAATCTCCTTCCTGCAAATGATCCAGATTTTATTAGAAATATTAGTGAAAAGGGAGCACCCAGGGAACCTGGATAGCCATCTCTTCTGGTTATTCTGAACCATAGGTTCAAGTAAGGCAATACACCAAAGTTGGTCTTTCTTGTAAAGATGAAGCAATCTCTTGTAAGAGAGGGGGTGAGAAGCCCCTCTAATATTCCAGCAAAGGAAATTAAACATCTAAGGATTAATGGGGAGGAGGGGAGTGGTAGAGGTGGGATTGGGATCTAGTCCTGCCCCTACTGGTACCACGAGGGGATCCTGGTTGAGCAAAATTTTCATTGCTTGTAAGTGATTGGGGGGCTAATTTAATGAGTTCTGATGCTAGTTTTTTCTTCTTTTTTGCCTTTTGTGTCTGCCAAACACCTACCATTTTATTCTGCATAGTGTTGATGGTGTCCGGAAGCGGGACCAGGGTGCTGTGTTGGGATTTCTTCCTCAGCTTCTTCTACCTCATCAATATCTAATGTGGTATCCTGACTGATTTGCTCCTTGCCTTTGTTGTTGTTATTGCCATTGTGTGGAGGGTCTACAAGTTCTGCCCCTGGAACCGAATGCGTCTCTATGTTTACTCCAGAAAACTGCTGGGGTACGATCTCGAGTAGTGGAACACAAGGGAGCCCGGGGTCGGTGGCTTGAGTCACCACAACTACGGTCTTGTTTGGTTTTTTAGGTGGAGGCTTCGATCCTGTAGCACTTCTCTTTTAAATGACCAAACATTCTACAATGATGGCAGAAAATGGGTTTATGCTCTAGGATCACATCCTGCCAGAATCCTTCACCTTCATCTGAGGTTGTAATCCATATTTTATCCAGTTCTGGGAGGGACACATCTCTTTCCACCAGGACTTTAGCTGCATTGAGGCTGCCCATCTCAAAAGTTGGGGAGTCTACTCTTAAAGGAGTTCCAAGAGCTCTGCTGATTTGAAATATGGCATGAGTGTGATATAATTGTATGGGGAGATTAGGAAAAGTAAACCACATTGGCTTAATAGGTGGCTCCTTGGCGAGATCAAAACCCGGATACCATTTCATTAGTTTCATAGTAGTTTTGGCAATATGTAAAACTTCCATATCAAGAAGCCTGGCATAATCCTCTTCACTAGACAATCTAATCAAGAGATGCCTGCCATCCATGATTCCCAATTTCCATTGACCAACAAAGTGCATCTCGCTCGAAGAAATGTCGACCGGTTCCATTTTAGGGTGCCCGAACTGCAAGCGGCCAATGATGGTGAATTTAATGTCCTCTCGCTAATGAAGTCATTTCTCGAGAAGTAAAGCCGACGACGGGTCTACCCTCTTTAGAGCCGAGGGGTCTAATAAAAGGCCGATCTGACCGGCCGACAGCGAGCATCATGTAACAGCTGAGGAAAAATTAAATGATCAACCGACTTTGGAGTCAATAAGCCTTTGCTGACAGCATAAGCATAGGTGGAAGAGGCCCCAATGCAAGGTCTACCACCCAGGTGGCTGTCAGACATGGGGAAAAATCCTCCACCCAAACCAAGTAGCAGGGAAGAGGAGCACCAATAGAACAGTAGCCAAACAGAAATTTGAAAAAATAGCTTGCCCGGGAAGCTCAAAACAGCTGCTCAGCAAACCAGCAGCCCCTGAAGTAGGGAGCTTCACAAAAAGGTTTAGAGGGAAACCAGCAGCCAAGCAGTAGGAAGCAAGGAAACCAGCCAGAGATGGCCAAACCAATGGAACAGTAGTAAGAGAAAGGGGAGCCCGGAAAACTCCAACCTCTAGAGAAACGAGTCCCGATAGGAGCGACTCCTCACCACCACCTTACCGACCACCCACCGAGCACCTCCGGAACGGCGGCCGCCACTCGAATCATCCATCAAACCCTAGCGAGCCTCTCTCTCCTCAACCACCATGTTTTTTTTTATATGTATATATATATATATATATATATATATATATATATATATATATATATATATATATATATATATATATATATATATATATATATATATATATATACATATATATATATATACATACATATATATATATACATAAATATATATATATATATGTCTATGGTTCTTTGTCTGCCCTGTCATGGCTTGTTCTGCACTAGAATGCGAAATAATTGTTGTTTTTTGGGGATTGAAAATTGCTGAAAAAATGAACTTAAATTTTCTTCATTTTGAACTTGATTCCTTGCTTCTCTTACGGATTTTGACACGGAAATCTGCTATACCTTGGTTCCTTCATATATGGATAAACAAGATCAAGGTTATTACTGCCTCCAAACATATTATTTGGTCTCACATCTACGGAGAAGGGAATCGGCACTGCAAATTGGCTTGCATCAGTTGCATCTTCTTCCTTTAATATAGTTTGTAGTTCTCGTTGTCTCATCTTTTCCTTTTTTTAGTTCTCTAGTACATGGGGATTTAATTAAGATCCCTCATGTTAGATGTATCAACTCTTTAATTTAATATATTTTGCTTCAAATATATATATATATATATATATATATATATATATATATATATATATATATATATATATATATATATATATATATCGGTTTTGTTTCTCTAATGAGGAATCTATCAATCACCTTTTCTTGAATTCCCATGTTGTGCAAGACATCTGGGATTCTATTTTAAACCATATTGGACTTATTTCTAAATTATGTCGTTGGATTAACATTGATTTCTGTTGACTTGATTGGAAAGGTTCAACATCATTCTATATTCCTTTAGTTATTTTCTGGTTCAAATGGTTGGCAAGAAATGATGTTATTTTTAATGGGAAGATCTTCTCCTCTCAATCCATTGTGAAAAATTGCTTAACTTATGTTGATAAGCTTAGTACATACAAGATAAACTCCAGCAAACCTGCTGCTACTTTTAACAAAGTTCAATTGATTATTTGGAGAAAACCAAGTATTCCTTGGGTCAAAATTAATACTGATGGGGGCTTTAAATTTCCTGATGCTGGAATTGGTGGACTTTGTAGAAATTATAAAGGGCACTACTGATAGTGTTATTCAGCTCCAGTTGTTGCTAACTCTGTCCTTGAAGCTGAATCATTGGCTGTGCTGTGGGGGCTGAAAATTGCAATTAAACTAAACCATTCCTTCATTCACATACAAATGGATTCCTTGCAATTACTACAAATCTTACTACATCAAATGGTTGTTCCATGGGACTTACAGATTTGGATTAATAATATATTCAATCTTGCTACATCCTTAAATATAATTTGGAGCCATATCTTTAGAGAAGGGAATAAACCTGCAAATTGGCTAGCTTCAAGGGCATCTCTTACTAAAGAAATCTTTTGTAGTTCTTTTCCTCCTGATTTTGTTTTTTCTTCTTTTAATGATTTTAGTTCTCTTTTACATGGGGATTTGATAAATATACCTCATGTTAGATGTAAAGTTTCAACTAGAACTTAATAAAGATTTCTTTTTTTGCTGATATATATATATATATATATATTTTTTTTTTGTTTTTTTTGGAAAAAGGAAAATTCATTCATCAAAAGGTAATGTTTACATACATCTAATAAAGGGAATATCAGTCAAATCCCCAAAAAGTAAAAGCTTTAAAGGATCATCAGGTTTAACAGCAAAAATAATCCTTTGAGTTGCAGTGGCATGTTTGGCCAACCGGTTTGCGGGTTGGTTACCTTCTCTAAAGATATGAGACCACTTGAGGTTGAGGGAGCCAAATGTAGAGAGCAATGTTCTGTAAGGGTAAACCAAATTCCAAGGAGGAGGAGATAATCCTTGTATTATGTTAACCGATCGTCGAGAATCGGATTCAATCCAAACAAATTGGTAGTTCGAGGCTTTAGCGATAATCGGGGCCCAATAAGCGGCTTGTAGTTCGGAATGGAGAGCGAGACGGTGAGATGATAGGAACTTGAAAGTACCACGGTAATTTACCTTCAAAATCTCTGCAAGCGCCCTGATTCCAGCGAGCGAGTTAGTGAAACTCCCATCTATATTGATTTTTATCCATGGTGGAGGTGGAAGGGACCACTTCAGCAATGTAGGTTTTCTTTTAACTGTGGGTTCCAACAGTGGCTTCATACTCAGAAAACTGCAGCAGTTGGCCACCATATGATTTATACTACAAGTTCTGTTGTCATACTTCACTTGATTCCTATGCATCCAAACAAACCAGCAGATAACTAAAGGTAAATGGAAGTTTTCTTCATTTTTCCGATCCTCCCGAGCAAGCTTCCCAATTGAGCCAATTGTAATTGAGGTGGTTAAGGTGGAATTGTTGTAAAACGAGTAATCCATACCTCGTTTAGTGACGAGTACAATGGAGAAAGAGGTGGGAAAGTGATTCTTCCTGAGCTTGACACAGCCAACATCTAGAAGCAAGTCTTAGACCTTTGAGTTTTAAAATATCATCTAGTGGAAGGTAATGGTGAAACATTCTCCAGCAGAAATAAGACATAGAGGGGGATAAAAGCCTGGTCCAGATTTTCTCCCCCCAAGTAGTATCAGGCCAAAGTTGAAAAGAGTTATGAATCATTTGATTGAAAGAAAATTTATTAGATCGCTTCGGTATGATTCTATCGGGTATAGTTGGATTAATGGGGATTTGAATAATCTGTTGTATGCTCTCTTCATCCAAAATTTCATTCGGCTTGTTGACATTCCATTGATCCTCCATCCGAAATCTGCAACTGTTAGTTGGTGATTGAAATCAGCAGTAAAATTTAAATTGCCATCTCCTATCCAGTTGTCATAATAGAAATTCACCTCCCCCTTGCCCACTTCCCAACAGAAATACTGATTGGCCAGATCCCTTACTTTTAGCAAACTTCTCCAGTGCTTAGAATCCCCTTGTCTTGGAACTACAGAATTTGGGTGAGCTTTCCAACAATATTTGTCAAACAAGAATTTTGCCCACATGGTATCTTTCCTTCTGAATTTAATCCACTGCTTACAATAGAACAAATGGCTCATCTGTTGGAAATTTCTCAGCCCTAGGCCCCCAGCCTTGTTTGGTTTGCAAACCTTGTTCCATATAGCCCAATGATATTGTTTGTTTTGGCCTTCCCAGAGAAATTTATTAAACATAGTTTCTATCATTTTCTGAGTGCTCTTTTTCATTCTAACTATTTGTAACTGATAAAGGGGAAAGGTTGAGAGTATACTCTTAAGCAATGTTAATCTTCCACCATTAGACAAAAGGTATTAGTCCAAGCAGTTTAATGTTGATGTAATCTTCCTAACAACTTCATCATACCGAGATTGCTTCCTCCTTCCTTTAATTAATCGCACTCCTAGGTATTTCAAGGGGAGATCAGCAGCAGAAAATCCTGTGTGCTCTTTCAACCAATGTTGATATTTGAACCCTTTTCCAGCCAAAAATTGACACTTCCTTTGGTTTAATTCCAGACCTGCAACTAAGGCAAGGTGATCAGTCAGTTGCAAAATCTTCTTTACAGCAAGCTTACTTCCATTGGTGAAGATGATGACATCATCAGCATATGCCAAGTGACTTATAATCTGTGAAGAACCATGCTTAAACTGAAGATAAGGATAAAGTGTTTGAGCAGAATTCAGAGTTCTAGAGAAGTAATCAAAAGCCAAAATGAAGATGGTTGGAGAAAGTGGGTCTCCTTGTTTCAGTCCCCTCCCAGCTTTAAAGAATCCACGACTACGGCCATTAACCGATTACACTCGTAATAGGCATTGGACGGCCATCTTTGAATTAACGCACAAAAAGCAGGATGGAAACCTCTAGCTTTAAGTACCAGATCAATAAATTTCCAACTGATAGTATCATATGCCTTTTTAAGATCCAATTTGAGAAGTAAATTATGTCCCCTACATTTCTTATCAACATCAAGTAACAATTCCTGAGCCAAAAGACAATTATCAGTAATAGTTCTTCCCTGCACAAAAGCAGATTGGTTAGAGCTGATCAATTGATTAAGATGGGGTTGTAATCTCCCCACAAGAATTTTGCTAATTATTTTAGAAAAAGTGGTGGTAAGAGTGATAGGTACGAAATCGAGTCCATCGAGTTTTTGAGTGCCTTTGGGTATAAGAGCAATGCTTGCTGCAGCAAAATATTTAGGAAGATCTGACCCCAGAAAGAAAGAATGGACTGCCTGAATAAGATCAGCACCCACAATATCCCAGGCTTTAGTATAAAATGTTGAAGTGAAACCATCTGGACCAGCTGTTTTATTACCATCAATGCTGTGCAATGCCTGCATTATCTCCTGTTTATCAGGGAGGGAAGTTAAATTCAGCTGATTCACATAATCATGATGATCAGAAAACATCTCAGCAACAAATGTATTAGAGGATATAGGCTGTTCAGCAAACAAATTCTGAAAATGTGATACAGCACTTTGTGAAATAGAAGATTGATCAGTAACCCAATTGCCAGCCTCATCTTTGATTTTAAGTATAGTATTTATTTTTCTTCTGTGTTTAATAACTGCATGAAAATACTTAGAGTTCCTGTCCCCATAGAGGTATTTATTCACAGCAGCTTTTTGTTGTAGAAAAGCCTCTTCCCTATCCAGGGCTTGGAAAAACAGATTTTGGGCAATTTCAAGCTCTTGTGCCTGAACCCCTCCCAAATCATTAGCAGCTTCTAACAAATGAACTTTGGCTTCGCTTCTTTAACTTGCTGAAAAACATTACCAAACTGATTCTTATTCCACAATCTTAGTTTAAAAGCTACATTCTTTTGCAATCTCCACAACCTTACAAGAGGGTTGCAGCAACTGTGATCCAAAACATTCCAGGCTCTATGGACTTCAGCTAAAAAACTATTATGAGTGCACCAAACATTGAGAAATCTAAACTGAGAGTGCCCTTTGTAAGGACTGAAAGATATCTGTATCAATAATGGGGAGTGATCGGATGTTGCTGCGTGTAAATGCTGCACTTGAGTTATGGGAAAGGTGTTGAGCCATTGATCATTAGCTAAAACTCTATCAATTCTCTCAAACAGATTACCTCTCTTCCATGTGAAGGGGGAACCAATGTAGCCTAGATCAAATAATCCTGCATTAGTGATATTCTGGGAGAATTGTAACATGGTGTTAAGGTCAGGAGTTCTTCCCCCCTTTTTCTCACTAGGATCTCTTATGCAGTTAAAATCCCCACTGACAATCCAATTTGATGGGTTATTAGTACTGATCAGCCACAGCTCTTTCCAAAGAGAATCTCTATCCATTGGAGTACACCCTGCATAAATAATAGTAGCACTGCCCTGGAAAGAATCCAATCCAAACTGTAAATGTAGAAATTGATAGTTATCAAGTAGAACATTGCAGTTAAACTCCTTTCTGGTAAAAACCCAGATTTTATTGTTGCAGTTGGAGTGAAAATGGAATCCTGGAAATTTTTTAGTAAATATAGAGATGTTGATATGTACCATAGGTTCAAGTAATGCTATAATCCAAGGTTTAAAGGTCCTGTTGAAGTATAATAATCTATTAAGGGTGCCAGGACTTGCTACACCCCTAACATTCCAGCAAATCAGGTTAATCATGATGTAATGCCTTACCGACCCTAGTGATTCTAGGGGGTGTTGCATTAGGCCGATCCATACCAATAATATTAGACTTAGAGAGATTTTGCAGCTCCATAATATCTTTTCTCCTTCTTCTACTTTTCTGTTGAGACCAAACACCATCAACAGTGGTTGCTAGATTCTCAAGGATGATTTGGGCAGATTCCCCAGCTATGGGACTTGAGGGGGTTATGAAAGTGGCACCTGCATCAGAATTATCAGGGATCACTTCCATAGTATCCTCCATTCTCTGTACAGCACTTGTGGTCCTAGATGTGGTGGCGACTGCGGGCTCCTTAACAAAAGTGTTGGATAAATCATCTTGCTGTAATTTCTTTGTCCTCCTCCTCCTGCTTCCATGCTTGGGAGCGAGCCCCTTCTACATCGAATAATCTGGACTCACATCCTCAGCTGCAGTAACACATACATTATTCATAACATTATCTCTAATCTCTAATGGTAGATCAGCATATTCCCCAATAGTTGCCTGTTCAATTTGATCTGCATAATTTTTACACACCCCCTCCTTATCAACTGGCCCATTAAGATCTGTATTTAGAATTGCAAGTTGTTCATTATTCAATACCTGGGAAGTAGCTGGACCATTGCCAATCGGAATCACTTGGAGATATAGGTAAATTGTCGGTCTTCTTAGTAACTTTATTGTTAACATTATAAGGTCTTAATTCGGGGTGTAGTTTAAAACAACTGTTCCATGGTGTGGCCAAACAGTGACGAGTGTTTGCAATACAATGGTTGATATTCCATAACAATGGGTTGCCAATAACCATTGTTAGCGATACCTAGCCAAACTCCATCCAAATAAGGTTGAGTAATGTCTCTTTCTACTAGGAATCTTGCATTGGAAATTCTGGTGACATTAGCAGAGGGGATATCAAGTTTAAGTGGCCTCCCCAAAGCATCAGCTATGTCATAGATGATTCTATGATTGTTAAATGGAAGTTTTAAATTAGGAAGACTAAACCACACAGGGACTATAGGTGGTTCTTTAGTTGGATCAAAATCCATTGTCCACTTGAGTAGCTTCATTGGTTTCCCATCAATCATGATAACTTTTTTAGAAAATACCTGTGCATAATCCTCCTCCTTAGCAAGCTGCAACATGATGTGCCTACTGTCAAAAACCCCTAATTTCCAACTGCCCACCAGCTTGAAACCATCAACAGCTTTTCTCAAAATATCCAGTTTAGGATGTCCAACTGGAATTTCCCTACCAATGTAAATTTATAGGGCTCCGAGCAGTTTCGAATCTCCTCCTCAGTGAAAATCAGAGCCAGTTTCCCAGCCTTCCTAGTGCATTTTCTAATAAACTCACACTCAGCTTTGCCTTCCATTGCATCATGAAATAGTTGAGGAAATACTAGCTTGTCTCCTAGAGTGGTTCCACCTTCTTTCCTCACTATGACTTCAGCAAAAGTACCCCTCCCAACAAAGTGTGGATGCTGCCTGAGTGAGATCTTGAGCCATTGTCAATGTAACGAGTAACACGGCAAAAATTCAAAAAGTAATGAGCCCGGGAAGGGAGAAATAATCCCCCTCACCCACAACCAAAGGAAGAAAAGAGTCGAGAAGGCTTCCGGCTTCTTACTAACCACCTTCCTCCACCCCGCTTTTTGCTGATATATATATATATATATATATATATATATATATATATATATATATATATATATATATATATATATATATATATATATATATATATATATATATATTGGAAGGAGCAACATGGCTCCCTACATGTTAATCAAAATGTGTAATACAAAGAGATTATATCCCAACCCATATAACTCCACATAAGACTTCAAAATTGAAAATACATTAGAAGCTATAAAAACCCCAGCCCTTGAACACCCAGTGTTGAACATATCAAAAAACTCCTCAAGTCAGTCCCCACAAAATTCTGTTAAAGAACTATTAACATGAAATCCTTCAAAATAGCACCTGCAAAAAAAAAAAACTCCCAGAAATCCTTATGGGAGGGGGAAAATGCCCACAAAGGAAGACCTAGATGCCAACAATTCTGAAGTAAGGAGCTTTAATCCTGTCAATTTCCATAAACAGTTGCAGTTGGGGAGGGGGGGTCAGCTGAGAAGTAATTTGCTGAGTTGAGTTAGCATTTCTGGCAAGCCAATTGGCCGGCCTGTTTCCTTCCTTTTAAATTAATTCATACTTGATATCAGAATGTTGGGAGATAGCTTTAATGTTGTTGATCCAATAAGCATGGTGCCAATTTGGGTGATGATAGTTCTGCATGGATTGTAATAGAAGATCTGAATCACTTTCCACAATAAGTGAGTGCCATTGGAAAGAATGAGCAAGTTGTAGAGCCCTGAATACTGCAACAAGTTCAGTTTCCAGAGCATCTTGTGCCACAATAGGAGTTTGAAAGTAACAAAGGCATTTGCCATTGTGATTTCTGAAGACTCCCCTACAGCCATCACCCCTATCAGAGAAGGATCCATCAGTGTTAACTTTGATGAATGGGTAAGGTGGGGCTTTCCAATAGACAGTAAGGATTTTATATCTTTTGCGGAGAACATTTACAGGACTGTTAAGAATGGTGGGGAACTTTTTCAGCTGTATTAGTTTGGTGAGGTAGGAGTGGCAGTTCCCCACAACAGTTGAGACTTTGCTGGTCTTATCCTCAAACTTAACAATGTTTCTATGCATCCATATAAACCATGCAATGATCAAAGGAACATCACCCACTTTAGTTTTTTGTCAGGACATCCAGCAGTTGTAAAACTCATACCAATCATAAGTAGTGTGTTAATGTTAAAGAGATTTATGACTCCCTGCCACACCTCCTGAGAGAAACTACAGGTAAAAAAGAGGTGCTGCAATGATTCTTCATTGGTCCCACAGAGATAACACTTAGAAGGCCCCCTAAGCCTTTTGAGCTTTAGAATATCATCAGTAGGCAGCAGATTATGGAACAGTCTCCAAGAAAAGAAAGACATAGATGGAGTGAGGTACTTATTCCAAAATTTTCTGCCCCAATTGCATTGAGGCCAATCATTGATCCTTAGATAGATATGTTTGGTGAGGCTCTGCAAACCACCACTGTACCAAACAATTTTATCTGAATTGGTTCTGTCAAAAGGGAGGGTAGAGATTTGTTGAGCTGAATCAGCAGTTACCAACTCCTGCAGTTTAATAGTAGACCATTGCATATTGTCCCAACGAATCGGCCACAGATAAATACTATTTTTCAATGGTGGGGAGAGCTTGTTTCATGTGAGGAGGACACCAGTTATCATGCTAGAACTGGACCTGGTCATTGCCCAGCTCCCAGTAATATAAGGATTCAGCTAAATCTCTGTTGAGAAGCATGTGTTTCCAAATCTTTGAAATACCTGGTTTAAGTTGAGCCATAGTGGGGTGACTATCCTTGCAATATTTCCCTTTCATGTAAACAACCCACAAAGAGCTTTGTTGTCTGAACTGTACCCAAAGTTTACAGAAATTCACTTTTTACAGCTGAAGAAGTCCTTTGAAACCTAGCCCTCCAGCTTCAATAGGCTTGGCCAGCTTTTGCCAAGACACCCAATGGATCTGGCTCCTATTGCCTGCCCATAAAAATCGATTAAAAATTCTCTCAAGTTGGGTTCCTGAACTCTTCTTCATACAGGTCATTTGAAGAACATAGTTAGGGAAAGTTGTATGGATGCTATTGAGAAGGGTAATTCTGCCCCCAGAAGATAGATAAGAGGTGGTCCAGTTGGATAGCTGATTGTGCACTTTCCCTATAATTTCCTCAAACTGAGTTTGTTTGACTCTCCCTTTGATGAGTTACACCCCTAAGTATTTCATAGGGAGAGTGGTTTTAGAGAAGCCAGTAAATTGAAGGATCCAGTGAGAGACAGTAGCAGTAGTGTGCATAGGGAACAATAATTCACATTTTGCTTTATTTAATTGAAGGCCAGAAACTTTACGAAAATGGTTGAGGCGAGTGAGTAACTTTCTTAACGAGCATTCTTGGAGGCCCTTGAAAAGATCATGATGTCATCAGCATATAGTAGATGGGAGATAACTACATTTGATTTATGATGGTATCTAGTATAGTGGAGAGGAGAGACCCAAATTTCAATTAGCCTGGATAAATAATCCATCACTAAGATGAATATGGAAGGGGATAGAGGATCACCTTGTTTAAGCCCCCTAGTGGCTTAAAAACCTCCCCAACACTGACCATTGATTAGAATGGAGTGGTGGTTGAACTTCAGCCATCTCTTGTTAATTAAGCAGAAATCCACAGAAAAGCCCCTAATGTGTAGTACCTGGAGGATGAAATTCCAATCCAATGTGTCATAAGCTTTTTTCACATCAAGTTTATAAATAAGATTACTCCCCCTGCAGGGACTATCAAGGTCAAGGAGTAGTTCTTAAGCAAGAAGCACATTGTCAGAGATGGTTCTACCTTGGACAAATGTTGTCTGAGGTGAGCTGATAATTCTGTTGAGGTGAGGCTGGAGACTGCCTACAATAACTTTGCTAATAATCTTACTGATTACAGTGGTGAGACTGATTGGTCTATAGTGGTTCCATGTTTTGGGTGCAGTGATTTTTGGCACTAGAACAATAGTGGAAGCATGGAAATACTGAGGGAGATCCATACCTTGGAAAAAACTTTGGATTACTGCACTGACATCATTTTTGCACAGGTCCCAAGTCTTCTTATAAAATTCAGAGTAATAACCATCTGGTCCTGCAGCTTTGGAGTTGTCTATGGAATTCAGTGCACCCAGATTTCTTCCTGAGTAGAGATATCAGTGAGCTTGAGAGAATTTGTGTAGTGTTGAACATCAGCAAACAAACTGCTTTCAATTTGAGGGCCGGAGAACTGTTTGAAGGTGAGAAGATCTTGGAAGAGGTTTACAGCACTGTGTGCAATTTCTGCTGCATCCCTGAGAATCACTTCCTGATCAGTCACAATAGATAGAATGGTATTGCACTTCCTCTTAAAATTAATACAAGCATGGTAGTATTTGGTGTTCCTGTCCCCATCCTTAAATTTGATGCAAGAAGCTTTTTGGCTTAGAATAAGGTCCTGCCAGTTGATTAGGTTAGAAGTTTTTCTTGTGCAGCCACAAAGTCTTTATATTTATTTTCATCTTCCTGAGCCTCAGCTTCCAACCTGGTAACTTCCACCTCAGTGTTAATGACCCCTTGGAAAACATTCCCAATGGATTCCCAGCTCCATCTCCTCAAAGCTGCTGGATAGTTTGACTCGAAGGATCCGAAGTTTGGTAAAAGGGTTATTCATCGGAACAACCAGTCCGATTTTCAACAATGACTTTGTTAAAATTTGGATGGGAAGACCGTAAATTTAGAAATATAAATGGGGAGGTGGACAGGTTGGTTGGGGGGAGGAAATGGTAAGGAGGAGGGGTTTATGATCAGAGCCAGCAAAATTTAGGTGAGTGATGGTGGTGTACAGAAAAGTATGATGCCAGGAATCATTAGCCAAAAAATGATCCAATCTCTCCCATATGTTACTTCTTCTCCAGGTAAATTTGTTTCCCTGAAATCCAAGGTCATACAACCCAGCTTGTTGGATATTGTCATTGAAATTAGCCATTTTATTCAGGTTTGGAAGTCTGCCACCTCTCTTTTCATCAGCTGAGGCAATGCAGTTAAAATCCCCTCCCACAATCCAGCTGAGGAGTTCCATTTTGCTGATAGCAGTAATCACATTCCATAGCTCCCTCCTATCAGCTTTAGTACAACCAGCATAAACAAAAGAAGCAGCAAATTTTTTACCATTCAAAGTGAAATGGAAATGGACAAGTTGTGGGTGATCAACCTGGATATTCCAATGCAATTCTTTTCTACAGATTAACCAAATTTTGTTTGAGGAGTTGGCAAAAAAGGTACAACCAGGAAATTTATTAAGGATCTTATTCTGATTTTTATAAACCATGGGTTCCAAGAAGATAATACACCAAATCTGGTGTTTTTTTGTAGAGATGTCTAAGCCTTTTGAGAGATAAGGGGTGAGCCACCCCTCTAATGTTCCAACATAGACAGTTGATCATCTGGGGGTCTTGAGATGGGAGAGGAATGAGTTGACATGGTTCTGGATCTGGATCTGGTTCTGCCCCTGGAGGAGTCCAGTGGAGATCCCAGTGCTTTTGTTATTTCTGGAATTTCCTGAATTTGAGTTGCCAGTTTCTGCAGCTTAGTGGATTTTTTCTTCTTTTTCCTGGTCTTCTAGATTTGCTAATAAGCTTCAAGTTTCTTTTGTTCCTCATCCAGAAGAGAGTGAGGAGGGCAAGGGACAGCAGAAAACTGTTGTGCAGACTCCTCAGCAGGTTCTAGATGTTCCAAAGTTTCCAAATGTTCCAATGTTCCCATTTGTTTCACTTGTGCCCCTTGGGGTTGCCCCCCCACAGTAGGTTCTGCAACCATAGGGGCATTTTCATAGAGTTTCTCCTGTGTAAGTTGATCTTCCATTAGGGGGTTTTCTGGAGCTGGATTTTCCACTGTTCTCCTTTTTTCCACCCTCTTTGAGGGAGGTTTTAATCTGAAGCATTTTTCCTTTTGATGTCTAAACATCCTGCAGTGAGTGCAGAAAATTGGTTTGTTCTCTAAAACTACTTCTTGCCAAAATCCCTCTCCTTCATCTGAGATAGTAATCCAAATTTTGTCTAACTCTGGGAGTAAAACATCCCTCTCTACTAAAACTTTTGCAACAGCTGGATTTCCCAATTCATAGGTAGGTGGATCCACCCTTAATGGTGTTCCCAGAGCCCTACTTATCTGAAATAAAGCATGTGTATGATACAGCTGAATAGGGAGATTAGGGAAAGTAAACCATAAAGGTTTTAGTGGGGGTTCTTTTGTTGGATCAAAACCTAGGTACCACTTCATCAACTTCATCTTAGAGTTAGCAATGGTCATTACTTCCATGCCCAATACTTTAGCATAATCTTCCTCCCTAGTTAACCTTATTAGCAAGTGCCTTCCATCCGAAACACCTAGCTTCCATTGTCCCAAAAATTGAAAATTTTCAAAATGCCTCCTGACCAATCCCATTTTGGGATGGCCAAATTGGAATTGGCCCAGAATAGAGAACTTAACTGCATCAGCCAGTGAACTCATCTCCTGGGAGGTAAATAAGACAGCAGGTCTGCCCTCCTTTGAACCCAAAGGTCTGACAAAGGGGCATTCAGATTTGCCTGCATCCGCATCATGCAGGAATTGAGGGAATGTCAGGTGCTCCACAACATTAAAAGAGGCGCCTCTGCTGACAGCAGAAGCATAAGTTGACGGGGTAGTAACAGCACTAGAGCTAGTCATTCTCCAAACTGAAATACCCCACAATGCCATAAACAAAAACAACAAGTAGAAACCAAAGCAGCTAACAGTAGCTAAAAATAGAAGAAGAAACCAGGAAACTGGGAGGAGACCAGTAAAGGATCCAGAAAACCAACTGAGCTAGAAGAACCCAGAAACCAGAAACCAGAAACTCCACAACACTTCTTCAATGTAACAATAAAATTCAAATGGAAGGGAGCCTGGGAAAGGGCAGAGCAAGTCCCAAACTCCCAGAACACCAAAGCACCTCAGCCAAACAACAGAAACCAGCCACCAACCAGGAGAACAACTTACCAGAACTGGAGAAAGGAGGGTGGCGCCGCCAGGGGGGTCATCCCTGAACCCCAAACCTTAGCAGAGCATTCCAAGCCGCCATATCCATATATAAATTCATATATATATATAAATTCATATTCATATATATATATATATATATATATATATATATATATATATATATATATATATATATATATATATATATATATATATATATATATATATATATATATATATATATATATATATATATATATATATATATATAAGATGGCAGACTGGAATTGCTTCTGCTAGGGTTTCAATGGAGCTAGTGGACAGAGTTGGCGGCTGTGCTGTCCAAGGTGGTGGAAGGTGGTCGGAAGATAGCAGGAAGTCTCCTTTTTTCATTTTGGTTCTTTGTTTGGGTTGGGGGTAGTGTTTTCTCCTTTCCCGGGCTCTTTCTAGTTCGAATTTTATTGAGTTACTGTTACATTGAGGAATGGCCCAGGACCTCACTCGAGCTGATCCTCACTTCATTGGAAGGGGCACTTTTGCCGAAGTCATTCGAGGAAAGTAGGTGGCACTACCCTTGGTGATAAATTAGTGTTCCCACATACTGTTTCATGATGCCATGGAGGGGAAAGCCGAGTGTGAATTCATCAGGAAATGCACAAGGAAGGCGGGAAAAGCCGGCACTAATCTTCACCGAGGAGGAACTTCAAAACCTGTCCGAACCATACGGAGTTCACATTGGTTGGGAAGTTCCAATTTGGACATCCCAAGCTTGATGTTTTAAGGAAAGCAGATTGATGATTTTAAGCTGGTAGGCAATCTGGAAAATAGGGGATTTTGACGGCAGACATATAATGTTGCAGCTTGCTTTGGAGGAGGATTATGCCCAAATTTTCTCTAAAAAAGTGATTATGATAGATGGGAAACCAATGAAGTTACTAAAGTGGACATTAGATTTTGATCCTACTAAAGAACCACCTATTGTTCCTGTTTGGTTCAGCCTTCCCAATTTAAAACTCCCCTTCAACAATCATAGAATCATCTATGATATTGCTGATTCCATGGGGAGACCACTCAAGCTTGACATCCCATCAGCTAATGCTACAAGGATATCTAATGCCAGATTTCTAGTAGAAAGAGATATCACTCAACCCTATATTGATGGGGTTTGGTTGGGGACTGCCAATAATGGGTACTGGCAGCCCATTGTTATGGAATATCAGCCAATGTATTGCAAACACTGCCACCTATTTGGACATACCATGGAACAATGCTTTAAACTACACCCTGAATTAAGACCTTATAATGTGAACAATTCTGCTAAGAAGAAGGAGCTCAACACTTTACCTCCAGCTATTCCATTAGTTCCTGTCCCTGGTGGCCAGGAATTGAACTCTGAACACATTGAGGTCATGGCTCCCAATACTGATGGGCAACCTCCTCCACTTCGAACCGATCTAGTTGTGCGGACGAGTCGTTTTGATATTGGACGATACATCGACCCCCCAATAGAACTCGAAATCCCGATAATAACCCCAACATGGTGGAAACGGACTCTACCGTAGATGTCCCTATAAGCTCGAAGCGAGTGCCACATTTATCTCCCCTTCCGAACTCGTTATCGGGGCGGCAGCTCTAATCGTTCTTGAAAATCTTGCCACAACAGCAGAAGGGGTTTGGTCTCAATAGAAGAGTAGGAGAAGGAGAAAAGACATTATGGAGCTACAGGATTTATCTAAATCAAACATTATAGGTTTGGATACTTCAGCTGTCACCCCCTAGGATCACTAGGGCTGGTAAGGCTATCCACCATGATTAATCTACTTTGTTGGAATGTTAGGGGTATTGCTAGTCCTAACACCCTTAACGAATTTTGCACTTGAATAGGACTCATAAATTTTGGATTATAGCATTACTTGAACCAATGGTGCATACCAATATATCTAAAGTCACTAAAAAATTTCCTGGATTTCACTTCCACTCTAACTGTAATAACAAAATATGGGTATTTACCAGAAAGGAGTTGAACTGTATCATCAAAGTTGATAATTATCAATTTTTGCACTTACATTTTTGTTTGGATCAGTTTCAAGGGAGTGCCACTTTCATTTATGCTGGATGTAATCAATTGGATAGGGAATTGCTTTGGAAAGAATTGTGCCAGATCAGTCTCAATAACCCTTCCAATTGGATTGTGAGTGGGGACTTTAACTGCATTAAAGAACCAAGTGAAAAGAAAGGGGGCAGAACACTCGATTTAAAATCCATGTTGCAATTTTCTCAAAACATTACTCAAGCTGGGCTATTTGATATTGGATACATTGGTTCCCCTTTCACATGGCAAAGAGGTAAACTGTTAGAGAGACTGGATAGAGTATTAACCAATGATGCTTGGCTGTAAATGTTTCCAATCACACAGGTACAGCAGTTACATAGAACTACCTCAGATCACTCACCACTATTGATTCAGATCTCTTACAGTTCTTATAAGGGTTGTTCACAGTTCAGGTTCCTAAATGTATGGTGTACTCATAACAATTTCCTAGTGCATGGTGAAAAGAGCCTGGGTTTTACCTGATTATCTTATTTGTAACCCCCTTGTGAAATTATGGAGACTGCACAAGAATGTAGCATATCATTTAAGAATGTGGAACAAACAGCAATTTGGTGATGTTTTCCAAAAGGTCAAAGATGCTGAAGCTAAAGTACTGTTAATGGAAGCTATTAATGATTACGGAGGGAACCAGGCACAGGATTTATGGTCTGCCCAATCACAATACTTACAAGCACTGGAAAGGGAGGAACTTTTCCTCCAACAAAAAGTCATTGTTGATAAATTTCTCTATGGGGATAGGAATTCTAAGTACTTCCATGCAATCATTAAACATAGAAGGAAACTCAATGCTATACTTAAAATCAGGGATGATGTTGGTAATTGGATCACTGATCAAATCAAGATTTCCCAAAGTGCTGTCCAGTATTTTCGAATTTGTTTATCGCTTCTCCAATATCATCTCGCTTCCTTTGTTGCTTGATATTTTTCCGATAATTCGACTATGTGCAGCAACTTAACTTAACCTTTCTACCAGATGAACAGGAAATATTGCAGGCTTTAAAAAGTATTGATGGTAACAGGACTGCTGGCCCAGATGGTTTCACATCCTCATTCTATATTAAGGCTTGGGAAGTTGTGGGAGCTGATCTTGTTCAAGCTGTACAATCATTCTTCTTAGGGACTGAACTTCCTAAATTTTTTTCTGCTGCAAGTATTGTACTTATCCCTAAAGAGAACCAAAAATTTCATTGGACTGATTTCAGACCTATAAGTCTCACTACTACATTCTCTAAGATCATTAGCAAGATTCTTGTGGGGAGACTACAGCCACACCTTAATCATTTGATTAGCTCTAACCAATCTTGCTTTTGTGCGGGGTAGAACCATAATCGATAACTGTTTGTTGGCTCAAGAATTATTACTTGGACCTTGACAAAAGATGTAGAGGGCATAATTTAATTCTCAAGTTGGATCTTAAGAAAGCTTATGATACTCTCAATTGGCGAGTTCATTGATCTTGTGCTTAAGGCACAAGGGTTTCACCCATCCTTCTGTGCTTTAATCCAGAGATGGCTTTCTAATGCTTACTATAGTGTTCTAGTTAATGGTAGCAGCTGTGGATTCTTCAAAGCTGGTAGGGGTCTGAAGCAAGGAGACCCACTCTCTCCTACCATTTTCATATTAGCCTTTGATTATTTCTCCAGACTTTTGAATGCTGCACATAATCACTATCCTTACCTCCATTATAAGCATGGCTCTTCTCAGCTCATTAGCCATTTGGCCTATGCTGATGATGTTATCATTTTCACTAATGGCGAGCAAGCTTGTCGTAAGAAAGACTTTACAATTAACGAGATCATTTGGCTATGGTTGCGAGCACTGGAACTAAATCAAAAGAAATGTCAATTTCTTGCTGGAAAAGGTTTTCATTTTCAGCGAGTGGATGAAAGAGTTTCTTGGATTTAATACTTGCGAGACCTCCCTCTAAGATATTTAGGGGTACGAACTACCAAAGGTAGAAGGAAACAGATCCCGATATGATGAAGTGGTTAGAAAGATAACATCAGCTATAAATTGCTGGACCACTGTTTTTCTATCAAATGGTGGTAGAGTTGCTCTACTAAAGAGTATCCTCTCATCATTCCCCCTTTATCATTTGCAAATGGTTAGAATGAAGAAGAGCACTCAGAAATTGATTGAAACTATGTTTAACAAATTCTTGTGGGAAGGTCAAACAAAACAATACCATTGGGCAGCATGGAACAAAGTGTGCAAACCACTCAAAGCTGGTGGGTTAGGTATGAAAAGCTTCCAACAGATGAGCTATTTGTTTTATTGCAAGCAGTGGATCAAATTTAGAAGACAAGATACAATGTGGGCTAAATTTCTGAATGATAAGTATTGTTGGAAGGTACATCCTAACTCTGTAAGGCCAAAACAAGGGGATTCCAAGCATTGGAAATATCTGCTGAAAGTTAGAGAATTGGCTAATCAATTTTTCTGTTGGGAGGTTGGCAAGGGGACTGTTAATTTCTACCATGATAACTGGCTAGGAGAAGGAACTTTAAAGTACACTGCTGAGATTAATCACCAACTCACTGTTTCTGATTTTTGGGTGGAGGATAAATGGAATGTCAACATGCTTAAGGGAGATTACGGCCGAGGACGAGTGTTCAACAAATTCTACAAATCCCAATTAAATCCGATAAACACGATAGACTTCTACTCGAAAAAGTCGAATCGGAAATCATTAAATAGCATGATACATAACACGAGTATGTTCTTGGCTCGACACTACTTGGGGAGACAAAATCTGGAATAGGCTCTTATCTCCCTCAATGTCTTTCTTCTGCTGGAGACTGTTCCATAATTATCTGCCAGTGGATGATTTACTGAAACTTAAAGGCTTAAGATCTGCATCCAGATGCTGGTTATGTCACTGCCAAGAGGAATCCATTTCTCATCTTTTTTTCCAGTGTTCTGTCACTAAACAGGTTTGGAATATAATATTACAGCATTTCAAGTTGAATCATCTCAACTATAATTGGTCTCATTTGGGGGCTTGCTTGGGATGGTCGGAAGAAGGAAACATGGTTCCATATACCCATAGTAATTTCTTGGTTTGTATGGATGGCAAGAAATCTTGCTAAATATGAAGACAAAACCTGTACCATTCATCGGATTGTGGCAAATTGCTGCAGTTTCCTATGCAAACACTCACCTGCTCGGACTCATCTCCGAGGAAAAAGCCTGTTTTGCTCGAAATGGTCTCTTCCCCCTCCACCATGGGTTAAAATTAATATTGATGGCGGTTATACACCTTCCGCTGCGGAATTGGAGCTATTTGCGAAATTCATTGGGACGGACTTTATGGTTCTTTCATGCACCTACTATCTCCACATCGGCCATTGAATCGAGCTACAAGCTGCACATTGGGCTTTGATTATCGCCAAGGCTTTAAATTATCAATTTGTATGGATTGAATCTGACTCACAACAGCTAGTTAACATCCTGCAAGGTTTATCTCCCCCTCCACGGAATTTGGTTTATCTTCACAGAACTTTGATCTCCACTTTTGGCTCCCTCAATCTTAAATGGACACATATCTACGGAGAGGGCAATCAACCGACCAACTCGGTTGGCAAAGCATGCTAATACTTCCCAAACTATAGCTTTTTCTACTACTCTCGTTGAGCAATTAAGGCATTTACTTTTTGGGGACTTGAGTGATATTCCATATATCGGATGTATGTAATTTTGGATTGAATGAATTTTTTTGCTTTTTGCTAAAATATATATATATATATACATATATATATATACACTCGCTTGTATGATAGAGTTCTTTACATTGTACTTTTCATGTTAAACCTATTTAATTTAGATTTACTTAATACTAGAAACTTATTTTTACTTTTTTTACATGAATTAGTTTCATTCTTAGAGCCAGATGATAGATAATTAATCAATAAAATTTTCTCTCATCATACTTGCTTTATACTATCCTGTTTTAACCTATTTAAAAATTCAAGTTTGGGAAATGGAGCAAATTCTTTTAAAAGCTAAAAATTTATTTGTCCTCAAACAAACTATATTTACAGATTATTTTAATATAAAAAGTGGTATGTGGTGTTATTTTTAGAAAACTATATATTTTATTCTGTTAATAAAATAGTAAACTTATGTAAACATTTTTGGTAATCAAGGGTAATTCTAAAGTTAAGATATTTTTTATGAAAATTTATGAATATGTTTTTACTATCCAAAATAGGAAAAATTATATTTTTGAAATAGTAATGATCTTAGATTTACACTTTAAAAAAAATTTTGAGACTCCATGAAAATCATTTTATACTAAGACACATTATCAAGTAAGGAAATGTGAAAAGATGTTAACTTTAGGGGAGGATAGTGAAGTTCAAAATTATTAAACAAAATCTAGTATACTAATCCTCACATAAAAGGAAAAAAAAGAAATGATTGGAAATGATTTGAAAGAAAAACTAAAGTAAAATCAAAATAAAAGGAAAAGTAAAAGAAATAAATGTGGGGAAAATCTTGAGGAGATGCCTAATTAAAAATTGGCTTCACTTAGAATTATCTCAAAGGAAGAAACTAATTTACATTTCTGAACTTATTCCTAATTTAATGTATTAGTCAAATCTTTACTAGTACAGCTCTCATATGATTCTATCATTTAAAACTTCTAAGATTCCTAAGTCTAACATATTACAGTTATTTTTGAATGATTAGAAAATCAAAATTCTTTTCTTAAGTACTAGATGCTCTTACATCTTAGTTTTATCTTGAGTTATTAAATTTTTTTCTAAATTTTCATTATTCAATTTATGGGTCAGAAGTATAGTTATCTTTAATGAAACCCACTACCATAAGTTAAAATATTTTATGTTATAAGATAGATGAGTTACTTGAGGAGAAGTAACGTTTATGTTTGAGGGAATTGACATGCCTTAAAGATTAACTTCTTTTATATGTACATTTTACACTTATTTTTAAGGATATTGCACGTCAGTAAAAGGTGTTTTGTATGTTTATTATTTCAGGTATGAGAAATGGTTTTTAAGAGCAAAAGGAACAAAAATGGAGTGAAATAAGGTCAAATGGAGCTAAGGAACATAATTAAACCCGATGTCTAGGCACCAGGATCTGGTGCTCAGGCGTTAGGTAGTCACCATGAGCTTCAAAAAGGTAGGCGCTTAGGCGCCATGGTTGGTAGCCTAGGCACCAGAGATGGTTGGGACCATTTCTCATTAAATTTGGATAAGTTTTGAAGAGGTGATTGATGTGACTCTTGGTGATTTTGAGAGCTCTATTTAATAGAGTCATTGGTTGGTCATAAAAGAGAGCTTTTAGATTCTAGTTTTGGCGTGAGTCTTTGGGGAGAGTCTTGTGTGTGGGTGTGTGAGTGAGAGTCATTTTAGTGTCTATTTTTGTGTTTTTATAATAGGAAGAAGTCAGCAAAGGAAGTACAATAGATTTGCTTGAGGAGAAGTCTAAGATAAGTACATTGTATTTTCGTCTAAGCTTTGTTTTATTATGTAGACTTGGCTTTTAATATATATCATTTTTTTGTGTCATCCCCATGAATTCTGAGTAGTTTTCTTATCTTTCTCCTTTTAATAAGAAGTAATCATGTGGATGATTTGAATTGTTTAAGATTTTCTTATTCCATACTTGCGATGATTGTTTACTTCGTTCTTCATTTACATCTTCAATCTATCCAATTGGAATGTTAAAATTTATTGTTGATCTATAATGACCCAGGAAAGATATGTGTTCCTCAATGAGTAAGAATCTCATAAATTCTATGGGTGAATAGATAGTCCATGGCTTGTTGCAAATAGATTGGGAGATAAGTTGTGATGGGCGTAGAATTAGTGTTTCTAGGGTGACTAGCTAGAACCTTTACCAATTCGATCTAGAGTTTAGAACCTGCAATCTGATTAGTCCTATAGAGAGAGCATAATGGGTAATCTGGAAGCGACAGGCTAGAACCTACCTAGCATACCATATAATTTAGTAACTTACTATAGGTTAGTTAATGCTTTTTATTGGCTCGGAAAATGGTAAAGAATAAGTATGCTCCTATTTGGCACAAAACTATATTTTTAACTTTTAAACATTCGATTCCTACACTGATTATTATCACTTTGCAAGAAGAAAATACTTATATATTGTTTTAAATCTTCATTATTAAACTAGTTTAGAATCTCTGCATTTAACTTTAACTTTGAAATATAACTTGTAGGAATTCTGTAACTTTGTTTTATACCTAAAATGGCTATCATATTTTCTAAATAAGTGTATGGAATTTAAGTAGAATTTACTAATTTGATAAATAGTAGTTTCATAGCTTAATCACCTTCCCTGTGGGATCAATACTATGTTTTTAAAGAAAATCACATATTATTTGAAAATATATGTTTACTTGCATAGTACCCCAAGTATGTAAACCATTTATTAAACTCTGAATTATATAATATATTTATTATACACACTAGCCGATACAATATACTAGGTCAAGTTTTAGGCCATTATTTGGAATCTAAATATCTACGTAATTGAAGGTTGAATTATGGCAAAAACTCTATATAATTTTCATTCATCCACAGGGAGGACAATGATACACCTAAAATTCATAGTATTTTCTATGCACATTTTTATACCAATTTTTGATGATATTACACTTTAATGGAAGGTATTTTGTATTTTTCTTGCAGGTATGATGAAAATGAGTAATTATGATGAAAGAAGCAAAATTGAATAAAATTTGGAGCAAAAAAATGAAAAATGAAAATTTGGGCACTGGCGGCTAAGCGCCGCTGGGCCGGCGCTTAGCCGCCACAGTTAAAAATCGAGTTTAATTTGAATTTGGCGCCATTTTCAAAGGGGATGGGATGCAACTCTTAGTGATAACTTCCATAACTTCCTTTGGGTGGTAAGTTTGAATGAAGGGGTGCATTCTTTGGTAGATACATCGAATCTAGACACATTTTGAGGAGACACCAAGGCACCTTTTAGTTTTATATTTAAAGAGAGTCTTAGAAAAAAAAGAGAGCTCTTTCTTTGCATTTTGAAGGGTTCTTCCATTGCATTTTTATATATTTTTTATTTTAATTTTAATTAGGAGTAGGAGTAGAGAGTAGAAAAGAGAAAAGGGTAGGATTGAAGCCTTCTTCTTTCCACTACTTTTCTTTCCTTTAGTCTAGTTTAGTTTTTATTGAAGTCTGAAGTCTGTATTCTGAGTCATCAGAGTTTAGAGACTTGCACTGAGGAGTAGTTTAGTGAAGAGTCAAAGTTTCAGAGGAACTTCCTGAGTCATGTGAAGAGGATTTTCAGATAAGTGTTTACTTTTATTCTTTCATTTAGTTTTTAATTAATACTTACTTTTGTTTGTTGTTTTTCTTATGGTTTTTAATTTCAAATAAATGTGTTTTTGTATTTTCTCAATGCATTCTGAGTATTTTGCTTTATCTTTTTCTTTCTTAAATGAAGAAGAAAGTAATTCATGAAGAATTGTTGTGGAAAGTATATGTGTTCAAAGTTGGAAGAAGTTGTGAAAATTGATTCTACAAACTTTATTTACTTCTTAATTTGGCATGTTAAGATGTAAAATTTGTGGTGAGATTATGTAAAATCCAATACGGTATTGTCTCATAAAAGTTAGTAAGAATCACATGCAGTTATATGGGTGAAGATTATAGTTCATATAATTGAATGTAATATATTAGAAGATGTTTTAAAAAGGGAGTAAAGTTAGAGGGTTTTTAGTGTAACAGGCTAAAAGCCTCTAATTTGGTTTGAAGTTTTGAATTTTGTTATGAGAAGTTAGCCCCCAGGTGGAGAGAATTGAGGGAACTCTAGAGTGAGAGCTGGTATCTTCCCTGCCTAACCATGTTCAAAATGATAAAATTTCAAATTAACTAATGTTCTTTATAGAACCAAGTAAGGGTAAATAATACTTTTATTTCTATTTTTCACAACAAATTTAAATACTTCCACAACAATACTTTCATAATTATTACTACTTTATAAAAGAAAGAAAAATATATTCTAGTTAATAGTGTTTTTCTTACCAATTCAAGTTAATAGTGTTTTTCATACCATGTTAACAGTCATTATCATTTTAATTTCTTGTTTGACTTTTATAAGAAAATTTAAAGAGCGAAATCAACTATCAAACTTTTCAAAATCAAAACATACTTTCAAAAGCCAATTAAAAAAGTAAAAAGATAATTTTCTTATTTCTTTAAAGATATATCACTTTCCCTGTGGGTTCGATATCTCGGGGCTTAATCAGAAAGTCCTATATTACTTGATAAACGATACGTATACTTGCGTAGTATCCCATATTATAAAATCATAATTTTCATTTCTAAATCATCAACACAAATATTTATCCAGCGGAGTCATGTTTTGGCGCACATATATTTATCGGGGATCAAGTTTCTGGCGTCATTGTCGGGGAATTAAATTAATTAAAATTACATATTAAAGAAAATTAAGAAATTTTAAATTTTTACTTTTCTTTGTTTTTGTTAGTGTGTTTTGAAATACAGAAAAAGATAAAAATATTAGCGAAATGGCAAATGATCAAGATCAAAATGTTGGCATCCATCAAGAATTAAGACATTTAAGAGATTATGTTAACCCTACAGTGGATGAACTTCATTGTAGTATTCAAAACCCTACTGTAGCTGTTAATTCTTTTGAGCTTAAACCTGCTATTATCCAAATGGTGTCTAATAATCAGTTTGGGGGAGCAACAACAAAAGATCCTAATTTGCATCTTGCTAATTTTTTAGTGTTGTGTGATACTTTTAAATATGATGATGTTTCGGATGATGCTATTAGAGTTAGACTTTTTCCTTTCTCACTAAGGGATAAAGATAAAATATGGTAACATTTGTTAGCACCTAGATCAATTAGAACTTGGGGTGAACTGTCACAAAAACTCCTTGCTAAATATTTTCCACCATCTAAGACTGCTAAGTTGAGAAATGATATTACATCTTTTTGCCAGTTTGAAGGGGAATCAATATATGATGCATGGGAAAGATTTAAAGATCTCCTCAGAAAATGTCCACATCATTTGATTTGAGATTAGTTAATAATTCAAACTTTTTATAATGGATTAGTTGGATCTCTTAGACCGTTCATTGATGCTGCTACTGGTGGATCATTAATGTTTAAACCATTTTCTGATGGTTATGCTTTAATTGAAGAAATGGCTACTAATAATTTTTAATGGCCTTCTGAAAGGTTAACTCCTAAAAAGGTAGCTAGTGTTTTTTAAAATGATGTTTTTACAATGTTATCAAATCAAGTTGCTGCTGTTTCAAGGAAGATAGACCAATTTAGGATGAATTTTCCTCAGCCACATTCCATGATTGAAGAAAATTCATTAGGCCAAATGGTTGATTGTTATTCTTCACTAGAAACTGTGAATGCTATAATTAAGCCTAAC
The DNA here is from genome assembly GCA_022702705.1 of Papilionanthe hookeriana x Papilionanthe teres. NCBI lineage: Eukaryota > Viridiplantae > Streptophyta > Magnoliopsida > Asparagales > Orchidaceae > Papilionanthe > Papilionanthe hookeriana x Papilionanthe teres. The sequence continues at coordinate 103,203,725 of CM040433.1, read as the reverse complement.
AACCCATATTCCAATTATTATAACCCAGGTTGGAATAATCATCTAAGTTTTAACTGGAATACCAATAATTAGGGTGGTGTTAATCAACAATAGGGGAACCACCAAGTAAACCCATTAGGGAATTGGAATAATCAAGGAAATAATATTAATAATAATAGATTAACTTATCCTTCAGGTTATAACAATGCTTTACAATTAAAGGAGAAGAAGTTGTCTATTGAAGAAGTGGTATCAAATTTGGGAAATAAATTACAAATTCAAGGAGCAACCATTAGAAATATTGAAAATCAATTGGGACAAATTGCAAATGCGTTAAGTAATAGATCCCAAGGAATGCTTCCAAGTAATATTGAAGTAAATCTAAGAGAAAAGAATAAAGAACAAGTAAAAGCAATTCAACTGAGAAGTGGAAGAGAATTAGAAGATAGAGTTCAAAAAGAAACTAAGTGGAGAAATAAGAGATTGAAGAACTAAAAGAGGACGCTCCGAAAGGTTTGGAATGACTTGTGTCTCCACCGAAGGTTGATTTAGAGACTTCATCAACAAAAGTTGGATAAGAGATTTTCAAAATTCTTGGAGATATTTAAGAAGCGTACTATTAATATTCCATTTGCTGAAGCCTTAGAGCAAATGCCAAGCTATACGAAATTTATGAAGGATATTTTTAACAAGAAAAAGAAGTTTGAAGATAACGAGACTGTTGCACTTAGTGAGGAGTGCAGTGCAATAACTCAGAAAAAGCTTCCTAAAAAGCTTAAAGATCCTGGTAGTTTCACAATTCCATGTGCAATCGGAGACAGATTCTATCGAAAAGCTTTATGTAATTTTGGTGCAAGCATTAACCTTATGACTCTATCAATATTTAAAAGACTGGCACTAGGAGAAATAACCCCAACTACTGTAACTTTGCAATTAGTAGATCGTTCGATCACATATCCTAAATGAGTTATAGAATATGTTTTGGTTAGAAGTGAATCAATTTATTTTTCCTGTTGATTTCATTGTGTTAGATATGGAGGAAGATAAAGGGATACATATAATTTTGGGAAGACATTTCCCTAGCTACAGGCTGAGCCATGATAGATGTGCAAAAAGGGGAATTAATGATGAGGGTTAATTTTAATGATCAGACTGTTACATTTAATATTTTAAAATCGATAAAATATCCTGCTAGAGGTAAAGAAGATGAATGTTATAAGATGGATGTTATCAAATATTTAAGTGAATGTCTTTTCAAGTCAACTTATGAAGAGAAACTAGAAAGAGAAGATTTTGAACATAAGCAAGAAGAGGAGTTACTTGATTCTAAAGATTTTCAAGAGGAAGATTTAAAGTATGTGAAAGTTTTGAATTGTTGGATTTGACTGAAAAAGATGAATCTTATGGTCCATCAAGTGAAAAACCTCTTGAACTTGAGTTAAAAATGCTTCCTGATAATTTGAAGTATGTTTTTCTAGGTGAATCCTCAACTTTGCCAATTATAATTTCCTCTCAATTAACTGAAAAGAAGAAGAGGGTTTGCTTGAAATTTTGAAGAAGCATAAGAAAGCATTTGGATGGACAATTGCTGATATTAAAAGAATCAGTCCTTCGATTTATATGCACAGAATTCTTATGGAAGATAATTGCAAACCGCAGGCTAATCCCCAAAGGAGATTAAATCCTATCATGAAAGACGTTGTTAAGAAAGAAATTTTAAAATGGTTGGATGCTGGATGTATCTACCCTATTTCAGATAGTGCATAGGTTAGTCTTATTCACTGTGTTCCTAAGAAAGGAGTGACTATGACTGTTAATGAAAAGAATGAAATAATGCCAACAAGACAAGTTACAGGGTAGTGAATATGAATTGATTATAGAAAATTAACTCTTGCCACAAGGAAAGATCACTTTCCACTCCCATTTCTGGATCAAATGTTGGATAGACTGGCTGGGCATAAATACTTTTGTTTTCTAGATGGATATACTGGTTACCACCAAATTCAAATTGCTCCTGAGGATCAAGAGAAAACTACGTTTACCAGTCTTTATGGTACGTTTTGCTTGTAGAAGAATGCCTTTTGGTTTATGTAATGCCCTTGCTACATTTCAGAGATGTATGATGGCTATTTTTTGTGATTAAATTGAAAAAGGGATTAAAGTTTTTATGGATGACTTTTCAGTGTTTGGAATTTCATTTGAATCATGTTTAGAACATTTATCTAAGGTTCTAAAATGCTGTGAATAAACTAATTTGCTCCTTAACTGGGAAAAATGCCAATTTATGGTAGCAGGAGGAATTATTTTGGGACATCGGATTTCATAAAAAGGTTTGGAGGTAGATCCTGCAAAAATTCAATTTATATCTAATTTACCTTGCCCAACTAATGTAAGGGAAATTAGAATCTTTTTAGGACATGCTATATTTTACAGGCGTTACATCAAAGATTTTCAAAGACTACAAAACCTTTATGTCGTTTACTGGAAAAGGATACAATTTTTAATTTTGATGATGATTGCCTCAAAGCCTTTGAAATATTAAAAGAAAAATTAATCATTGCACATGTAATAATTTTACCAAATTGGAAAAAACCATTTGAATTAATGTGTGATGCTAGTAATTATGTTATTGGTGCTGTTTTGGGTCAGAAATATGATAAGATTTTCAAAGTTATTTATTATGCTAGTAAAACTCTTAATGAAGCTCAAATTAATTGTACCACTACTAAGAAAGAGTTTTTAGCTATAGTATTTGCCTTTGATAAATTTCGATCATATTTAATTGGAACTAAATGTGTTGTCCATACTGATCATTCTGCTATGAAATACCTAATGAAGAAAAATGATGCAAAACCGAGACTGATAAGATGGATTCTTCTTTTGCAAGAATTTGACTTTGAGATAGTAGATAGAAAGGGTTCTGAAAATCAAATTGCTGATCATTTGTCCAGGCTTGAAATTGAAAAATCTCTCTATGATGTTGAAGAAATTAATGAACATTTTCCTGATGAAAAATTGTTCACTATTAATGAGTGGCGTATTCCGTGGTATGCAAACATAGTAAATTTTATTTTCAGTGATATTATACCCTATGGTTTGACATATCAAAAAAAGAAGAAATTTCTATCTGATGCTAAGACTTATTTTTGGGATGACCCATTTTCATATAAATAAGGAAATGATCTTATAATTCAAAGATGTGTACCTTTGGAAGAGATTTATGAAACTATTCAAAAATGTCATGATTCTGATTATGGGGGACATTTTGCAAGTGATAAAACTGCATATAAAATCTTACAATCCAGATTTTATTAGCCTACAATTTTTAAGGATGTGAATGCTTATATTAAAAACTGTGACAGATGTCAGCGTCTAGGCAATATTTCTAGGAGAAATAAGATGCCCCTCAATTATATATTGGAAGTTGAAATATTTGATGCTTGGGGATTTGATTTTATGGGACCATTTACACCATCTTTTGGAAATGTTTATATTTTGATGGCAGTAGACTATGTTTCCAAATGGATTGAAGCTATTGCTTTACCTCGATATGATGCTTAAAGTGTTGCAAAGTTTTTGATGAAGAATATATTTTACAGATTTGGAATACAAGGAGTAATCATAACTGATGGGGGAAGTCATTTTAGAAATGCGATTATTGGAAAGTTAGCAAAGAAATATCATATTAATCATCACATTGCTACTGCTTATCATCCGAAGACAAGTGGTTTGGTTGAATTATCCAATCGTGAAATTATAAGAATATTGAAATAGACTGTTAATCCAAATAGAAAGGATTGGTCAATCAAACTTGATTATGCTTTGTGGGCCTATAGGACTACCTACAGAACCCCTATAGGAATGTCCCCATATAGGCTGATTTTTGGAAAAGCTTATCATTTCCATATTGAACTTGAGCATAAAGCATTTTAGGCTATAAAGAGTTGAATTATAAATTGAAAGATGTTGCTGAGAAGATATTATTGCAATTAAATGAGCTTGAAGAGATAAGGAATGAATCTTATGAAAGTGCTAAGATTTATAAGGAAAAGATGAAGTTATGGCATGATCGGAAGATTATTACTAAAAATCTTGTGCTAGGACAGAAAGTTTTGTTGTATAATGCCAGATTGAGAATTTTTTCTAGAAAACTTAAGTCCGAGTGGATGGGTCCTTTTCTTGTGATGAAATTTTATTCCTATGGAGATGTGGATATTCAAGCTCCTAAGACTAGAAAAATATTTAAAGTTAATGGAAATAGACTTAAACCATATTTTTCAGTTGAGAAATCTAAATCTGATGAGAATCTGATGTTGGGTCACTCAGAATGAGTTCTGGGTTTGTCAGGCTGAGGACGTTAAACCAAGCGCTTTGTGGGAGGCAACACATATTTATCGGTGTGCTTTGCTTTATGTTTGTTCTGTGTGTTTTGTTTGCTTTTTCTTGGTTTTTTTTATGTTTTTAGTTGTAGTAATTTGGAGTTTTTAAACTAAATAGAGTTTATTTGACCTTATTTGATGACTTAGAGGAGTCAGAATGAAAATTTGGACATTTGACAGACCTGTGCTAAATTGAGCACTGGCGGCTAAGCGCCGCCTAGTTAGCGCTTAGGCGCCGGAGTTACAAAAAACGTGAAAAATGAGATTCTAAAAGCCTAGGCCGTGGGGGAGAGGTTTTGGAAGTTATTTTGGAGTTTTAAAACGTCTTGGGGGTAGTTTTAGCACTTTCCAAGTCTATAAAAAGAACCTAATTTAAGAGAAACACTTGCCCCAAGTCCTATATTCATTCCTGAGTCTTAAGAAGAGTATTTTGAGTACATCATGTCTTTTTGGGAGAATGAGATGAAGAAGAAGCAAGATTCTGACAAGAGTAAGTTCATTAGTGATAGTGCTAAAGAGTTATTCAATGGATTTTTCGCTGTCAGTATTCAAGGGATTACAGAAAAGATTGCAAATATCGAAGCCCGAGTGACTTCAATGGAAGCAAAGATCAATGAAACTAACTTACAGTTGGAGCACATGGCATGGCAACTCAAGATGCAATTTAGTCATTCAAGATACGTGGAAGAAGTGGATAAGGCGATGTTTTTGAAGAACAAATGGATTGAAGAAGAAGATGTAAGAATGAACAATTATCGCCCGTTCTATCAGATTTATATTCCAGAAGAGTCAAATGAGAATAATAGTGGTCCTAGATATAATCCGCCTAATGGAGTGTGGAATTAAGTGTGCTTTGTTTTTATATGTTTAGTGTTCTTATGTGTTTTGTAAAATATGTTTTGTGTTCTTATGTGTTTTGTTTGGTGTGTTTAGTGTTTATATTTATGTTTTTAATTACGCCTTATGATGTGATAGTTACATCCTAGAGATGTAAACTTATCAATTTGAGATTAAGTCTCTTGTATTTAGAGAATTTCATCTTATGTATGTGGATAGAAATTCTAGGATTGTATTAAAGGTAACGTTTGTTTTAAAGAAAATAAGTTTTTGTTTTTGTGACATTTGTTTGGAATCGATGAATATTTAACATTTGAATTGGAATATTGGAAGATTTATGGGGAGGAGATAATTATTTTGAAGAGATTAAGGGTGATTAACGAAGTGGTTTAAAGCATATACCTAAATTGTGAAAATTTGGGTATTAGCGGCTAAGCGCCAGAGTACCGACGCTTAAGCGCTAGATTTTGAGGCTAAGCGCTGAAGGGTTCGCGCTTAGGCGCCAGTTCGCGAAAATTGGTTCCCACCTGTCAAAAAATCGTGAATCGCCATTTTTAACTCCCTGTTCATCTTTAACCCATCGTTTTCACGTGAAAGAGAGTCTAGGGCATCCTTGATTTGGACCATTTAAGAGCCGATCTCAACAAAAATTTTTAGATTTGGATTCCTTGAGGTAATAGCACTACTCCTAAGTAATTTTTTTTGATTTTCACCATGTATTTTGAGTATATTTTGGAAAATCTTAAAATCACTATTCATGGTGAAAATTTGAGGAAAAACTTAAGAAATTGCTTAGATTTAGTGGAAATATCTTTTGGAAGATAATTTAGCAAGTTTAGTTTGATTTTAGAATTTATGGTAAATTTTTCATGAATTTTTAGAAATGGCTCCAAAGTCAAAGCGCGCGAGAGGAAAGACGAAGTTTGATTCTGACAAATTTGTTAGTTTGAAGGCTGTGGAACGATACGTCGATGCATTGCAGTCACGTAAATTGATTCTTGAAAGAGTGTTTAGTAAGTCAGGAGAAGTGATTGAAGATATGATTGCTAGGAGGAACTGGGAGAACTATTGTTGCTTCTCCGCTGTTGCTGTTATTTCTGTTGTTAGAGAATTCTATGCGGATTTGCCTACATCAGAAAAGAATTTAGTGATGGTTAGGGGGCAAGATGTGAACTTTTCTTCTGGGGTAATTAACACTTTCTATCAACTGCCTCCTGTTAAGTTTTTTTTTTATTCTAATTCCAATCCTACGGAGGGAGAGTTAGATGAGATAATGTGATTTTTTACTGATGGAAGAGGATTATGGAAAATAACAAATGATAGAAGAGTGAATTTTCCTGCTTCCAAATTAAATGCCACTTCTAAGGCATGGAAATATTTTATCTCTTCTAAATTGTTGCCTTCAAGTCATACAAGTAAAGTGACGGGAAAGAGCTGTTTTGAACCATTGCATTCAGAAAGGGAAGCTTATAGATATTGGAGTGATCATTTATGATTATATTGTGAATTGTGCCAGATCTACCACTACTGCAGGTATGGGATTTCCTTCCCTAATTCATTCAATATGTGAACAGTCTGAAGTGAAGTTTGAAACACAGGAAGAGGTACTTCAGCCTTTGAAACCTATCTCCAGTGTAAACATAGGAGCTTACACTGTACATTCAGAATTTGGCTGGAGAGGAGGATTTGGTAGGGCTTCTACTGCTTCTACTTCTTTTGCATCTACTTCTCGTGCTACTACTTCACGTGCTTCATCATCTACTGATTTACAGACTGGTTTATTAAGAAAAATTTTGAAGAAAGTGAGTCTTACTCGAGAGCATCTGAAAGATATGGGTGGTAAGATGGACAATGTAGAGAGATATATTGTTAAACATGATGAGTATGAGGAAAATTATTAGCATTATTTGGATAAACTGATTAGAGGTGATCAGAGTGCTGAGATGCCCCCTCATCCATTCTACATACCTTATGTGCCACTCAGGGATTAGAACGAGTAGGATGATGATGATGAGGATGAAGAGTAGATGTATGTTGTTTGGTTTAGTTGTTGTGTTGTTGTGCTGTGTTATTGTGTACCTTTGTCTATTATTTTGTTTGATGATTGTGTTGTGATGTGAACTCCGATAGTATGTAGATAAATAGTTATGATTGATATTATTGTATACCTTTGTCTATTTATCTGTTATGCATATTCAGATATATTGTTGTTGGATTGATCTTTTATAAGTTGCTTTGAGTGTAGTGTGTGTGGTAGTAAATGTTTTAATGTGTATGTTGTAGTAGAGTTTTTTTTTTAGGGTGCACTTTAATTCTAAAACTGTTAGGAGATTAGAGAACGCTATAGAAACTACTATTTAGGAAACTGCATGCTTAAAAACTTTACAAAAAATCTACCACAATCATTTGTTATCTAGTATCAGTGTAATTTCAGTTAGTGTGTATTTGCTTTGAAAACTTTCACTACTATAGAAGTCTTTTGAAATTTTTACTTTTCTTGTTATAAAAAGAAAATGTTTTGAAAAATTGAATTTAATTTCATTTTACTCCTGTTGTTCAAATTGTTATACTTGCATATTTAGGATATTTAAATTTCTGCAAGCATGTTATGTTAGTCTTTAATTCTCACCCATGTATCGTTTCTTATGCTTAAATGTTTTATCCTAACTAAAAATTAAAGTTTGAGGGGGAATTTTAAAAAAAAAATTTTAAAAAAAAACCTAAAATTTTATTTGTTCTCAAGAATACTTACTTAAAATAAATCTTATTTCTTGATTGAGAACAATTATGTATATGAAGTTATATTAGGGGAACAAAATTTTTGAATATAAAAATGAATAAAAGATTTAGTTGAGAATTTATAGTAATCATGAAATACTTAAAGTTAAAATTTTCTTAGTGAAGAGATGTTAAATATAGCTATCTATCTTTAGTAAGAAATTTTATATTTTTGGATAAATAGAAGATTTGATTTTTATTCTTCAAAGCTTAAATTTCTTTTATTGAGGAATAAATTTCAAATACTATTATTATGATTTTTAAGTGAAAGATATATATCTAACCTTTATTTTAAATGGAATGGTGAAATTCAAAATTATTAAAGGCCTATCCAGATACAGTAATCCTTGCCTTAGAAAAAGAAAAAAAAAAGAGAAAAGAAAAGAAAAGGAAAAAGAAAAGAAAAAGGAAAAAGAAAAAATGAAAAATAGTATGTAAAAAGGGAGGAGAAGCTTAAGGATTTAAGGGCCTAATCAAAAATTGATTCCATACCTAAAATTTAACATATAAGTTCAGAGAAAATATAAAACATAAGGTTATAATATAGTAAGTAAAATTATTTTCAAATAAAAATTTTTACGTGAGAAAAATAAGATGTTAAAATCCTATATTTTGCAGAATCTACAAATATTTCTGAATTAGATAGAGACTTATATTTTTCATTTTTTTTCCTTAAGAACTTTCTAAACTTTAAGTTGGTCTTAATTACTGAAACTTTTTCTAAATTGGACTATTCCATTTTTAGAACAAAATTTGTTATCTTCCTAAGAAACTCATTACATAATTTGCATGTTAAATTTTCAATATGAGATTAACTGTCACTTAAGGACAAGTAACATTTTAAGTTTGGGGATTTTGATACACCTAAAATATATAGTATTTTTATACATATTTTTATACCTATTTTTGATGATATTGCACTTTAATGGAAGGTATTTTGTGTTTTTCTTGTAGGTATGGTGAAAATGAGTAATTATGATGAAAGGAGCAAAATTGGATCAAATTTGGAGCAAAAAAATGAAAAATGAAAATTTGGGCACTAGCGGCTAAGCGCCGCTGGGCCGGCGCATAGCCTCCAAAGTTAAAAATCGAGTTTATTTTGAATTTGGCGTCATTTTCAAAGGGGATTGTACGACTTATATTTAGGTTTGTGTTGTATTTTTGAAAAGGGATCGCCTACAGAAATTGTCGGCGAATTTTAGATTTTAAATTTAATTTAAATATAATTTAGAAAATAGTATTTGATTTTGAAAATAATTTTAAACTTGAAAAATTTTAAGATATGAAATCAAACCGATCTCACATCCCAAATATTTTATATAAATGAGCACCGCATCACAAACCGTGTATCTATCCCAAAGAATAGACACACTGCTTGATGATGGGGCTCGATTAAATAAACTAAAAAATTTGTGACATCCGTTTGGTCTGCAAACCAATTTTATAAGCCGACAAGTTCCCCTGCTTAATATAAATGAATTAAGTTGGGTTTATATTACCTGGGTTCTTAAAGTTCCCTATAAAGGCAAGCCCCTATAGTTAATTACATCTTAAATGTCCGAAGACATTCAAGAAAACTCTCGATAATGATCAGTGGTTTTGCTCTCAAGAATTTCAAAGTTTAAGGTTTTCAAAGGATTTGAGTTTTGGGATTTCAATAGGGAATGGATCAAGTTTGGAACAGTTTGTTTCAAGAATCCAAAGGAAGAGAAGTAGGAAAAGTTAAGGATCCAAGAAGAATCTTGGCAACTTCCCAAACTATCCTATTGTTTGGCTTCGAGTTTAAGAAAATTATTTAATGTTGCAATCCTGCCAATTTTATTTAGTTAGTCCTTATATTTGTATGATATAATCACACAAATAACCTCGAAGATGTGAGGGTTTATGTCGTACCAAACGACTACCTCGGAGTCCTAAAACTGGTTAGGGCTTAATTTGCATAACATGATTATGCAAATGCCTAACAAAAAGTTGAGGATTTATGTTGCACTAGGCAAACTACCTCGAAGTCCTATAACTTTGTTATTTAACTCTAAGAAAGGTTTTGCTGAAGTAGAGTTGTTTTGCTGATGACGATGGCCGAGCTGCCCACCATGCTCCGAGCTCCTTGTTGTTGCAGAGGTATAGTTGTAGAAGGTGAAAATCAAGAGATGAGAAAAGTGTTTTGGTTTAGAGAGAATCTTAAAATCCAAGTGTTTTTAATATTTTAATTAAACAAATCTTAAAGTTGATTAAACAGAACCAATTAAGATCCCACGGTTCCGTCATCCCGGCACCGTTATTTTCATTGAATTCAATTAGTCCAGATGAATTTGCTAAACACAACTGAATGAGTTCCACACTTCATTTAGACAGTGGGAAATCCCGTTACTAACACGTGGGTTACATCATCCGAGGTATTCCCGATCATTCAACGAGATGTTTTAATTTAGTTGCAATTGTAGTTTTGTTGTTTTGTTTGTGATTAAATTTTGATTTGTTTTATATTTCAGAATGTTGTGGTGGTGAATTTTATCTTGCAATGACTTTTAATTTAGTTTTGGTTTTAGTTTAGGGACTATCCTAAAGGTTTTGGTTTTCATGCAACAGTTTTATTTATCATGCAAGAAAGGTAAAGTACAGTGCATGTAAGTAAATTACAATAAAGTAAATTGCAATAAAATAAAAGCGTACCTGGAGGGTCTTCCCGTCATCCCAAGCTGCACTTAAGACACATGTTAAGGCATTAAATATTTCAACAAGTACTTAGGTAAAGCTAAGGGAAGGATTTTGGTTGTCTACCAAATTCCTAATCCTATAACTAGTCATCTCATATGACGTCTAGGTTCTTATGTTTTGTTTAAGGATGATTTTCTTCATCAAAGAACAATTAAATTTAGTTGTTCTTCTAAAACATCTCGTCATATTGAGGAAGTGCTTAGGACAAGTCCTAAACATCTTTTCAATATTTATGGGATAGTTTTGAGTCCAAGTAAATTTAGTTGTACAGGTGAATTAATCATCCAGGAGTTTAGTTAAACTTTGTTTCTTACTCAGTGAACTTAGGTATTTGATTACCTGATGAATGAAGTGACATCTCACTTAATACTCTATTTAAGAGTTATAACAATTAAAGGCTTTAAGGGCAAGTTGGTTTATCGAGATTTTTAATCATTCTTAATTAAAAGTTTGAGTTAATGGTTTAAAGTGTTTTAATTTAATAATAAGGTTTTAATTAATAATTTTAAGTTTGGAATAGTGTTCAAATTATTTTAGAGTTAATTCTTAATGATTTCATTTAGGTTTGTTGTTAAATGATTTAATTCAATTTGATTTTAATTTAATTTTAATTTAATTCAATTTTAATTTAATTTTTAATTTTAATTTGATTTAAATTTATTTAATTTTTAATTCAATTAAATTTTGATTTAATTTAATTTTAATTTAATTTAATTTTAATTTAATTTAATTTTAATTTAATTTAATTTAATTTAATTTAATTTAAATTTAATTTAATTTAATTTAATTTTAACTTAATTTAATTTTAGTTTAATTTAATTTAATTTAATTTAATTTTAATTTAATTTTTAATTTTAGTTTTAATTGTTAATTTTAATTATCAATTTGGATTATTATTTTAATTTTTAATTAAGAATTAAGTATTGTTAAAGTGACTTATTTAGGGATTTTTAAATTAAAGAATAAATATCCTCTTAATAATATCCCTATTTTAATGATCCAAATTTAAATATATTCTTTCCAAAATTTAAATTATTTAATTAATTAAAGTTTCATTTTTAATATTTTCAAAATGTTTAGTGGGTTCCTACCCCTCAATTTTCCTAAGTTTCAATCATCCAAGAGAAAGTTAAAATCAAATATTTTTCCCCCCATTTTGATTAAACCTAAAGTTTTAATTAAGGGTTAAAATTTTTAATTACCTTTATGCCCTTTTAAACTTATTTATTTCATAACTCACTAAATTGAGCTCAAATGAATTTAAAATTTTTATGTCACCTCACTCACATGTCTATTAAGACATTAGAGGAGAAAATGTGATTTTTCTGAATTTAATTTATTTATATAATTATTTTTAGTTGAATATAGGAGTTTTTCAAAGAAAATTCAACAACATGACTAAAGAAAGGTTTCTATCCTTAAGAAAATTATGGAATGTTTCTAATGACTAGTGGACCACTTGGACAAATTTTGGTGATTTTTGGAATTATATTTTATTTATTATAATTATTTTGAGTTTTAGAGTATTAATTAATTATAAAACAAAATTAAAGTTGAAAAATAGATTTTGCATTTTTCATAAATCTCTCTAACCCCAGGGAGTTCAACGAAATAAATTTTATAATTTTTTGATTTTCGTTTGATTTATTAGAATTATTTTAGTGAAAAAGGTTAAAAACTCATTTTTTTAATATTAAAAATTACATTAAGCCTTTAAAATTCAATATCTTACCCTAGAGACTTAGTAAAAATATTTGGTTTGTTCCTAAGTGATTAGGAATCAAAATGTGACATTTTTATGATTTTTAATATTTTTATGATTTTTATTATTTTTTAATTATTAAAATATTAAAATAATATGAAAAATCAACTTTTTTAGAAAATTCCAATTTTAATTTTCCTAAACTCCCTTGATATCAGAGAATCCCCAAAACCATTTTTGTGAATTTTTGAAAAGTATTTTTAGAGTTATGAATTTTTAAAGTTCTATTTTGCTTATGAGGATTAATTAATCCATTTGGTAGGGTTAATCAAGTCCAATTGATTTCAAATTTTTATGTGAGGTCTCTCTAACCCTAAAGATCAGTGGAGAATTATTTTCAAATCAATTTGATGTGTGGTTAACCTTAATTAATTCAAATTCAATTTTAGGGATTTAGGCCAATTAAGGTTATTATAGATGAATTAACTCAAAATATATTTTTCCTAGGGTCCTCTGGTCCTAAGAAACACCACCAAATTTTCCTAGAATTTATTTTTCAACATGCTAATTATTGAAATTAAAATATCTAAAACAGTGACATGAAATTGAAAATTCAATAACTTTTCACAGAGATAGCCTCTGACCTTGAAAAACTCAGGGAATGTTCCCAAGATCAGAGGCTTCAAAATCCCTATGGTCTCATGCCATGGTGAATTATCTATGAAAATGAAGAATCAAAATACTGAAATCAGTAAATAAATTATTAAAAATAAAATACTCATCCAATTAATTTGATTTTATTTCCACATTATTCTCCTCTATTCACTAAGCAAGAGGGTATTTTTATTTTATTTTTGTGATTTTTCTATGCAAACATATGGATTTTTGAAGTTCTGGTATTTAAATAAATAGAAAATAAACCTATTTTTCTACTTATCCACGCGGCGCCACGCACTCCTCGGCAGCTCCGAAAGGCCACGCGGCGCGTTCTGATTCGGCGTCGCCATCTGAGTCAGCGCTACGGAGCCCGCCATTCACATACCATTGCGTTGTCCGGCTTGATCTCGACCGTCCGCTCGATACATGCGCGATCCAACGACTCCTGGTCATCGTCTACGACTGGTGTGCACCCGTGACCGTCCACCCTAAAACCCTAAGAACTCACTCGATTCTCAACGGATTTTTGTGTTCTTATGCTCTATGGATTTGTCTTGAAGAGACAAACACATCCATACAGTAAACATGCATTGAAATTGACTCAAACAAAATGGAGAATCTCTAGAAGCTCAGGAGGAAGAGTGAGTTCATACCTTTGCTCAGAGAAGTGAAGCTTCAATCCGAGGGTCGTGTCACCTTCGATCGAGTCCAAGCAAGCTCCGCATGAAGTTTCTTGCTCTGGGGAAATGCCTAGGTACAAAAGTGACCAAGGCCGATCACAAATCTTGGAGGCTGGAAGCAATGGTCGGCCTGGTGAGGGGGCTTTTGTTGGGGAACTTCTCCTCTTGGTCTGGTGAAGGTGTAGAGTCAATAAATTTCACGATTGGCTCACTGTGGTGAAGTGTCCTTGTTTTTGGGTGGATTTTTAACTGGGAAATTGGGCTCTGTTAATGGGGATTAGGGCAAATGGGCACTGGGGATCAATTGCTCTAGGTTGGGAGAAGGTCCTGGAGCAATTTTGGCAGAATTTTGTTAAGTTTTTGTTCAGCACCTCCCATGGCCGAGAGGAGGTGGTGTTTAAATAGGCATGGCTGGAAGGCTTCCCAGGGGGGTTTGAAGGCTGGAATCGGCTGCTCTGGTGAGGAGAAGAAGAGCTATGATGTCCATTTGGGTTGAAACAAGTCAGCAAGGGAGAATTGAATTTTTTGGCTCACATGGAGCTCTCGGCCATGGTGTTTTCCGGTGGCCTGGTGGCTGGCCGGCCAGGCATTGGTCACCATCTTGACCAGTGGGGTCAGGGGTTGGCAATGGTGCAGTCAATTGGAGTTTGACATGTGTAAAGGGGCTGAATTGAAATGGAATGGGGAGAGGCTCATTTTGGGTTCAATTTGGTCAACCCATGTATTTGGGCTTGGTGCACCTTCCCATGGTTTGATTTTGGGCCAGGGGAATCAGTTGGGTATGGAGTGGTGAAGTCCCCATCCATGGTGAGGTGGATAAACATGGTTTAGTGTGTGACATGGTTATGGTTAAAAAGGCTTAATGAAGGATTAAGAAAGGGGGCCCTTCTTTTGCCATTAATGGCTTGGTCACATGTCAAACCTTCCATGGCTTCATATGGCTTGTAAATGGCTTGCTCATGGCTCCATGTGGCTTGGGACAAAGCTTGGTCATTTACATGAAAGAAGGTTTTGAATTTTTGGGATTTATGGGTGATTTTGGCATGAGGCCTAATTTAGGTTTATTTGATTATTGATTTAGGACTTAAGGGATGATATCAATTAATGGGGTGATGAAAAGAATGTCATATGGGCTTTAGCATGAAGTTTGGGCCTTTGAAATTTAGTGAAGATGGGCTTTTAAAATGGTTTAGGGAAGTGGGTTTTTGGATTTTAAAATGGATTTTAGGATGAAATTTTGGTAAAGGATTGGGCCAAACAAGTGTTGGGTTTAGTTTAGGGATGTGTCATGAATGATTTGGAATTGGTTTGGAATAATTTGGTGTTGAATTGGGTTTAATTTGGGACTTTTGGTAAAGGGGACAAAGTGGGTCAAATTAGGTTAACTTGGGCTAAGGTTGGGCTAATGTTGGATTTGATGTAAAATTAATGTTGAGAAATGTTCATGGGAGTGTCACAAGGAGTTTTCAACTTTGGTTGGGCTCTAATTTTGGGATTTGGGCCCAATTGGGTTAGGTTTGGGCTTTGAGCAATTTAACGGATTTTGGTTTTGGGTTATGTTTGGGTGGAGTTTAGGTTCAATTTTTGGAAAAATCAAGTTATTTTTTGTTTATGGGGGTGTTAGGAAGGCTTTTGAAAAGATTTGGGGCCAATTGGAGTTGAATTGGGTGGGTTTAAGCTAGGTTTAGGTCATGGGCCAAAATTGGGCCTTAGGCTTCAAATTGAAATTGGGCTCAAATGCCAATCAAATTGGACTTGGATTTGGTCTAAATTGATATTGGGGATGTTGAAATGAAGTTTAAAATTGAATTGGACCAAAATTGAGGTCAATTGGGGTGGTTTGGTTTGACATTGGGTTCACTTGGGTTTAAAATGGGTCAAATTGGAGGTTTTAGTAAAAGTGGGGTAACTTGGCAAAATTAGCCCATGGTGTAGTTGCAAAAAATGAAATTGGGAATATTTGGGATTTTCTGGAATTTTTTTAGAATTTTCTGAATTTTTTCATTTTTGGGCTAAGAAGGGCATTTTGGGTATTTGGAGGTTATTGGGGGGTATTTTTGGAATTTTTGGTATTTTTGGCTATGGATGATCGATTTGAGTGGGGGGAAATGTTTAGGATTGATTTTGAGTAACTTTGGGTAATTTAGGTGATTTTGTAGATTTTGGGTAGTTTGAAGGGCTTTTGGTAGGTTTAGTAGGTGTAGGGCCCTAGGGGTCAAAAATTGAAATTTTGGAAAAATGAAGATTGATCAAATTTGAGTAAAATGGAATCACTTTGGTTGAGCCATGAAGCCATATCAAGCCCATAAGAGCCATGAGAGGACTCATTTGAGGTATTCACTATGTTGTTCCTAACCCTCTTAGCTAGGGGCTTAGGGGTTAACGACCATCCATGTGAATTACTTACATGAGTCAGGAAGTCAAGTTGGGTGAGAGTGTGGTTTTAGGACTTGGAATGTGTGTGAGAGTGTAGTGTATGTGCAAATCAACCCTCACCAGACCAGGCCATCCAGGGTATTCCTAAGGCCAAGAAGTCCTACAGGGAACTCATCCTTTAAACCTCCACATTTGATTTCCACTCTCTAGGTGATTAGGGGTCTATAATCAAGCTTGTGGGGTTTGCAGGGAGTTAAGAGGTGTTTGAATTTCTAAAGGGGTGGGTTCCACTTCTAGTCCTCTAAGATTAGTCAAAGGAAAAGCCTATGGCTAGATCCTAAGTACTAAAGAGAGAGAAGAGAAGAGACCTCATCAAAAATGAGGTCAACAAATGGACCCCTAATAGGTGTGGTGTGCTAACCAAGCACACCACGCGTATTGGCGTTGACCGAAGAGATCAACAAAACCAACACAGATGTCCAAGTAAAAAAACTTAGGACGAAGTAGAAGAATTTCCGCTGGGGAGTATCAGGTATATTTCCAAGACTGGAGAATCCTGAACTCTCGCTGTGGAATGGAAAAGGAGGTGAGCTCCAAATCACAAGATTTGGGGAATTTGATTTAGATTTCAGTTTACTTTTAAATTTCAAGTTTCAATGTGTGAGTTTGGATTTCGATTGAATTTTTAATTTAAAGTTGATTTAAGGAAATTTTTGAATTTGAAATTTAGATTTAAAATGAGAATTGAAACCTGGGTTTCAATTTCGGGATTGCGAAGAGAACTGGAATTTAGGTACCAGCCTCGGTGTGAGAATCGGAGTTTGAGTATCGACGGAAAAAGGATGAGAACCAGAATTTATGTACTGATCTCGAAAGGGATGAGAATTGAAATTTAAGTATCAATCTCGAAAGAGAGTCGAAATTTAGGTATCGACCTCGAAAAAGATGAGAATCAGAATTTAGGTACTGATCTCGGAATGAGAACTAGAATTTAGGTACCAGTCTCGAAAATGAGAATTGAAATTTAGGTATCAATCTCGAAAGAGAGTCAAAATTTAGGTATCGACCTCGAAAAGGATGAGAATCAGAATTTAGGTACTGATCTCGGAATGAGAACTAGAATTTAGGTACTAGTCTCGAAATGAGAGCTGGAATTTAGGTACCAGTCTTGGAAGTTTAGAATTGAAATTTAGGTATCAATTCAAAAGAGAATCTAAATTTAGGTATCAATCACGAATGAGAGTCGGAATTTAGGTACCGACCTCGAAGGAAGAGAACTGGAATTTAGGTACCAGTCTCGGAATTTAGAATTGAAATTTAGGAATCAATTCGAAAGAGAATCGAAATTTAGGTATCGATCTCGGATGAGAGTCGGAATTTAGGTACCGACCTCGAAAGGAGAGAACTGGAATTTAGGTACCAGTCTCGGAATTTAGAATTGAAATTTAGGTATCAATTCGAAAGAGAATCGAAATTTAGGTATCGATCTCGAATGAGAGTCAGAATTTAGGTACCGACCTCGAAAGGAGAGAACTAGAATTTAGGTACCAGTCTCGAAATTTAGAATTTAAATTTAGGTATCAATTCGAAAGAGAATCGAAATTTAGGTATCGATCTCGAATGAGAGTCGAAATTTAGGTACCGACCTCGAAAGGAGAGAACTGGAATTTAGGTACCAGTCTCAGAATTTAGAATTGAATTTTATGTATCAATTCGAAAGAGAATTGAAATTTAGGTATTGATCTTGAATGAGAGTCGGAATTTAGGTACCGACCTCGAAGGAAGAGAACTGGAATTTAGGTACCAGTCTCGGAATTTAGAATTGAAATTTAGGTATCAATTCGAAAGAGAATCAAAATTTAGGTATCGATCTCAAATGAGAGTCAAAATTTAGGTACCGACCTCAAAAGGAGAGAACTAAAATTTAGGTACCAATCTCGGAATTTAGAATTGAAATTTAGGTATCAATTCGAAAGAGAATCGAAATTTAGGTATCGATCTCGAATGAGAGTCGGAATTTAGGTACCGACCTCGAAGGAAGAGAACTGGAATTTAGGTACCAGCCTCAGAATTTAGAATTGAAATTTTGGTATCTATTCGAAAGAGAATCGAAATTTAGGTATCGATGTCGGATGAGAGTCGGAATTTAGGTACCGACCTCGTAAGGAGAGAACTGGAATTTAGGTACCAGTCTCGGAATTTAGAATTGAAATTTAGGTATGAATTCGAAAGAGAATCGAAATTTAGGTATCGATCTCGAATGAGAGTCGGAATTTAGGTACCGACCTCGAAAGGAGAGAACTGGAATTTAGGTACCAGTCTCGAAAGTTTGAAGAGGACTAGAAGTTAGGCTCTAGCCTTAGAGATTTATCTGTATGAAGAGGGACCCAGTCTCATGCCATCAGAACCAAATCGAACCAAGTTCGTGGCTCCGTGTCAATAGAACTAGTCGATCCTCTAAGACACAGAAGAAAAAGAATTGAAAGGAGCTGGTAAGTGTAAAAAGCAGAAAGGCTTGACTTAGCAATAAGTCGAGGAAAATATTCAAATTTCAAAAGAGCTTTAAACAGATTTCGATTGGGAGAAGAATTGAAAGGTTCAAATCAGAGGATTCAGATCGGAATTCAATTTGAGATTTAGATTAATTTTGTTTGTCCTTTAACGATCCCATTTTTTTTATTTTGTTGTTGTTTATTTAATGTTCATGTCAATTTTGAAGTTCATTTTTAATATTTAGATTTTTAGAAAAAAAAAAGAAAAAAAACTCATTTATTTTGTTTTCTTTTATGTTCTTCGTTCAAAGTTCATTTAACTCTAATGGCGTTTCTCAGTCAATTTGCACAAAAAGAGGTGAAGGCAAAATATGACGTAGTCAGTTTCATTCCAATTTGCTGAAAGTACATCATACAACTTGATCTAGTCATGATGACGTTTTCCTCAGAAATTTTATGTCTCATACAATTCATGTAAATCCAAAACGAACTGTATAAACTTCTTGTTGATCCATCCAAAAGCGTCTGTCGAAAAATCCATGTCTGAATAGTAAGAAACATGGACAATAACATCACCTTCCAAGCCACCCTTGGCAGGAACGCCGCATGGATGTGCATTGGAGGTGTGCTATTTCCCATGTAACTCACAGCTCGTAGGCCGGAGACTCTCCACTCGGATCCGTCGAAAGTGGTAAGGCATCTTTCTGTCGTCAATTCTTCTAAAAGTAACTGAGATCCGCTCCACAGGCACTCCTGGAATGCAATGCTTCGCAATGTCTGCTCTGTTTCCTTTTAACATCAGGACGAAACCTACCGGTAGTGGTATCTCTACCGGACTTCGGAACTCACTGGGGCCTGCAATCCGGAGGTCAGATCCGAACATGATGTTGCACTGGCTGAGGAATGACACCGTGTAGAAGGGTCTAACAAAGTCATGATAGTCTATATGTGGCAGTATGCAGTCGCCTTCCTTGTAGATGTTGATAATGCAGTTGTTGGGTATGCAATCTGCAGGCAGTACCCTCCATGTTATCATCCTTTTCACCATTCTCTTGATGACTCTTGGCATTGGATCCACCTCACTGCGACGGAGTATCCCTGGTGGATTTCATTTTCTGTCTATGTCAAAATTGTAGCAACATCCGCATTGGATTGTAACTCTTCCCTTCCCTGGCATCCATCTTCGGGGTTCTGAATATGTCTTTTCTCTCAAGTGGTCAGCTCGACCCATTTTCTGCAATTCCAGAATGCAGTCCACAATTTGTTGTTGCTCATAATCCGAGAAAACATATGTATGTAGCACGAGGCCTTCCAAGATGTTGACCCTTTTGTTTACAATTCTTTCAAAGTACTCAAAGGTTTTCTTCTCAACTAGTTGCATTTTCTCCAGCTCGTATTCCGGGATTATCTGAAGTCCGCAGTGTCTAGTAACATACTGCGGGATGTATGGCACAACCCCAACACATTCTTCTACATGTCTTGACTCCTCGGGGATAGTCTCCGTAGGGACATCCTCCGGGGTTGCTTTCGCAACAAGACTCTTTAAATCTGGTACATATGCTCGGCGTCGAGGTACCGACTCTATTTCTGCTTCTCTTGGTATTTCTTTTATCTGTTCCGACCTTCTTGGAGTTGACTTTCTTCTTTCTGGTTCCTGACGAACCGGTCTCCTTGGAGCATTTGCACTAACGGTATCCACTGTCTGTTCATGTTGATCTTCTGCTAACTTGATCAACATTTTGCAAATGAGACGATTCTTATTTCTTCGCTGGGTAACAGTGAGAGTTTCTCTCCATACCCCTTGAATTTCTGCAGGTGCGGCGCTGACAAGCCTACCCTCTGCTATGGCAACCACAAACTTAACTTTCTTATCTTCTCCGGTTGCATGCACGGCATTTGCTTTTCTTTTCTTGTTGCTGGATTGGTGGCTCGGGCCACCCATTTTCATCACTGTCTGGCTGTGAAGTTCTTCTCGATTAACTGCGATCCACTCATTTTCTTCATATTGTAAACCGGCAGGTGTGAAGTCTGAGTCAATCTCTATCACTGCTCCATCCCTCGCCCTCTTTTCATCAAGTGCTAGACTCACGCCATTTCTAAAGTTTAGAACCAACTTCCCGTTCGACATTTCCCTGCGAAAAAACAAGGAAAGGATTAGGGGTTGTATTAAGAACAAGAACAATAAGAAAAACACTTAAAAATTCTTATTCACTTTTTTTTTAAATTTAAAGGAAGTAGGAAGGGATGAGGAAATATCAGGAATGAATGGAATTAAGAGGAAAAATTGACATTTTATTATTATGATTTCCCGTGTTTTCTTTTTAACATTTTCGTTGATGAGATTTTTTTTATCATCCACTTTATTTTTTTTAGGGTTCAGACCCAGTCACAAAGTGATTACTTCACCCGTGTTTCTAGGGATAAGATTCTATTTTAGAGGCCACCCTTCGAAACATCGGGTTGCGTAAAACTTCTTTAAATACCGTCCATTGATCGGAAGCATGGGTCGTTCTCCACGGCAATTCACAAGCTGGTAGGAACCTCCTGAGTAGACTGTCTCGACCACGAACAACACTTCCCATGTTGGTTCAAATTTACCACCTATCTTGCTATGTGCAAGAATAGGTCTTCTGAGAACAAGAACTAAGTCACTGACTTTGAATTTCCTGGGACATACCAATTTATCATGGGCCTAGATCATCTTGGCTTGATACAGTTCCAAATTCTGTTGTGCGGAAAGTCTTTTCCCTTCAAAGCTTTCCAATTCTTCCGGTCGTAGTCTGGAATTTTCTTCTGTAGTGATCTTTTCTGCAACTACAATTCGGAGTGACAGAAGCTGAACTTCTAGGGGTAAGACGGCCTCGGACCCGTACATTAAAGCGTAAGGCGTAGACTGAGTAGGAGTCCTAAAAGTCGTCCTGTAGGCCCATAAGGCTTCTAACAACTTCTCGTGCCAATTTCTCTTGTTGTCGTCCAAAGTTTTCTTTAAAATTTGAACGAGAGTTTTATTAAAAGCCTCGGCCAAGCCGTTTGCTCTTGGGTAGTAGATCGTTGAGTATCGCCAATCGATCCCGTGTCTTCTGACAAAATTGTTGATCTTTGTACTTTTGAATGCTGACCCATTAATGGGCTAATGACTTATCATCTGGTAAGTTTCTTGTTTGCAAGTAGTCTATTAATGGCTGCCGCCAATTTTCTGTATTTTCTGTCACTGCTGCAATTGTTTCTTCTTTTTCTGTTGATTTGTGTATCGTATCTGTTGATTTGTGTATTGTATCCATGTCGAGCTGTGATAGGACCTATCGTCCTTGAATTGACACTTCAACTGACTCATCCTGCAAGCAGGCAAATTCCTTTATAAGGCTGGCTAACGCATCTGCAAGAGCATTTTCTTTTCTGTGAATCTTGTAGATTGTTACGTTTGGAATTTGTTCCAACAATTTCATGGCATACTGAAAGTACTGCTCAAGTCTTGGCTTTAAAATTTTGTACTGTCCAGCGACCTGTTGAATGATCAACTGAGAATCTCCGTAGATGTTGATGTCTGTTATTACCATCTGAATGGTTAATTTCAGTCTGGTTATAAGGGCTTCGTATTCTGCCTCGTTGTTTGTACACGGTTCTGTTAAGTGGTAGGAGTATTTTAACATCCACCGCTCCGGCGTTATGAAGATTAGTCTGATTCCTGCCTTACCGAGCACTATCATTTGCAATTCTTTATTCTTCTGTGCTGAGGACACTCCGTCGAAGTATAGTTCCCAACGTCGATCATCAGGGTCTTCTAGGCTCATTATCTGCTCATCAGGCAAATCGTCGTCGAGAGGCGAATCTGTCGGTAAAGGGTGTGCTGCAAGGAAGTCAGCTAGGACTTGTCCCTTTACGGCACGAAGAGGAACGAAAGTTATGTCTAATTGCAATAATATCATTGACCACCTGGCATGTCTGCCAGAAAGCATCGCCCGGGTCATCAAGTATTGCAACGGATTAACTCTCAAAATAAGGTTGACTTTATGAGAAAGCATGTAATGCCTGATGTTTTGAGCAGCAAAGATCAGGGCCAAACAATGCTTCTCAATCGGCGGATACTTTACTTCCGTCGGGATTAGACGACGACTTAAGTAGTAGAGAGCATTTTCTTTTCCCTCATCATTGACCTGGGCTACTAGGGCTCCAAGGGAGTTGTCTAAAGCCGCGGTATAAAGTATCAACGGTCTACCTGAGACTGAGGCTGCTAAGACAGGAGGTGTCATTAAATATTGTTTAACGTCCTTGAAAGCCCGTTGGCATTTCTCATCCCAAACGAATTTGGCATCCTTCTTAACTAATGCCGAGAAGGGCTGACACCTACCTGACAAGTTCGAGATAAAGCGTCGAAGATATGCCAACTTCCCTTGAAAGGATCGTAGTTGTTTCAAAGTTTTGGGAGGAGGCATTTCTAAAATAGCTTTAATCTTTTCCGGATCGATTTCAATCCCGTGATGTCGGACAACAAATCCTAAGAATTTCCTGGAGGTAACGCCGAAGGCGCATTTTAAGGGATTCGTCTTAAGGTTAAATTGTCTTAGTCGCTCGAAAACAAGTCTCAAATCATACAGGTGATCTTCATTCATTTTGCTTTTGATGACCACATCATCCACATAGCACTCGACTTGGTTTTGAATGAGATCATCAAAAATCTTCATCATCGCTCTTTGGTATGTTGCTCCTGCGTTCTTTAGTCCGAATGGCATTACTGTGTAGCAATACACTCCGATCGGCGTTCTGAAGGTCGTGAGCTTTTCGTCTTCTGGTGCCATCTTTATCGTGTTGTATCCTGATGATCCATTCATGAAAGAGAAGATTTCATGTGTTGAAGCAATGTCGATCATCAGTTCCGGGATTGGTAGTGGAAATTCATCCTTTGGACATGCTTTATTTAAATCTCTGAAATCTACGTAGATTCTGATTTGTCCATTCTTCTTTCTAACTCGTACCATGTTGGCTAACCAAGTTGGGTATTGTTCTTCACGGACAAATTTAGCGTCTATTAGTTTCTTAACTTTGGCTATTAATGTCGATCATCAGTTCCGGGATTGGTAGTGGAAATTCATCATTTTGACATGCTTTATTTAAATCTCTGAAATCTACGCAGATTCTGATTTGTCCATTCTTCTTTCTGACTGGTACCACGTTGGCTAACCAAATTGGGTATTGTTCTTCACGGACAAATTTAGCGTCTATTAGTTTTTTAACTTCGGCTATTACTTTTGTCCATTGTCGAGGTAAGACACCACGTTGAATTAAATTTTGAACACAGGGAGAGTACCACTCAAAAGGTAATTCCATTAATTCAGATGAAGTAACATCTTCAAATTGTACATCTTTTTCAGTATTGGAAGAAGAAGCACCACGGTAAAACTTGATTGGTTTAGTACCACCACCATGTACTTCCTTGACTACCATACCCTCGATCTTATTAGAATGGATCGGGGTCAGGGTCATAGTATGTACATAATGGTTAATCTTTTTGTACATTGATTTGTATTCTTCATTCCTTTCATCTTTGAGAGAGATCTTGAACTGTGGTTTCTTTTGATTTATTATCGCTGCTTCTTTCTCAATTTCTTCTTCTTCTCGGGAACTGTTCTTCCAATCAACATCAATGACCGATTTCTTCTGTCCAACTGTTCCAACATTTCTTCCACGTCCTCGTCCCCGGCGTCGACCTCGAGTGCGAGTTATGGAGAAATCTTCACCATCTCGCCATAAGGGAGTGGTGAGTAACTGTTGGACTAGAACTTCAAGTTCTTCATCGTCTCGAATCTCTTTTGCTTCATTTGGTATGGTACTTCTGGAAAAGATTATTTTCTTTGGGGGCGCGTAGTAGGCCGCATCTTCATGAATTCTAATCTCGTGTACGGAATATGGTTGCAAGTCACCTTTGATACACTGTTCCCCTCCTTCGTAATACTTTATGCACTGGTGCAGAGATGACGGTACCATCCGTTTTTCATGGATCCACGGTCGACCCAGTAGAGCATTGAACGATGTCTCAGAATCGATTATGTGGAATTTTGCGGTTGTCTTTGCTAAGTCACCGGTCTTCATTAACAATGTTATTGATCTAAGAGCTCTTTCTCCTTTTTGATTGAAGCCTCTTAATAGCATCTTGTCTGCTTCAAGTTCGCAAGCATCAATTTCCAAATATGCTAGCGTCCGAAGATTCATTATGTTGATTGATTCTCCCGGATCAACCAACACTCTGGAGAGCATAAACTTTCCAATAAAGACTGAAATGTACAACGGTCGGTTGTGATCTGCTGTTCCCAGTAATAGATCATTGTCCGTGAAGGTAACACCTCGCTGTTCTCTTAACGAAAAAACCTCGTTGAAGGAATTACCGGCCATTTGGGCTAAACAAATCTTTGGATCAAGTAAAGCCTTGATCAGAGCCTCTCTCATCTCCTTTGACAGGATCAGAGCATCGTATATGCTTAGTTTGGCTGGTAGCCTCCTACGATGGGCAAGCACGTTGTAGTCTACTTTATTACCATGTTCCTCGGTTTCTTCCCGAATGGGCAGTTCCTCTGCTGGGGTTGGCTCTTCTCGAGCAACCACATGCTTTCCTTTATCCTTTGGACCCATTCTCGGGGGTAGAACTTTTCCACTTCTTAAATTTACTTCAGTTATTTCTTCTGAATTTGGTGTTTCCTTTTGAATCGGAGCAACTGGCTCTTCTGAAGTTGCTTCGGTGTCTGATGGTTCTAATTCTATCGTGATCGGAGCCCCTCGGAATTCACAAATGGAATTGTTGCCTGTCGAGCTTTCGTAGCCTCCTTTATGAATATCTTCTTCGTCATGGTCGTCGAGGTTATGTATGATTTGAGAATCGTTATTTGTATTGGAATCGAGATCCGGATTAAGTCGGTTGTCGCTAGTTACGTAATCGTTAGAAAAAGTCAAAACGTAGCCAACGCCATAACCCTTATCATTATAAGATCCCGCCGGAGCGAGCAGATAATCATACAGAGTCAGGAGTTCGAGGGATTTCTCCCCCGAATCGGAAACAACCATCCTAGGATAAGCAGCCCCTAGTCTACACTTCGGAGCCTCGGTCTTCTTTTCTTCCACGATCTTCTCCTCCTCCTGGGGCAGTTCTTCAATCGCAAGTGATAGTGCCGGCTCGACAGGTTTCAAACTTTGAGTTGAAGCGTGTACCGAAGAAGTTTGGATGTGATCCAAAATTTTCTTTGATGACTTTGTCCAGACGGTACTCCATCCATCATCGATTGTGTAAGGGTCTATCGGAACAATGGGATCCATTGAAATAACATTGACAGAACCTCCTTTCTGGGGTTCCTTCATGTATTCCTTTGGGATCATTATGTTCCCTTTCCAGAGATTGTCATCAAGCCAACTCTTGAAAGTGACGCAATCCTCTATCTTATGTCCGAGCATCTGGTGGTAAGGGCAATAGTTCGGACGATCTTTCTTATTGACTTCCTCCGGCCTCTTGGGCTCTGTCAGCTGAAAATCTGGTGTCTTCATTAAGCTACGGAACATCTTCGCTACTGCTTCAGTTTTGAATGGATATTCTTTATTTAGAAGTTCTCTTAAGGTACGCGATGAACGAGGCGGTTGTTCATAATGCTTGAGGCGATCGATAGCTCGGATGAGGTTGCCGATAGCCTTCGCCGAGGTTGTCGATAGCCCTGCTGAGGTTGCTGATAAGTCCGTTGTGGTGGTTGATAACTAGGTTGTGGCCGCTCTGACTGTATCTGAACCGGCTGCTTTCCCTTATCTACTACCGTGACGATTCCAAATTTCTTTCAAATGTTTTCACAGGCTTCTTCTTATCATTCTTGTCTACGAAACTTAACTTCTTTGCCTCTTCTTGCAAGCTCTCGGCCTTGCTAAGCAACTTCTCGAAAGTCTTGATTGTAAACCCTTTAAGGAGAAGTGCTATCGGATCTTGGATACTTTTAAGTAGGATGCTGACTGCATGTTGTTCTTGAAGCTGTGGTTTAGACTTCATGCTTAAGTTTCTCCATCGAAGTATGTAATCCACTAAAGTCTTGTTCGGCTTTTGTTGCTCCACCACTAGATCGCCGATCGTGATGTTGTGTTGAGCTCCGGCAAATCATTTCACGAAGAGATTTTCTAGTTCTGAAAAGGTCTTTACTGAATCATTCGGCAAATCATTTCACGAAGAGATTTTCTTAATGATTTCATTTAGGTTTGTTGTTAAATGATTTTAATTCAATTTGATTTTAATTTAATTTTAATTTAATTTTAATTTAATTTTAATTTAATTTTAATTTAATTTAATTTTAATTTAATTTTAATTTAATTTTAATTTAATTTTTAATTTTAATTTGATTTAAACTTATTTAATTTTTAATTCAATTTAGTTTTAATTTAATTTAATTTTAATTTAATTTAATTTAATTTAATTTTACTTAATTTTAATTTAATTTTAATTTAATTTTAATTTAATTTAATTTTAATTTAATTTAATTTTAATTTAATTTAATTTTTAATTTAATTTAATTTTAATTTATTTTTTAATTTTAGTTTTAATTATTAATTTTAATTATCAATTTGGATTATTATTTTAATTTTTAATTAAGAATTAAGTATTGTTAAAGTGACTTATTTAGGGATTTTTAAATTAAAGAATAAATATCCTCTTAATAATATCCCTATTTTAATGATCCAAATTTAAATATATCCTTTCCAAAATTTAAATTATTTAATTAATTAAAGTTTCATTTTTGATCTTTTCAAAATGTTTAGTGGGTTCCTACCCCTCAATTTTCCTAAGTTTCAATCATCCAAGAGAAAGTTAAAATCAAATATTTTACCTCCCATTTTGATTAAACCTAAAGTTTTAATTAAGGGTTAAAATTTTTAATTACCTTTATGCCCTTTTAAACTTATTTATTTCATAACTCACTAAATTGAGCTCAAATGAATTTGAAATTTTTATGTCACCTCACTCACATGTCTATTAAGACATTAGAGGAGAAAATGTGATTTTTCTGAATTTAATTTATTATATAATTATTTTTAGTAGAAAATAGGGTTTTTTAAAGAAAATTCAACAACATGACCAAGGAAAGGTTTCTATCCTTAAGAAAATTCTGGGATGTTCCTAATGACTAGAGGACCACTTGGACCAATTTTGGTGATTTTTTTAATTATATTTTATTTATTATAATTATTTTTAGTTTTAGAGTATTAATTAATTATAAAATAAAATTTAAGTTGAAAAATAGATTTTATATTTTTTCTTAAATCTCTCTGACCTCAAGGAGTTCAGAGAAATAAATTTTGTAAATTTCTGATGTTTCTTTGATTTATTGGAATTATTTTAGTGAAAAATGTTAAAAACTCATTTTTTTAATATTAAAAATTACATTAAGCCTTTAAAATTCAATATCTTACCCTAGGGACTTAGGAAAAATATTTGGTTTGTTCCTAAGTGATTAGGAATCAAAATGTGACATTTTTATGATTTTTATTATTTTTTAATTATTAAAATATTAAAATAATATGAAAAATCAACTTTTTAGAAAATTTCAATTTTAATTTTTCTAAACTCCCCTGATATCAGAGAAGCCCCAAAACCATTTTTGTGAATTTTTGAAAAGTATTTTTAGAGTTATGAATTTTTAAAGTTTCATTTTACTTATGAGGCTTAATTAATCCATTTGGTAGGGTTAATCAAGTCCAATTGATTTCAAATTTTTATGTGAGGTCTCTCTAACCCTAAAGATCAGTGGAGAATTGTTTTTAAATCAATTTGATATGTGGTTAACCTTAATTAATTTAAATTCAATTTTAGGGATTTAGGCCAATTAAGGTTATTATAGATGAATTAACTCAAAATATATTTTTCCTAGGGTCCTCTGGTCCTAAGAAACACCACCAAATTTTCCTAGAATTTATTTTTCAACATGCTAATTATTGAAATTAAAATACCTAAAACAGTGACATGAAATTGAAAATTCAATAACTTTTCACAGAGATGGCCTCTGACCTTGAAAAATTCAGGGAATGTTCCCAAGATCAGAGGCTTCAAAATCCCTATGGTCTCATGACATGGTAAATTATCTATGCAAATGAAGAATCAAAATACTGAAATCAGTAAATAAATTATTAAAAATAAAATACTCATCCAATTAAATTGATTTCTTTTCCACATTATTCTCATCTATTCACTGAGCAAGAGGGTATTTTTATTTTATTTTTGTGATTTTTCTATGCAAAAATATGGATTTTTGAAGTTCTGGTATTTAAATAAATAAAAAATAACCCTATTTTTCTACTTATCCACGCGGCGCCACGCAATCCTCGGCAGCTCCGAAAAGCTACGCGGTGCGTTCTGATTTGGCGCCATCTGAGTCAGCGCTACGGGGGCCCGCCATTCACGTACAATTGTGCTATCCGGCTTGATCTCTACCGTCCGCTCGATACACGCGTGATCCAACGGCTCCTGGTCATCGTCTATGACTGGTGTGCACCCGTGACCGTCCACACTAAAACCTTAAGAACTCACTCGATTCTCAATGGATTTTTGTGTTCTTATGCTCTATGGATTCGTCTTGAAGAGACGAACACATCCATATGGTAAACATGCATTGAAATCAACTCAAAAAAAATGGAGAATCTCCAGAAACTCGGGAGGAAGAGTGAGTTCATACCTTTGCTCAGAGAAGTGAAGCTTCAATCTGAGGGTTGTGTCACCTTTGATTGAGTCCAAGCAAGCTCCATATGAAGTTTCTTGCTCTGGGGAAATGTCTAGGTACAAAAGTGACCAAGGCGATCACAAAGCTTGGAGGCTGGAAGCAATGGCTGGCCTGGTGAGGGGGCTTTCGCTGGGGAACTTCTACTCTTGGTCTGGTGAAGGTGTAGAGTCAATCAATTTCAGGATTGGCTCACTCTGGTGAAGTGTCCTGGTTTTTGGGTGGATTTTTTACTGAGAAATTGGACTCTGTTAATGGGGATTAGGGCAAATGGGCACTGGGGATCAATAGCTCTAGGTTGGGAGAAGGTCTTGGAGCAATTTTGGCAGAGTTTTGTTAAGTTTTTGTTCAGCACCTCCCATGGCCGAGAGGAGGTGGTGTTTAAATAGGCATGGCAAGAGGGCTTCCCAGGGGGGTTTGAAGGCTGGGATCAGCTGCTCTGGTGAGGAGAAGAATATCTATGCTGTCCATTTGGGTTGAGACAAGTCAGCAAGGGAGAATTGAATTTTTTGGCTCACATGGAGCTCTCAGCCATGGTGTTTTCTGACGGCTTGGTAGCTGGCCGGCCTAGCATTGGTCACCATCTTGACCAGTGGGGTCAGGGTTTGACAATGTTACAATCAATTAGAGTTTGACATGTGTAAAGGGGTTGAATTTAAAAGGAATGTGGAGAGGCTCATTTTGGGTTCAATTTGGTCAACCCATGTATTTTGGCTTGGTTCACCTTCCCATGGTCTGATTTTGGGCCAGGGGGATCAGTTGGGTCAGCTGCCATGGAGTGGTGAAGTCCCCATCCATGGTGAGGTGGCTAAACTTGGTTTAGTGTGTGACATGGTTATGGTTAAAAAGACTTAATGAAGGATTAAGAAAGGAGGCCCTCCTTTTGCCATTAATGGCTTGGTCACATGTCAAACCTTCAATGGCTTCATATGGCTTGTAAATGGCTTGCTCATGGCTCCATGTGGCTTAGGACAAAGCTTGGTCATTTACATGAAAGATGGTTTTGAATTTTTGGGAGTTATGGGTGATTTTGGCATGAGGCCTAATTTAGGATTATTTTATGATTGATTTAGGGCTTAAGGGATGAAATCAATTAATGGGGTGATGAAAAGAATGTCATATGGGCTTTAGCATGAAGTTTGGGCCTTTGAAATTTAATGAAGATGGGCTTTTAAAATGGTTTAGGGAAGTGGGCTTTTGGATTTTAAAATTGATTTTAGGATGAAATTTTGGTAAAGGATTGGGCCAAAAAAGTGTTGGGTTTAGTTTAAGGATGTGTCATGAATGATTTGGAATTAGTTTGGAATAATTTGGAGTTGAATTGGGTTTAATTTGGGACTTTTGGTAAAGGGGCCAAAGTGGGTCAAATTGGGTTAACTTGGGCTAAGGTTGGGCTAATGTTGGATTTGATGTAAAATTAATGTTGAGAAATGTTCATGGGAGTGTCACAAGGAGTTTTCAACTTTGGTTGGGCTCTAATTTTGGGATTTGGGCCCATTTGGGTTAGGTTTGGGCTTAGGTCAATTTAAGGGATTTTGGTTTTGGGTTATGTTTGGTTGGAGTTTAGGTTCAAATTTTGGGCAAATCAAGTTAGTGTTTTGTTTATGGGGGTGTTAGGAAGGCTTTGGAAAAGATTTGGGGCCAATTGGAGTTGAATTGGGTGGGTTTGAGCTAGGTTTAGGTCATGGGCCAAAATTGGGCCTTAGGCTTCAAATTGAAATTGGGCTCAAATGCCAATCAAATTGGACTTAGATTTGGTCTAAATTGATATTGGGGATGTTTAATTGAAGTTTAGAATTGAATTGGACCAAAATTGAGGTCAATTGGGGTGGTTTGGTTTGACATTGGGTTCACTTGGGTATAAAATGGGCTAAATTGGGGGTTTTGGTAAAAGTGGGGTAAATTGGCAAAATTAGCCCCTGGTGTAGTTGAACAAAATTAAATTGGGTATATTTGGGATTTTTTGGAATTTTTTTAGAATTTTCTGAATTTTTGGATTTTTGGCTAAGAAGGGCATTTTGGGTATTTGAAGGGTATTGGGGGGTATTTTTGGAATTTTTGGTGTTTTGGCTATGGATGATCAATTTGAGTGGTGGGAAATGTTTAGGAATGATTTTGAGTAATTTTGGGTAATTTAGGTGATTTTGTAGATTTTGGGTATTGAAGGGCTTTTGGTAGGTTTAGTAGGTGTAGGGCCCCGGGGGTCAAAAATTGAAATTTTGGAAAAATGAAGATTGATCAAATTTGAGTAAAATGGAATCACTTTGGTTGAGCCATGAAGCCATATCAAGCCCATAAGAGCCATGAAGTCATATCAAGAGCCATGAGAGGACTCATTTGAGGTATTCACTATGTTGTTCCTAACCCTCTTAGCCAGGGGCTTAGGGGTTAAGGACCATCCATGTGAATTACCTACATGAGTCAGGAAGTCAAGTTGGGTGAGAGTGTGTTTTTAGGACTTGGAATGTGTGTGAGAGTATAGTGTATGTGCAGGTCAACCCTCACCAGACCAGGCCATCCAGGGTATTCCTAAGGCCAAGAAGTCCTATAGGGAACTCATCCTCTAAACCTCCATATTTGAATTCAACCCTCTAGGTGATTAGGGATCTATAATCAAGCTTGTGGGGTTTGCAGGGAGTTAAGAGGTGTTTGAATTTCTAAAGGCGTGGGTTCCACTTCTAGTCCTCTATGATTAGTCAAAGGAAAAGCCTATGGCTAGATCCTAAGTACTAAAGAGAGAGAAGAGAAGGGACCTCATCAAAAATGAGGTCAACAGGGATGGGATGCAACTCTTGGTGATAACTTCCATAACTTCCTTTGGGCTACAAGTTTGAATGAAGGGGTGCATTCTTCGGTGGATACATCGAATTTGGACACATTTTTAAGAGACACCAAGGCACCTTTTAGTTTTATATTTAAAGAGAGTCTTAGAAAAAAAAAGAGAGCTCTTCCTTTGCATTTTGAAGGGTTCTTCCATTGCATTTTTACAGAGTTTTTATTTTATTTTTAATTAAGTGTAGGAGTAGAGTAGAAAAGAGAAAAGGGTAGGATTGAAGCCTTCTTCTTTCCACTACTTTTCTTTCTTTTAGTTTAGTTTAGTTTTTATTGAAGTTTGAAGTCTGTATTCTGAGTCATTGGAGTTTGGATACTTGCTCTAAGGAGTTGTTTAGTGAAGAGTCAAAGTTTCGGAGGAACTTCCTGAGTCTTGTGAAGAGGATTTTCAGATCAGTGTTTACATTTATTCTTTCATTTAGTTTTTAATTAATACTTATTTTTGTTTGTTGTTTTTCTTATGGTTTTTAATTTCAAATCAATGTGTTTTTTGTATTTTCTCAATGCATTCTGAGTAGTTTACTTTATCTTTTTCTTTCAAAATGAAGAAGTAAGTAATTCATGAAGAATTGTTGTGGAAAGTATATGTGTTTAAAGTTGGAAGAAGTTGTAAAAATTGATCTATAAACTTTATTTACTTCTTAATTTAGCATGTTAAGATGTAAAATTTGTTGTGAGATTATGTAAGATCCAATGCGGTATTGTCTCATAAAAGTTAGTAAGAATCACATGCAATTATATGGGTGAAAATTGTAGTTCATATAATTGAATGTAATATATTAGAAGATGTTTTAAAAAGGGGAGTAAAATTAGAGGATTTTTAGTGTGACAGGCTAAAAGCCCTTAATTTGGTTTGAAGTTTTGAATTTTGTTATGAGACGTTAGCCCCCAGGTGGTGGGAATCGAGGGAACTCCAGAGTGAGAGCTGGTATCTTCCCTGCCTAACCATGTTCCAAATGATAAAATTTCAAATTAACCATTGTTCTTTATAGAACCAAGTAAGGGTAAAGAATACATTTGCTTCTATTTTTTACAACAAATTTAAATACTTCCACAACAATACATTCATGAATTACTTACTCTTCATTTAAGAAAGAAAAACATAAAGTAAACTACTCAGAATGCATTGAGAAAATACAAAAACACATTGATTTGAAATTAAAAACCATAAGAAAAACAACAAACAAAAACAAGTATTAATTAAAAAGTAAATGAAAGAATAAAACTAAACACTTATCTGAAAATCCTCTTAACAAGACTCAAGAAGTTCTTCTGAAACTTTGACTCTTCACTAAACTACCCCTCAGAGCAACTCTCCAAACTCTAATGACTCAGAATATAGACTTCAGACTTCAATAAAAACTAAACTAAACTAAAGGAAAGAAAAGTACTGGAAAGAAGAAGGCTTCATTCCTACCCTTTTCTCTTTTCTACTCTCTACTCCAACTCCTAATTAAAATTAAAATATAAACTCTATAAAAATGCAATGCAAGGACCCTTCAAAATGCAAATGATGAGCTCTCTTTTTTTTCTATGACTCTCTTTAAATATAAAACCAAAAGGTATATTGGTGTCTCTTCAAAATGTGTCTAGATTCGAAGTATCCACCAAAGAATGCACCCCTTCATTCAAACTTGCCACCCAAAGGAAGTTATGGAAGTTATCACCAAGAGTTGCATCCCATCCCCTTTGAAAATGGTGCCAAATTCAAATTAAACTCGATTCTTAACAGTGGCGGCTAAGCGTCGGCCCAATGGCGCTTAGCCGCCAGTGCCCAAATTTTCATTTTTCATTTTTTTGCTCCAAATTTGATCCAATTTTTTCCCTTTCGTCATATTTACTCATTTTCATTATACCTGCAAGAAAAACAGAAAATACCTTCCATTAAAGTGCAATATCATCAAAAATAGGTATAAAAATGTGCATAAAAAATACTATATATTTTAGGTGTATTAGACAACAAATCAACCAACTGGCTTGCAAAATATGGCAGTGAGTCAAACTATTTTTTATGTCCTCCAGTCCATCTCCATCTCCATCTCCATCTCTAATTTTATTTTTTGCATGTGGACCTTTTATATGTCCCCTATCTAAAAATTTTAACATGATGTTGTGGTTAATAGAAGTTCCTTTTTTGAAATACATACATACATACATACATATATATTTGCTAATCTGAATATTAAAATTTGGCTTTTTGCTAGATCTGAATTGCAATGGTCATTACCTCAAAATAATTCTCTGTTCATGCATATTCAATTCTCCCTTGGGGATTAGCAGGGGTATGCCACCTTTATTTATGCTAGCTTTAATGTCTTACATCAATAGCTTCTTTGGCATAAATTAATGCGGCTTAGCCTCTCCATTAATTCTTTTTGGATTCTGGGAGGAGATTTCAATTGCCTCACTTCTGCATCTGAGAAGAGAGGAGGCAATCCTTCCTTGTCTTCCTCTATGGCCAGATTTAATAAGTTATTAACTAATGTTGTTCTTTAAGGCTTGTGATTTCAGGTCCTTAATTAACTTGGAGAAGTGGGAATATCTAGGAAAGGCTAGATAGAATGCAGGTGAATTCCATGTGGATCCAGACTTTTCCTTATACTCTAATTACTCATCTTTCTATGGCAGGTTCTGATCATAGGCCCCTTCTGTATTCTATCAACAATGCTCCTAGTGGTGGGGGCAGTCCTTTTAGATTCCAGAATATGTGGACACTTCATCCTGATTTCCTCTCTGAACTTGACTGTTGACCTCATTTTTGATGAGGTCTTCTCTTCTTCTCTTTAGTACTTAGGATCTAGCCTTAGGCTTTTCCTTTGACTATCTTAGAGGATTAGAATTGGGACCCACCTTTTAGAATTTCAAACCACCTCTAAACTCCCTGCAAACTCCACAAACTTGACTGTAGACCTCTAATCACCTAGAGGGTTGAAATCAAATGTGGAGGTTTAAAGGATGAGTTCCTATAGGACTCTTTCGGCCTTAGGACCGCCCCTGGTGGCTCGGTCCAGTGAAGGGTTGACTTGCACACACACTACACCTACACACTACACTTCCACACACTTCCTAAAAACACACCCATACCCAACTTGACCTCCTGACTCATGTAGATGATTCACATGGATGGTCCTTAACCCCTAAGCCCTTGGCTAGAGGGTTAGGAACAACATGGTGAATGCCTCAAATGAGTCCCTTCATGGCTCATATGGGCTTGATATGGCTTCATGGCTCAACCAAAATGACTTCTTTCCACTTACATACACCCAATCTTCAATTTTCCAAATTTTTAATTTTTGACCCCCGGGACCCTATACCCGCTAGCCTACCCTAAGCCCTGAATAGCCCAAATTTCTCAAAAATTTCCAAATCACCCAAAATTCTCCAAAATCATTCCCAAACATTTCCACATCACTCAAACTGATCATCCATAACCAAAAATACCAAAAATTCCAAAAATACCTCCCAATACCCTTCAAATACCCAAAGTACCCCTCTTGACCCAAAAATCCAAAAATTCAGAAAATTCCCAGAAAATTCCAGAAAATCCCAAATATTCCCAATTTCATTTTGTTCAACTACACCATGGGCCAATTTTGTCAATTTACCCCACTTTTATCAAAATCCCCAATTTGACCCATTTTAACCCAAAGTGAACCCAATGTCAACCCTAACCTACCCAATTGACCTAAATTCTGGTCCAATTCAATTCTAAACTTCAATTCAACATTCCCAACACCAATCTAGACCAAATCCAAGCTTAATTTGATTGACATTTGGATCCAATTTCACTTTTGGCCTTAAAGCCCAATTTGGACCCATGACCCAAACTTAACCCAAACTCACCCAATTCAACTCCAATTAAACCCAAATCTTTTCTAAACCTTCCTTGACATCCCCATAAACAAAACACTAACATGATTTGCCCAAAATTTAGACCCAAACCCCACTCAAATTCAACCCAAAATTAAAAGGCCCATTTTTGACATAAACCCAAACCTAGCCCAAATGAGCCCAAATCCCAAAATCAAAACCCATCAAAGCCAAAACCTCTTTGAAACACTCCCATAAATATTTCCCAACATTAATTTTACATCAATTTCAACTCTAGCCCAACATTGGCCCAAGTTAGCCCAATTTGACCTACATAGGCCCACTTACCAATTAAACCCAAATTCAAACCAATTCAAGTCCAAATCACACCAAATTGACCCCAAACCACTCATGACACATCCCTAAACCAAACTCAACAATTATTTGGCCCAACCTCTTTACAAAATTTCTATCCATAAATTCATTTTCAAACCTAAAAGCCCACTTCCCTAAACCTTCCTAAAAGCCCATTTCCACCAAATACAAAAGCCCAAAATTGGCCTTAAAGCCCACATGACATTTCCATTTGCCATCCATTTAATCAAAGCCATTCCCTAAGTTCTAATCACATCATCAAATAATTCCAAATTAAGCCTCATGCCAAATTACCCCTAAATGACAAATATTTCTAAAACCCTTTTTCATGAAACAAGTCAACTTTTTTCAAGCCAAATGCAAGCCATGCAAGCCATGAGACAAGCCACATGAAGCCATGGGGGGTTTTGACTTGTCACCATTCCCAAAATGGCAAGAAGAGGGGACCCTTTAATGATTCTCTTAAGAGTTATTAACCAATCCCATGTCTCCCCTAACTCTTGCTTAAGCTTAATTGTACTTGGATTGTGACTTGACCCCACTAATCAAGCCGATCCAAGTGACTTTCCCTTCAGCCCAAATTGGCCTTGGAGGGTGAACCCAACCCAAACCAATGGGTTGACCAAATTGAAGCCAAAATGACCCCTCCCCCATTTCATTTTAATTCAGCCACTTTACACATGGCAATGGCCAATTGATTGCACAAACCTCTAACCCTGACCCACCTGGACCCGAGGGTGACCCATGCCTCGCCGGCCACCGCCCTGGGTCGCCGGAAAACACCATGGCCGAGACCTCGGGAGGAGCCAAACTTTGGAATTCCATCTTGCTGAGCTGCCTCATGCCCAATGGCCACCATGGCTGTTCTTCACATGCCAAGAGCAGCTGATCCCAGCCCTCAACTCCCCCTGGGAGGCCCTCCAGCCTCTCCTATTTAAACCCCTCACCCTCACGGCCAAGAGAGGTGCTAAACCAAACCTTAAGGAAACTCTGCCAAAATTGTTCCAGACTCCTCCCCACACACAGAGCACTTCATCCCCAGTGAGATCCCCCTGCCATTTCTTCTCTGTGAGCTCAATTTCAGAGTTGAAATTCCACCCAAAACCAGGACACTTCTCCACAAGTGAGCCAATCCCCAAATTGATTGGTTCTACACCTTCACCGTACCAAGGAAGGTGTCCACCAGCAAAGCCCCATCTCCGAGCCACCCGAGCTTGCTCCAGCCTCCAAGCTTTGTGATCGTGCTTGGTCGAAATCACATCTAGACAATTCACTAGACCGAGAGACTTCATCCGGAGCTTGCCGAGATCCAATCGAAGGTGCAACAACTCTCGGATCGAAGCCACACTTCTCCGAGCAAAGGTATGAACTAATTCTTCATCCCGAGCTTCCGGAGATTCTCCATTTCAAATGCCTTAATTTCAATGTGTGATAACCGTATAGATGTGTTCGTCTCTTCAAGACGAATCCATGAGAGCATAAGAACATAAAAATCCGTTGAGTATCGAGTGAGATCTGTAGGGATTTAGTGTGGACGGCTCTCGGGTGAGGACGCTCG
Source organism: Papilionanthe hookeriana x Papilionanthe teres (assembly GCA_022702705.1). Lineage (NCBI taxonomy): Eukaryota > Viridiplantae > Streptophyta > Magnoliopsida > Asparagales > Orchidaceae > Papilionanthe > Papilionanthe hookeriana x Papilionanthe teres. The sequence continues at coordinate 103,165,825 of CM040433.1, read as the reverse complement.
GGGACGATGAACGGATGCCGTCCATTTAATACACACGCGGACGGACGGCTCGGATGGCGTTGGGACCGGGAGACGGTACGAGAACCGCGGGGCCCGGCCGCCGACTCGGATGGCGGCGTCGAATGGGAGCGCGACGCGTGTGATTTCGGAGATGCCGAGAATGCGCTGGCGCCACGTGGATAAATAGAAAAATAGGGTATTTTTCTATTTATTTAATTCCCTAAACTTGGAAAATTCATAACTTTGTGTAGAAAAATCAGAAAAATAAAAGAAAAATACCCTCTTGCTCAGTGAACAGAGGAGAATAATGTGGAAAAGAAATCATTTAATTTCATCAAGTATTTTATTTTTAGTAATTTATTTACTCTCTGCATACATTTAATTCTCCATGCATTCATACAATTCACCATGGCATGAGACCATAGGGCTTTTGAAGCCTCTGAACTTGGGGACATTCCCTGAATTTTCCAAGGTCAGAGGCCACCTCTGTGAAAAGTTATTTATTTTTCAAATGCATGTTGCTCGTTTTGAGTATTTTAATTCCAAAAATTAGCATGTTGTGAAATAAATTCTAGGAAAATTTGGTGATGTTCCTTATGACCAGAGAACCCTAGGAAAAATAGGTTTTGAGTTAGTTCATTGTAGACAACCCTAATTGGCTTAAACAATCAAAATAGGTCTCTAATTAATTAGAGCTAACAATACATCAAATTGACTTGAAATCAATTCTCCACTGACCTTTAGGATCAGAGGAACCCACCATAAAAATTTGAGGTCAATTGGACTTGGTTAGCCCCACTAATTGGGTTGATTAAGCCACTTAGTCATTTTAAACTTTAAAAATTCATAACTTTCAAAATACCTTTCAAAAATTCACCAAATTGGTTTTGGAGTCTCTCTGATATCAGGGGAGTTTAAGAAAATTAAAATTTCAATTTTCTAAAAAAGTTGATTTTTAATATTATTTTAATATTTTTAAATAATTAAAAAATAATAAAAATCACAAAAATAATAAAATTCACTAAAATGTCACATTTTGAATTTTAATCACTTAGTAACAAATCCCATATTTTTCCTAGGTCTATTTAGTGAGATATTAAATTTTAAAGCTCTAGGGTAATTTTAAAATTAAAAAAATGTATTTTCTAGCATTTTCACCAAAATAATTATAATAAATCATATAAAAATCAGAAAATTGCAAAATTTGATTCTCTGATTTTTTTGATATCAGAGAGATTTTTGAAAAAGATAAAATTCATTTTTCAACATTTATTTTATTTTTAAATTAATTAACACTCTAAAACTTAAAATAATTATAATAAAAATAATATAATTCAAAAAATCACCAAAATTAGTCCAAGTGGTCCTCTGGTCATTAGGAATGTCCCCTAATTTTCTTAAGGACAGAAACTTTCCCTTGGTCATGTTATCAAATTTTCCTTGAAAATCTCTATTTTCTACTAAAAATAATTATATAAATAAATTAAATACAGAAAAATCACATTTTCTCCTCTCATGTCTTTATTGACATATGAGTGAAGTCACATAAAAATTTCAAGTTCATTTTAGTTCAATTTAGTGAGTTATGAAATTATTAGGCTTGAAGGGTAAAATGGTAATTAAATTTTAACATTTAATTAAAACTTTAGGTTTAATAAAAAATTAACAAGTAAAATATTTGATTCTAACCTGATTTGGATGATTGAAATTTAATAATTAAAGGGTAGAAACCCATTAAGCAATTTAAAATGATTAAACCTTAATTAAATAATTGATTAAATTTGGAAGAATAATAAAATTGGAATTATTAAAATAGGGATATTATTAGGAAGAGATTTATTCTTTAATTTAAAAATCCCTAAATTTAATCATATCATTAATATTCAACTCTTAATTAAAATGATAACTCAAATTTAAAATATTAAAAGATTTAATCATTAAACTAAAATTAAATCATTAAACTCTTTCAAAAATTTCAATTAAAATTAAATTAAATTAAATTAAAAATTAAATTAAATTAAGAAAATTAAATTAAAATTAAATCAAATTAAATTAAATTAAGTAAATTAAATTAAAATTAAATTAAATTAAATTAAATTAAATGAATAAATTAAATTAAATTAAATAAATAAAATTAAATTAAATTAAATAAATAAAATTAAATTAAATTAAATAAATAAAATTAAATAAATTAATTAAATTAAATAAATTAAATTAAATTAAATTAAATTAAATTAAATTAAATTAAATTAAATTAAAAATTAAATCAAATCAAACTAAATTAAAAATTAAATCAAATCAAACTAAATTGAATTAAATTGAATTAAATTAAGTTGAATTAAATAACATCACCTAAGACATAAAGAACTCAAAAATAAATCTAAGATAACTTGAACACTATTCCAAACTTAAATCATTAATTTGAACTTAAATTTGCATCACAAATCATTAAGTATCATTTTGCCCTAAGAGCTTTAGTTATCATAACTCCTAAACGAATATAAAATGAAATGTTACTTCACTTATAGGATATTCAAATGTCCTAGTTCACTGAGCAAGTTAACAAAATTTGAAAACCTCGGACGATCGATTCACTTACACAATTAAATTCATTTGGACTTAAAACAATCCTAGAAATATTGAAAAGATGTTTAGGATCCTTCCTAAGCACTTCCTCAATATGATAGGATATTTATAAGAACAATTGAACTTAGTTGTTCTTTGATGAAGAAAATCGTCTTCAAACCAAAAAACACAAAGAACCTAGACGTCATAGGAAATGACTAGCTATAGGATTAGGAATTTGGTAGAAAACCATAACCCTTTCCCTTAGCTTTACCTAGGAAATTGCTATGAATGCTTAAATGCTCTAAATTGTATTTTAAGTGCAAACTTGGGATGACGGGAAGACCCTCCGTGTACGCTTTTATTTTATTGCGATTTACTTTACGACAACTTATTTAATTGCATCGCACTTATTTTTCTTGCATGATAAAACAACAGCTTGCATGAAAACCTACACCTTTAGGACGTAAACCAAAACCGAAACCCATAACTAAATTAAAAGACACTACAAGATAAAATTCACCTCCACAACATTTCAAAATATAAGACAACTCAAAATTTAATCACAAACGTAACACAAAACTACAATTACAACTAAATTAAAACGTCTTGTTGGATGATCGGGAATACCTCGGATGATGTAACCTACGTGTTGCTAACGGGATTTCCCACGGTCTAAATGAAAGTGCGGAACTCATTCAGTTGAGTTTAGCAAATTCATCTGGACTAAGTGAATCCGATAAAAATAATGATGCCGTAAGGATGGAACCGTGGGATCTTAACCGGTGTTGTTATAATCAACTTTAAGATTTGTTTTAATTAAAACACAAAAAACACTTGGAAATTAAGACTTCTCTAAACCAAATACTTTTCTCACCCCCGATTTATGATTTCTAAAACTAAACCTCTGCAACAACAAGGAGCTCGTAGCATGGTGGGCAAGCACGGCCATCGTCGTCACAGAAACTTGAACCTACTTCAAGAAAACTTTCCTAGAATTAAACAACAAAGCCATAGGACTTCGAGGTAGTTTGCCTAGTGCAACATAAATCCTCAACTCTTCGTTAGGCATTTGCATTGCAAATTAAGCCCTAACCGGTCTTAGGATTCCGAGGTAGTCGTCCGATACGACATAAACCCTCATATCTTCCAGGCTATTTGTATGATTTTATCATATAAATATAAGCCCTAATTAACTAAAATCGGCAAGATTAAAACATTAAATAAACATTAGGACTTTCCTAAATCCAAGCCAAACAATAGGATAGTCGGGAAATTACCGAAGTCCGCTTCGGATCCGTAATTTCTCCTACTTTTCTTCCTCGGATTCCCAAAATATAATGTTCCAAACTTGATCCATTCCCTATCGAGATTCAAAAATTCAATTCTTTGAAAACTTAAACTTTGAAATTCTTGAGAGCAGAATTATTGATTATTATCGAGAGTTTTCTTAGGTGATTCCCGTCACTTAAGATGTAATTAACTATAGGGGCTCGCCCTTATAAGGAATTTTAAAGAACCTGTGTAATATAAACCCCGTTTAATATTTTCATATTAAGCAGGGAATTTGTCGGCTTATAAAATTGGTTCGCGAACCAAACGGATGTCACAAATCTTCTAGTTTATTTAACCGAGCCCCACCATCAAGCATTGTGTCTATCCTTAGGGATAGATACACGGTTTGTGATGCGGTGCTCGTTTATATAAACTATTTGGGATGTGAGATCGGTTTGATTTCATATCTTAAAATCTTCAAATTTAAAATTATTTTCAAAATCAAATATTACTTTCTAAATTATATCTATATTTAAATTTAAAATTCGCCGACAACTTCGTTAGGCGACCCCTTTTAAATATCACACAACCTAAAAATAATGCCGACAACTTCGGCGACTCCGCCGGGAAAGTTCCTCTCTCCATTTTAATCGAATAATTCTCGTTTTCAAAAATCGGTAGTGCATCCATGTCCCTTATGGATCATACTACCCTTCTTTCCGTTGGGATACTATGTTCATTTCTACCTCGAACAAGTATAACCAACATTCTCTCGGATTTAGGAGCCACTCGTTTAGACACCCCTAAACGGAGAGGTTCCGAGATCCTTTTACCTCATTTCCGAGGTGGGGCGGACCCCCAATAGGTGTTAGTTTAGGAGTGATCCTTCGAGTCGAGAAGTCTTCGCTTAAGACTCTCTTTTCCTTTCCAACTCCGATTCAAATTCCTTACCTTCTCGACACCTTTGAACACTCCGTTCTAAATAAACAAACCCTCTAATAAGTGATTCTTTTAATAAGTGATTCCTTCTTATAAATACATGAACATGAATGAGTTCGGACTCTTTTCAATTCCTTTCTTTTCGTCCTAAAGAAAAGAAGCATAACTCGGGACCGACAACCGAATCTACCCCGCGAAATGGAAGCCCCAAAACCGATTTTCTCCTTCACCAACGGACCGGACCTCGCCGTCTATAAGGATGAGCCGCCCGACAATGGAATCATCCGATTTGGACAAGGATTTGAAAACACGAACGTCAAGATCACCGACGTCTCCCTCTTTGCACCGATGAACAAGGTATCCAAAGCCGAGGAGCCGCCGCTCGAGTTCAACCTTAGGTCGACCCAAGAATTCCTCCTCTCGCAAAGGATCCCGACTAAGAGGAGTACCGATGTCCATAGAAGGACCGTTATCTCTACCCCCACCGGTCTAGTTGTTTCCGCACCTACCCCGACCTTTGCCAAATCAAAGGGGAAAGAAATCCGTAATTATGATGGACTCCGTTACCGTGGAGGGTACAGATCTTCTCGTAAGACCTTCGTTTTCGAAATCGGGTCCGAGCTCAAAGATTCCATCACCGACAAAGACCCAAAGAAGAAACGAAATGAAGGATCGCTAAAGAAGCCGTAGCTCGCTCGAAATTGCTTTCCTGTGAGGAAATTCCGAACCGCCGAATATACACCGTCGCTCGAATACATACCACTCTTGGGAGGAAGCAGGTTTCATCCCCTCTCCGCCGCAGAAGATGAAGAAAATATTCGCAAGATTGCTCGCCACATTACCACAGCACCGCATATTACAACGATAGCCGCAAGAAAAGAACTAGAACTACGCCGTTTGCTCGACCGCAAACTTTGGTAGAAAAGTTAGCAAAGAAGGAAAACTCGCCCGTATCGAAATTCTACGAAGGATAGGGCGGGTGCCGACCAAATCCCGTCTTGGGCCCCGAGTAGAACCCGCCATCATGACGTAAAAGCCAAGTAAAAGAATGAAGGCTAGTCCGCCCGTTGTCGTCTCGTGATTACAAATTAGGGAGGATACCACCTTCCAAGCATTTGGCCGACGTGACCATCCGGTCCTAGACCTTCCGCCGCTAGAAGGATGGTATGGCGTCCCACCATCGGCGCTGAGATCGAAACAAGCAGCTCGAGAAAGAAAGTCTCGCCAGAGACTCGAATCGAAGAAAGTGCTACCGCGATGAAGGGGACTCGTGAGAAGGGGACCCGGCAGCCTATCGCACGACAACCACGAAGACACACGAAAGCCCCACTAGAAGATGCCATGGAAAAGTCGAGAACCGATATCCGACGACCGGCAAAAGAAAGAGAAGAAAAGTTCGGAGACGAGATTGATTCATCGGAATTCATGGACGACGAATACGCGTAAATCAACATGGTTGAGACACGAGCTTCATCGCCTTCGCAAGGTGCTCCCGCGCACCGCAGAAGAGAGGAGCCGGAACCGATGAGAAGGCAACTTCAGGAAAAGACGACACGATCGCTCAAATGGCAAAAAGGATGGAAGAAATGGCCGTAGCTCCGACCACTCTCCGCAGTCAAGTACAACCACATAGAGAGACACCCCTGCAGGTCATTCACATTGTAGACGGAGGAAAGGAGATTACATCCTTCAATGGGGATGATCACCGAAAAGGATGCAACACAAAATATGATTCCCGAAAAGGATATCAAGAACTTGGTGGAACAACGAAGTGCGAGAAGCCTTAGCACAATCGAAGAGCGGGACATCCATTCGGACGGGTAGACCTTACCCGTAAGAATTCGACGCCGTCCAATACCCGAAAGGCTTCGTACCACCTCTCGTTCAAGACCTTCGACGGAACCGGGAACCCCCGACAAGCATGTGGCACACTTTCGTGCCGCTTGTTGCAATGCCGGCGGAGCGATGCATTACTCTTCCGACAGCTCGTCGCCAGCATCGTCGGAATCGCCTTCGACCGGTATGCGACTCACCAAATGGTTCGGTGAAGACGTTCTCGCAGCTAGAGAACCTCTTCATCAAGCGATTCGCCGGAGCTCGACACCACATCACTATAGGTGATTTAGTGGTAGAGAAACAAAAGCCGAATGAAACTTTGGTGGATTACATACTTCGATGGAGGAACTTAAGCATGAAGTGTGAACCACAACCGCAAGAACAACGATGCAGTCGGCATTTTACTAAAAAGCATCCATGGCCCGATAGCACTTCTCCTCAAGGGATTTACTATTAAGACTTTCGAGAAGTTGTTAAGCAAGGCCGGAAGCTTACAAGAGGAGGCAAAGCAATTAAGTTTCACCGATAAAACGTATAAACAAAAGCTCGTAAAGACTTTCGAAAAGAAATCCGGATCGTTGCAAGCAACTTGACAAAGGCAAGCAACCGATGCAAATACCACCGTAACGGCCGCGAAGAACCACAACAGAATTACCAAGAACCCTGCCCAATTATCAGCTCATCTCCGCAAGATGAACAACCGCCTCGTCCGCAACGTACGTTAAGAGAGCTTTTGAGCAGAGAATATCCGTTCAAGAATGAAGCGATTGCCGAAAATGTTCCGTAGTCCGATGAAGACTCCGCATTTCCACTGCCGCAGCCTAAAAGACCGCAGGAAGTCAACAAGAAAGGTTATCCCAACTTTTGCCCCTACCACCGGATGCTTCGGCACAAGATAGAAGATTGCATTACCTTCAAAAGTTGGCTCAATGACAACCTGCGGAAAGGAATATAACGATCCCGAAGGAGTACATGAAGGAACCCCGTAAAGGAGGTTCCGTCAATGTTGTCTCGACCGATCCCATCATTCCGATAGCATCCCTATACGACCGACGATGGATGGACTACCGCTTGGACGAGGTCTTCGAAAAGATTTTAGACAAGCATCCAAACCGCTTCGGTACGAGCTTCAATTCGTAGTTTGAAACCCGTTAAGCCGGTACTATCACTTGCGATAGAAGAACCACCTCAACAGAGACGATCGAAGAAAAGAAGAAAATCGACGAAGAAGAGAAGACCGAGGCACCTAAGGCTGTGACTAGGGGCCGCTTATCCTAGGATAGTTGTTTCCGATTCGGGGGAGAAATCCCTCGAACCCCCGACTCGTATGATTATCCGCTCACTTCGGTGGGATCATATAATGATAAGGGTGATGGCGTTGGCTACGTTTGACTCGTTTCTAACGATTACGTAACTAACGATAATCCGGATATCGATTTCAATACCAACGACAATTCTCAAATCATACACGATCTCGACAAGCAAAATAACGAAGAAGACATCCATCAAGGAGGCTACGAGAGTTCAACAAGCAACGAATCTATTTGCGAGTTTCGAGGAGCTCCGATCACGATAGGAGTTAGAGCCTTCGTACTCGAAGCTAATCCGGAAGAGTCCGTCATTCCGATTCAAGAAGAGACACCGGCAAGCTCAACAATATATTCGAAGAAATTACGAAGTCAACTTAAGAAGTGCAAAAGTTCTACCTCCGAGAATGGGTCCAAAAGACAAAGGAAAGCGTGTGGTCGTTCGAGAAGAACCAACCCCGGCAGAAGAAATACCCATTCGAGAAGAAGCGAGACACATGAAAACAAAGTGGATTACAACGTGCTAGCCCATCTTAGGAAACTACCGACCAACCGAGCATCTACGACGCTCTCATCTTATCAAAGGAGATGAGAGAAGCTCGATCAAGGCCTTACTCGATCCGGAAATTCGCTTAGCTCAAATGGCCGGAGATTCCTTAGATGAGGTTTGCTCGTTAAAGGAACAGACGAGGTGTCACCTTCACTGGACAACGACCTACTACTGGGATGACGGACCACAACCGACCGTTGTACATTTCGCTTACAATTGGAAAATTTACACTCTCCGCAGTATTGGTGGATCCAGGAGCATCAATCAATATAATGAATCTTCGAACGCTAAAGATACTTGGAAATTGATGCCCGCGAGCTCGAGGCGGACAAAATGTTATTAAGAGGATTCAACCGTAAAGGAGAAAGAGCCCTCGGATCAATAACACTGCTAATGAAGACCGGTGACTTAGCAAAGACAACCGCAAAATTTCACATAATCGATTCGTAAACGTCATTCAACGCTCTACTCGGGCCGACCATGGATACATGAAAACAGATGGTACCATCATCTCTACATCGCTGCATCAAATACTACGATGGAGGGAACAAAGGCATCAAAGGTGACTTACAACCATTCTCCGTACATGAAATCGGAATCCATGAAGATGCAACTTATTATGCACCACCGAAGAAAACGATCTTCTCCGCAGATACCATAACAAATGAAGCAAAGAAAGTTCGGGACAACGAAGAACTCGAAGTTCTAGTCCAACAGTCACTCACCACTCCCTTACGGCGAGATGGTGAAGGTTTCTCCACAACTCGCATCCGAGGACGAGGCCGGGGACGAGGTCGTGGTAGAGACATTAGGACGATTGGACAGAGGAAACCGACCATCAATGTCGATTGGGAAGATAGTTCTGAAGAAGAAAAAGAAATCAAACAAGAAGCAGCGACAATAAGTCAGAAGAAGCCGCAATTCAGAATCCCTCTCGAAGATGAAAGAAACGAAGGATACAAATCAATGTACGAGAAGATTAACCACTATGTACATACTATGACCCTGACCCCGATCCATTCTAATAAGATCGAGGGTATGGAGGTCAAAGAGGTACGTAGCGGTGGTGCAAAGCCCATCAAATTCTACCGTGGTGCTTCTTCCTCCAAAACCGAAAATAATGTACAACTTGAGGATGCTACTTCATCGAATTAATGGAATTGCCTTTTGAGTGGTACTCTCCCCGTGTTCAAAGTCTAATTCAGCCGTGGTTTCTTACCTGCACAATGGACAAAAGGTCAATCACAACGTTTTGAAAATTTATGGAATAACTCCGTCGTCCACCCAACTCAAAACATGGTCTCGGATTCGGCACAAGTAGGATCGACCGACGATACCGAATTTTGCTTGGTTGTCACCTGCGAGTCTAATGAAAACTGCATGGAAACTACGGACGAGCTCGAAGATTTACAAATTGGAGACGCTCCACCAGAATTCGAAGAAGAAATCAAATCTACGATAGATGAGTTAACGGAAGTTAACTTAGGTACTAGCGAAGAGCCCAAACCTACCTTTGTTAGCTCCTTACTCAATAAAGAAGACTCGGAAGAAATAATCAAGTTATTAATGGAATTTAAAGACCGTTTTGCTTGGAGCTACGATGAGATGCTGTGTTTAGCTCCGCAGGTCGCAGTCCATAAGCTAGGGGTGGATCCAGCCTTCTGTTCCAGCTCGACAAGGTCCCGTAAGAATGCGTCTAGAAATCGAACAACAAGTCATAGCCGAAGTTAAAAAGTTAATAGACGCTAAATTTGTCCGTGAAGAACAATACCCGACTTGGCTAGCCAATGTAGTCCCAACATAAAGAAGAATGGTCGTATCAAAATTTGTGTGGATTTCGGAGATTTAAACAAGGCATGTCCAAAGGATGAATTCCCTCTACCAATCCCGGAATTAATGATCGACATCGCTTCAACACATGAAATATTCTCATTCATGGATGGATCTTCGTGATACAACCAGATAAAAATGGCTCCGTAAGATGAAAAGCTTACGCATTCGTAACGCCGATCGGAGTATTTTGCTACACAAATGATGCCATTCGGATCGAAGAACGCAGGAGCAACCTACCAGCAGAGCAATGACAAGAATTTTTGATGATCTCATCCACAATCAAGTCGAATGCTACGTGGACGATGTGGTCATCAAAAGCAAAATAAAGGACAACCACTTGTATGATTCGAGAATTGTTTTCGAACGATTAAGACAATTTAACCTTAAGATGAATCCTTTAAAATGCGCCTTCGGTGTCACCTCCGGAAATTCTTAGGATTCGTTGTCCGACATCGTGGAATCGAAATCGATCCGGAAAAGATAAAAGCCATCTTAGAAATGCCGCCTCCCAAAACCTTAAAACAACTACGATCTTTTCAAGGGAAGTCGGCATATCTTCGACGCTTTATCTCAAACTCCGTCGTAGGTGTCACCTTTCTCGCACTAGTTAAAAAGGACGCCAAATTTATTCGGGAAGAGAAATGCCGTAGGGCCTTCGAAGACATTAAACAATATTTAATGACACCTCCCGTCTTAGCAGCCCTCGGCCTCGTGTAGACCGCTAATACTTTATACCGCGGCTTTAGACGACTCTCTCTGAGCCCCGTTAGCCTGTGTCAATGATGAGGGTAAAGAAAATGCTCTTTATTACCTAAGTCGTCGTTCATCGCCGACGGAAATAAGGTATCCCGCAATTGAAAAGCATTGTTTGGCCCCGATCTTCGCCGCTCAAAAGCTCGTGCATTACATGCTTTCTCATAAGGTCAACTCGATCTCGAAGTTTAATCCATTGCAATACTTGATGACTCGTCCAACGCTTTCCGGCAGACTTGCCAGATGGTCAATGATATTATTGCAATTCGATATAACTTTCGTGCCTCTCCGTGCCGTAAAAGGACAAGTCTTAGCAGACTTCCTTGCAGCACACCCTTTGCCTGCAGAATCTCCTCTCAACGACGATTTGTCGGATGAACAAATAATGAACCTAGAAGACCTCGATGATCGACGTTGGGAATTATATTTCGACGGAGCATCTTCGACGCACAAAGACGAAGAATCGCAAGTGATAGTGCCCTGTAAGGCAGAATCGGGCTAATCTTTATAACACCGGAGCGGGGGATGTTAAGATACTCCTACCACTTGACGTAACCATGTACAAACAACGAAGCGGAATACGAAGCCCTCATAACGGGACTAGAATTAACCATTCAAATGGGGATAACAGTACATCAACATCTACGGGATTCACAAGCTAATCATTCAACAGATCGCGGACAATACGTAATTTTAAAACCAAGACTCGAACAATACTTCCAAGATGTCATACAAATTGTTGAACAGCATTCCGAATGTGACGATCTACAAAATTCCTGCAAAAGAAAACGCTTTAGCGGATGCGCTAGCTCGTCTCGCAAAGGAATTTGCCCGTTTGCAAGATGAATCAGTGGAAGTGTCAATTCACGTGACGTCAGTCCTATCACAGACTCGACATGTACACAATACACAAATCGAAAAAGAAAAAGGATCAATCGCAAGCAGTGATGTAAAAACACCAAAGATCGGCGACGACCATCGATGTATCACCCGCAAACAGAAAACTACCAGATGATAGGTCGTTAGCCCATCGCATCAAGAAAAGAACTCGTCCTACGCATTAGTAAACAATACGTTATATAGAAGGTCTTTTGATCAAATGCGGCTAAGGTGCCTAAGCGGGTCCGAGGCCCGTGAAATTGTTAAAGAGGTACATTCGAGACTCGTGGCGCTCACCGCCGGGTCCAAAGATGAAAATAAAAATTAAAAGACTAGGGTACTACCGGCCCTCGATGATGACCGACCGCATGAAAATCGCCAAGAGCCGTCATCGCTGCCAAGTGCACGGAGTGGTTCTACACCAACCCCCAAATGTGCTACATCCGACAATTGCGTCGTGGCCATTCGAATGTCGAGGCACAGATATAGTGGGTCCAATAGAACCACCGTCGTCAAAAGGACATCGCTTCATTCTTGCGGCTACAGACTACTTTTCCAAGTGGGCAGAGGCAGTTCCACTTAGAGAAGTGAAAGCACACCACGTGCTACAGTTTTTCAAGAACCAAGTTGTTTACCGTTTCGGGGTGCCGCGCAGATCATCTCGTATAATCGGTCGCATTCGAAGCACACAAATCAACAATTTTGTCGGAGACAAGGAATCGACCGGCGATATTCAACAATTTACTACCCAAGAGCAAACGGCCTCGCCGAGGCTTTTAATAAAACTCTCGTTCAAATTTTAAAGAAGACTTTAGACAACAATAGGAGAAATTGGCACGAGAAGTTGTTAGAAGCCTTATGGGCCTACCGGACAACCTTCAGAACTCCTACGTAAGCTACACCTTACGCTCTGGTGTATGGGTCCGAGGCAAGTGTTACCTTTAGAGGTTCAGCTTCCTTCACTCAGAATTGCAATTGCAAATAAAATCACAACAGAAGAAAACGCCAAATTACGACTCGAAGAATTAGAGAGCCTGGAAGGGAAAAGACTTGCAGCGCAACAGAATTTAGAACTATACCAAGCTAAGATGGTTCAAGCCCATGACAGACTGGTCCGCCCAAGAACCTTCAAAGTTGGTGATTTAGTTCTCGTTCTCAAAAGACCTATCCTCGCACACCGCAAGATAGGAGGAAAATTTGAACCCACTCGGGAAGGACCGTTTGTGGTCGAAGCAAAGATACTCGGGAGGCTCCTACCGCCTAGTGAACTCGCCAAGGAGAACGACATATGCTTCCGATCAATGGATGATACTTGAAAAGTATTACGCTACCCGATGTTTCGAAGGAATGAACTTTCCATCCCTAGAAGCACGGGTGAAGTGATTACTTATGACCGGGTCCGAACCCAAAAAATAATAAAATGTGCTAAAATAAATAAAATCCTGATAATAAAATTTTCCTTGTTTTCTTTTCCAAATCAAAATCTCTTACCTGATCTTATCCCACTTCATTCCTATTAAGTTTGAAAATATAAGAATAAAAAAATGTCTTTAATAAACATTTTCTTAATGTTCTTGTTCTTAGTACAACCCCTGATCCTTTCCCTTGTCTTTTCGCAGGGAAATGTCGAACGAGCGGTTGGTCTTGAACTTTAAGAATGGCGTAAGCCTCGCACTCGGATGAAAAGAGGGTGAAAGATGGAGCGATAATCGAGATTGACTCGGATTTCGCACCGCAGGCCTACAATACGAGGAAAGTGACCGGGTCCCGCTGACCGAGAAGAACCGCCCGGACATACAAAGGATGAAAGTGGGTGGCCCAAGCCACCAATCCAAAGAACAAGAAAAGAAAGACAAATATTGAAGAAGATAAGAAAATGAAGTCCGTAGTCGCTACAGCGAAGGCAGTGCTTCGCCGCCGCGCCCACAGTAGATTCAAGAAGTTCGAAGAGCTACTCTCACAAGCAACGCAACGAAGAAATAAGAATCGCCGTATCCGTAAGATGTTGACAAAACTAGCCGCGGACTCGACGCGACGAGACAAGCTTGCTAATGTCGGTGCATACACTTCAAGGACACCGGTTCTCCAGAACTCGAAGAAAGGAGGCCACCTCCCGGGATGACAGTAAAGAACCAAGGAAATCCCCGTAAGATCGAAGAAAGAAGGCTACCACGCCACCGGATAGAACCACCGCAGATGCATGACCTTGTTGCAGAAGCAACCCCGGGGATGTCCCGACAGTGCATCATCCCCGAGGAGCCGAGGTATGCAGGAGAACGTGAAGGGATTGAACCATATATCCCACAATATGTCACAAGGCCTCGCCATCTCGCGATCATTCCGGAATACGAGCCGGAGAGAATGCAGAATGTTGAAAAGAAAACCTTCGAATACTTCGAGAGAATTAGAGGCGTAAGAATCAATATACCTGAGGGCCTCGAGCTACATACGTACGTATTCTCGCAGTATGAACAACAGCAAATCGTGGATTGCATCCGGGATTTGAAAAGAATGGGCCGAGCAAGCCGCCTAAGGGAAAACACATACTCGTAACCCCGAAGATGGATGCCGTGGAAAGGAAGAATCACAATACAATGTGGATGTCGTTACAACTTCGAGGAAGACGGAAAGGGAAACCCACCGGAATACTCCGTCATGGGCAAGTGGATCCGATGCCATCAGTCATCAAGAGAATGGTAAAGAGATCGATAACATGGAGGGTACCGCCAGCAGACCGCATACCCAATACCGCATCATCAACATCTACAAACAGGGTGACCGTATACCCCCACACATAGATCACCACGACTTTGTCGACCTTCTCGCACGCCTCTTTCCCGAGCGAGTGTAACATCATGTTCGGATCCGACCTCCGGATAGCAGTGCCCGTGCGAGTTCCGAGGGCCGATGAAGATACCTTTACCGGTAGGTTCCGTCATGATACCGAAGGGCAACGGAGCGGATATCGCTAAGCATTGCATACCAGGAGTACCAGCAAAGCGGATATCGCTACTTTCGGAAGGATGGACGACGGAAAGACACCTTACCATTTCCAGCCGTACCCGGAGCTAGAGAGCCTCCGACCTTACGAGCCGTGAGTTACATGGAAAATATCACACCTCCAATGTACATCCATACGGCATCCTTGCCAAGGATGGCTTGGAAGGTGATGTTATCGACCATGTACCCCACTATTCGTACATGGATTTTCGACGGATACCTTTTTGGATGAATCGACAAAGATCATACACAATCCGTTTTGAGTTTACATGGATTGTATGAAATATATTCCGTATCAAGATGTATGATGTATCTTCTACATGATTGGAATGAAAGTGACCATGTCACATTTTTGGCCTTCACCTCTTTTGTGCAAATTGATTGGGAAACGCCATTAAAGTTAAATGAACTTCGAACAAAGAACAGAAAAGAAATAAAAAAAAAAGATAAAAGAAAACTTTCTAAAAAAAAAATCTAAAAATGACGAACACCAAATTCACATGAACATTAAATAAACGATAAAATAAAATTTGAATCATTAAACGATAGACAAAATCAACAAAAATGTTAAATCAAATTCTCAATCAAATTTCGAATCCAATCTCGATCAAACTTCAAATGTGATCTTCCAAATTTCAAATCAAATCTTAAATCAAATTTCAACCGAGTTCAAACTCACCCTTCCAAATTTCAAATTCAATCTTTCCAGATTCCAAATCTCTATCAAATCTCAAATTTGATCTTCCTGATCTTAAATCAAATCCCAGTCAAATTTCAAATTTCAAATTCGATCTTCCTGATCTTAAATCAAATCCCAGTCAAATTTCAAATTTCAAATTCGATCTTCCTGATCTTAAATCAAATCCCAGTCAAATTTCAAATTTCAAATTCGATCTTCCAGATCTTAAACCAAATCTCAGTCAAATTTCAAATCTCAAATGCGATCTTTCCAGATCTCACATCAAAAATACATTAAATTCAAACTTTTGGGTCGAGGATTTTACATCCAAGACTGCACTGCTTTAGGATTCTTTCCCTATTGCACTGAAATACATCAAATTCAAACTTTTGAGTCGAGGATTTTACATCCAAGACTCGCACCGCTTTAGGATTCTTTCCCTATCGCACCGAAATACATCAAATTTAAACTCTCGGGTCGAGGATTTTACATCCAAGACCGCATCGCTTTAGGATTCTTTCCCTATCGCACCGAAATACATCAAATTCAAACTTTTGGGTCGAGGATTTTACATCCGAGATCGCACCGCTTTAGGATTCTTTCCCTATTGCACCGAAATACATCAAATTCAAACTTTCGGGTCGAGGATTTCACATCCAAGACCGCACCGCTTTAGGATTCTTTCCCTATCTGCACCGAAATACATCAAATTCAAACTTTTGGGTCGAGGATTTCACATCCAAGACCGCACCGCTTTAGGATTCCTTCCCTATTGCACCGAAATACATCAAATTCAAACTTTTGGGTCGAGGATTTTACATCCAAGACCGCACCGCTTTAGGATTCTTTCCCTATTGCACCGAAATACATCAAATTCAAACTTTTGGGTCGAGGATTTCACATCCAAGACCGCACCGCTTTAGGATTCTTTCCCTATTGCACCGAAATACATCAAATTCAAACTTTTGTGTCGAGGATTTTACATCCAAGACCGCACCGCTTTAGGATTCTTTCCCTATCGCACCGAAATACATCAAATTCAAACTTTGGGGCCGAGGATTTTACATCCAAGACCGCATTGCTTTAGGATTCTTTCCCTATCGCAATGAAATACATCAAATTCAAACTTTTGAGTCGAGGATTTTACATCCGAGACTGCATTGCTTTAGGATCTTTTCCCTATCGCAATGAAATACATCAAATCAAATTCAAATTCTTGAGGTTAAGGATTTTACATCCAATACCGCATTGCCCTGAGATCTCCCCTCATTGCAATAATTCAATATGGTCAATTCAATTTTCTTTCGAGGTTGAAGATGTTGCATCTAAAACCTCAAAATTCCAATTTTCAATTCAAATCAAATCCCTTCAAAATTAATCTTGACAAACTTCAATCTAAATTAAAACTCCAAATTGAAATCTAAACTCACACATCATGACTTAAACATGAAACAAAATAAAATCTAAAATGAAATTCTCCTAAATCATGTGATTTGGGATTCACCTCCTTTTCCTTTCCCTGCCGAGAGTTCAAGAATCTCCAGCCTCGCAGATATACTTGACACTCCCTCACCGAAGCTCTTCTACTTCGTCCTAAGTTTGTTACTTGGACATCCGTGTTGGTTTTGTTGATCGCTTCGGTCAACACCAATACGTGCGGTGTGCTCCGTCACCACCACACCTATTGGGGTCCATTTGTCGACCTCATTTTCGATGAGGTCTTCTCTTCTTCTCTTTAGTACTTAGGATCTAGCCTTAGGCTTTTCCTTTCGACTATCTTAGAGGATTAGAATCGGGACCCACCTTTTAGAATTTCAAACCACCTCTAAACTCCCCGCAAACTCCACAAACTCGACCGTAGACCCCTAATCACCTAGAGGGTTGAAATCAAATGTGGAGGTTTAAAGGATGAGTTCCTATAGACTCTTTCGGCCTTAGGATCGCTCCGGTGGCTCCGGTCCGGTGAAGGGTCGACTTGCACACACACTACACCTACACACTACACTTTCACACACTTCCTAAAAACACACCCATACCCGACTTCGACCTCCCGACTCATGTAGGTGATTCACATGGATGGTCCTTAACCCCTAAGCCCTCGCAAGAGGGTTAGGAACAACATAGTGAATGCCTCAAATGAGTCCCTTCATGGCTCATATGGGCTTGATATGGCTTCATGGCTCAACCAAAATGACTTCTTTCCACTTACATCCACCCAATCTTCAATTTTCCAAATTTTTAATTTTTGACCCCCGGGACCCTATACCCGCTAGCCTACCCAAAGCCCTGAATAGCCCAAATTTCTCAAAAATTTCCAAATCACCCAAAATTCTCCAAAATCATTCCCAAACATTTCCACATCACTCAAACTGATCATCCATAACCAAAAATACCAAAAATTCCAAAAATACCTCCCAATACCCTTCAAATACCCAAAGTACCCCTCTTGACCCAAAAATCCAAAAATTCAGAAAATTCCCTGAAAATTCCAGAAAATCCCAAATATTCCCAATTTCATTTTGTTCAACTACACCATGGGCCAATTTTGTCAATTTACCCCACTTTTATCAAAATCCCCAATTTGACCCATTTTAACCCAATGTGAACCCAATGTCAAACCTAACCTACCCAATTGACCTAAATTCTGGTCCAATTCAATTCTAAACTTCAATTCAACATTCCCAACACCAATCTAGACCAAATCCAAGCTTAATTTGATTGACATTTGGATCCAATTTCACTTTTGGCCTTAAAGCCCAATTTGGACCCATGACCCAAACTTAACCCAAACTCACCCAATTCAACTCCAATTAAACCCAAATCTTTTCTAAACCTTCCTTGACATCCCCATAAACAAAACACTAACATGATTTGCCCAAAATTTAGACCCAAACCCCACTCAAATTCAACCCAAAATTAAAAGGCCCATTTTTGGCATAAACCCAAACCTAGCCCAAATGAGCCCAAATCCCAAAATCAAAACCCATCAAAGCCAAAACCTCTTTGAAACACTCCCATAAACATTTCCCAACATTAATTTTACATCAATTTCAACTCTAGCCCAACATTGGCCCAAGTTAGCCCAATTTGATCTACATAGGCCCACTTACCAATTAAACCCAAATTCAAACCAATTCAAGTCCAAATCACACCAAATTGACCCCAAACCACTCATGACACATCCCTAAACCAAACTCAACAATTATTTGGCCCAACCTCTTTACAAAATTTCTATCCATAAATTCATTTTCAAACCTAAAAGCCCACTTCCCTAAACCTTCCTAAAAGCCCATTTCCACCAAATACAAAAGCCCAAAATTGGCCTTAAAGCCCACATGACATTTCCATTTGCCATCCATTTAATCAAAGCCATTCCCTAAGTTCTAATCACATCATCAAATAATTCCAAATTAAGCCTCATGCCAAATTACCCCCTAAATGACAAATATTTCTAAAACCCTTTTTCATGAAACAAGTCAACTTTTTTTCAAGCCAAATGCAAGCCATGCAAGCCATAGACAAGCCACATGAAGCCATGGGGGGGTTTGACTTGTCACCATGCCCAAAATGGCAAGAAGAGGGGACCCTTTAATGATTCTCTTAAGAGTAATTAACCACTCCCATGTCTCCCCTAACTCTCGCTTAAGCTTAATTGTACTTGGATTGTGACTTGACCCCACTAATCAAGCTGATCCAAGTGACTTTCCCTTCAGCCCAAATTGGCCTTGGAGGGTGAACCCAACCCAAACCAATGGGTTGACCAAATTGAAGCCAAAATGACCCCTCCCCCATTCCATTTTAATTCAGCCACTTTACACATGGCAATGGCCAATTGATTGCACAAACCTCTAACCATGACCCACCCGGACTCCGAGGGTGACCCATGCCTGCCGGCCAGCCGCCCGGGTCGCCGGAAAACACCATGGCCGAGACATTGGGAGGAGCCAAACTTTGGAATTCCATCTTGCTGAGCTGCCTCATGCCCAATGGCCACCATGGTTGTTCTTCACATGCCAAGAGCAGCTGATCCCAGCCCTCAACTCCCCCTGGGAGGCCCTCCAGCCTCTCCTATTTAAACCCCTCACCCTCACGGCCAAGAGAGGTGCTAAACCAAACCTTAAGGAAACTCTGCCAAAATTGTTCCGTACTCCTCCCCACACACGCAGCACTTCATCCCCAAGTGAGATCCCCCCGCCATTTCTTCTCTCGTGAGCTCAATTTCGAGTTGAAATTCCACCCAAAACCAGGACACTTCTCCACAGCTGAGCCAATCCCCAAATTGATTGGTTCTACACCTTCACCGCACCAAGGGAAGGTGTCCACCAAAGAAAAGCCCCATCTCCAGTGCCACCCGGGCTTGCTCCAGCCTCCAAGCTTTGTGATCGAGCTTGGTCGAAATCACATCTAGACAATTCACTGTACCGAGAGACTTCATCCGGAGCTTGCCGAGATCCAATCGAAGGTGCAACAACTCTCGCATCGAAGCCACACTTCTCCGAGCAAAGGTATGAACTAATTCTTCATCCCGAGCTTCGG
This sequence comes from Papilionanthe hookeriana x Papilionanthe teres, assembly GCA_022702705.1. NCBI lineage: Eukaryota > Viridiplantae > Streptophyta > Magnoliopsida > Asparagales > Orchidaceae > Papilionanthe > Papilionanthe hookeriana x Papilionanthe teres. Next base: position 103,145,673 of record CM040433.1, on the reverse strand, counting down.
AGATTCTCCATTTCAAATGCCTTAATTTCAATGCGTGATAACCGTATAGATGTGTTCGTCTCTTCAAGACGAATCCATAGAGCATAAGAACATAAAAATCCGTTGAGTATCGAGCGAGATCTGTGGGATTTAGTGTGGACGGCTCTCGGGCGAGGACGCCGGGGACGATGAACGGATGCCGTCCATTTAATACACGCGCGGACGGACGGCTCGGATGGCGTTGGACCGGGAGACGGTACGAGAACCGCGGGGCCCGGCCGCCGACTCGCATGGCGGCGTCGAATGGGAGCGCGACGCGTGTGATTTCGGAGATGCCGAGGATGCGCCGGGCGTCGCGTGGATAAATAGAAAAATAGGGTATTTTTCTATTTATTTAATTCCCTAAACTTGGAAAATTCATAACTTTGTGTAGAAAAATCGAAAAATAAAAGAAAAATATCCTCTTGCTCAGTGAACATGAGGAGAATAATGTGGAAAAGAAATCATTTAATTTCATCAAGTATTTTATTTTTAGTAATTTATTTACTCTCTGCATACATTTAATTCTCCATGCATTCATACAATTCACCATGGCATGAGACCATGTGGCTTTTGAAGCCTCCGAACTCGGGGACATTCCCCGAATTTTCCAAGGTCGTAGGCCACCTCTGTGAAAAGTTATTTATTTTTCAAATGCATGTTGCTCGTTTTGAGTATTTTAATTCCAAAATTAGCATGTTGTGAAATAAATTCTAGGAAAATTTGGTGATGTTCCTTATGACTAGAGAACCCTAGGAAAAATAGGTTTTGAGTTAGTTCATTGTAGACAACCCTAATCGGCTTAAACACCCAAAATAGGTCTCTAATTAATTAGAGCTAACCATACATCAAATTGACTTGAAATCAATTCTCCACTGACCTTTAGGATCAGAGGAACCCACCATAAAAATTTGAGGTCAATTGGACTTAGTTAGCCCCACTAATTGGGTTGATTAAGCCACTTAGTCATTTTAAACTTTAAAAATTCATAACTTTCAAAATACCTTTCAAAAATTCACCAAATTGGTTTTGGAGTCTCTCTGATATCAGGGGAGTTTAAGAAAATTAAAATTTCAATTTTCTAAAAAGTTGATTTTTAATATTATTTTAATATTTTTAAATAATTAAAAAATAATAAAAATCACAAAAATAATAAAATTCACTAAAATGTCACATTTTGAATTTTAATCACTTAGGAACAAATCCCATATTTTTCCTAGGTCTATTTAGTGAGATATTAAATTTTAAAGCTCTAGGGTAATTTTAAAATTAAAAAAATGTATTTTCTAGCATTTTCACCAAAATAATTATAATAAATCATATAAAAATCAGAAAATTGCAAAATTTGATTCTCTGATTTCTTTGATATCAGAGAGATTTTTGAAAAATATAAAATTCATTTTTCAACATTTATTTTATTTTTAAATTAATTAACACTCTAAAACTTAAAATAATTATAATAAAAATAATATAATTCAAAAAATCACCAAAATTAGTCCAAGTGGTCCTCTGGTCATTAGGAATGTCCCCTAATTTTCTTAAGGACAGAAACTTTCCCTTGGTCATGTTATCAAATTTTCCTTGAAAATCTCTATTTTCTACTAAAAATAATTATATAAATAAATTAAATACAGAAAAATCACATTTTCTCCTCTCATGTCTTTATTGACATATGAGTGAAGTCACATAAAAATTTCAAGTTCATTTTAGTTCAATTTAGTGAGTTATGAAATTATTAGGCTTGAAGGGTAAAATGGTAATTAAATTTTAACCTTTAATTAAAACTTTAGGTTTAATAAAAAATTAACAAGTAAAATATTTGATTCTAACCTGATTTGGATGATTGAAATTTAATAATTAAAGGGTAGAAACCCATTAAGCAATTTAAAATGATTAAACCTTAATTAAATAATCGATTAAATTTGGAAGAATAATAAAATTGGAATTATTAAAATAGGGATATTATTAGGAAGAGATTTATTCTTTAATTTAAAAATCCCTAAATTTAATCATATCATTAATATTCAACTCTTAATTAAAATGATAACTCAAATTTAAAATATTAAAAGATTTAATCATTAAACTAAAATTAAATCATTAAACTCTTTCAAAAATTTCAATTAAAATTAAATTAAATTAAATTAAAAATTAAATTAAATTAAGTAAATTAAATTAAAATTAAATCAAATTAAATTAAATTAAGTAAATTAAATTAAAATTAAATCAAATCAAATTAAATTAAATTAATAAATTAAATTAAATTAAATTAAATTAAATAAATTAAATTAAATTAAATTAAATTAAATTAAATAAATTAAATTAAATTAAATAAATAAAATTAAATAAATTAATTAAATTAAATAAATAAAATTAAATAAAATTAAATTAAATTAAATTAAATTAAATTAAATTAAATTAAAAATTAAATCAAATCAAACTAAATCGAATTAAATTAAATCAAATCAAACTAAATTAAATTAAATTAAATTAAATTAAATTGAATTAAGTTGAATTAAATAACATCACCTAAGACATAAAGAACTCAAAAATAAATCTAAGATAACTTGAACACTATTCCAAACTTAAATCATTAATTTGAACTTAAATTTGCATCACAAATCATTAAGTATCATTTTGCCCTAAAGAGCTTTAGTTATCATAACTCCTAAACGTAATATAAAATGAAATGTTACTTCACTTATAGGATATTCAAATGTCCTAGTTCATCGAAAGCAAGTTAACAAAATTTGAAAACCTCTGACGATCGATTCACTTACACAATTAAATTCATTCTGGACTTAAAACAATCCTAGAAATATCGAAAAGATGTTTAGGATCCTTCCTAAGCACTTCCTCAATATGATAGGATATTTATAAGAACAATCGAACTTAGTGTTCTTTGATGAAGAAAATCGTCTTCAAACCAAAAACACAAAGAACCTGGACGTCATAGGAAATGACTAGCTATAGGATTAGGAATTTGGTAGAAAACCATAACCCTTTCCCTTAGCTTTACCTAGAAATTGCTATGAATGCTTAAATGCTCTAAATTGTATTTTAAGTGCAGCTTGGGATGACGGGAAGACCCTCCGGTACGCTTTTATTTTATTGCGATTTACTTTACCGCAACTTATTTAATCGCATCGCACTTATTTTTCTTGCATGATAAAACAACAGCTTGCATGAAAACCTACACCTTTAGGACGTAAACCAAAACCGAAACCCATAACTAAATTAAAAGACACTACAAGATAAAATTCACCTCCACAACATTTCAAAATATAAGACAACTCAAAATTTAATCACAAACGTAACACAAAACTACAATTACAACTAAATTAAAACGTCTTGTTGGATGATCGGGAATACCTCGGATGATGTAACCTACGTGTTGCTAACGGGATTTCCCACTGGCCTAAATGAAAGTGCGGAACTCATTCAACTGAGTTTAGCAAATTCATCTGGACTAAGTGAATCCGATAAAAATAATGATGCCAGAAGGATGGAACCGTGGGATCTTAACCGGTGTTGTTATAATCAACTTTAAGATTTGTTTTAATTAAAACACAAAAAACACTTGGAAATTAAGACTTCTCTAAACCAAATACTTTTCTCACCCCCTGATTTATGATTTCTAAAACTAAACCTCTGCAACAACAAGGAGCTCAGAGCATGGTGGGCAGCACGGCCATCGTCGTCAGCAAAACTTGAACCTACTTCAGCAAAACTTTCCTAGAATTAAACAACAAAGCCATAGGACTTCGAGGTAGTTTGCCTAGTGCAACATAAATCCTCAACTCTTCGTTAGGCATTTGCATTGCAAATTAAGCCCTAACCGGTCTTAGGATTCCGAGGTAGTCGTCCGATACGACATAAACCCTCATATCTTCCGTGCTATTTGTATGATTTTATCATATAAATATAAGCCCTAATTAACTAAAATCGGCAAGATTAAAACATTAAATAAACATTAGGACTTTCCTAAATCCAAGCCAAACAATAGGATAGTCGGGAAATTACCGAAGTCCGCTTCGGATCCGTAATTTCTCCTACTTTTCTTCCCTTGGATTCCCAAAATATAATGTTCCAAACTTGATCCATTCCCTATTGAGATTCAAAAATTCAATTCTTTGAAAACTTAAACTTTGAAATTCTTGAGAGCAGAATTATTGATTATTATCGAGAGTTTTCTTAGGTGATTCCCGTCACTTAAGATGTAATTAACTATAGGGCTTGCCCTTATAGGAATTTTAAAGAACCTGTGTAATATAAACCCCGTTTAATATTTTCATATTAAGCAGTGGAATTTGTCGGCTTATAAAATTGGTTCGCGGACCAAACGGATGTCACAAATCTTCTAGTTTATTTAACCGAGCCCCACCATCAACGTAGTGTGTCTATCCTTAGGGATAGATACACGGTTTGTGATGCGGTGCTCGTTTATATAAACTATTCGGGATGTGAGATCGGTTTGATTTCATATCTTAAAATCTTCAAATTTAAAATTATTTTCAAAATCAAATATTACTTTCTAAATTATATCTATATTTAAATTTAAAATTCGCCGACAACTTCTGTTAGGCGACCCCTTTTTTAAATATCACACAACCTAAAAATAGTGCCGACATTGACAAGTTTTGTGTGTCTGATCCAGAGACAAATTCATGGCTTAATATTTTGAATTTGCAAAAGAAGACTGCTGTTCACTTTCAGATCATGGAATTAGGATACATTTGGTAATGTGCATGATAACATTAAAGCAGCTAAAGAGGTTGTTTCTAGCATGGAGGCTGGTTGTCTACTGGGTAATAATTCAGAAGTTGATCTGCACCTAGCAAATGAGAAGCTACTCTCTCATATAAGATATCAAGAAGTCTTTCTTAAGCAAAAGGCTGCTATTAATAAACTTCAAGACAAGGACAGGAATACCAGCTTATATCATGCCTCATTAATTACAGGAGGAAATGTAACATGATTCTTTATATTACTAACTCTGCTAGAGTCAAGATTACAACTTCTGATGAAAAAGCTCAGGATGCTATGAATCATTTTAAAACACTTTTTACCAACAGACAGTCCTCTAAAACTCCTATTTAGAATTTTCTTTTCTAGGACTGTCAAAATTATTTTCAGGAGTTGAACTTATGTCAGGTGCCTTTGGAAGCTGAAATCAAATATGCCTTAGATTCCATTGATGGGAACAAAGCAGCTGGTCCGGATGGCACTTCTTCATTCTATAAAGCAAGTTGGTCTACGATTAACAAGGATGTGATCAAGGCTATTCAATGCTTCTTTCAAGGTGTTGATCCTCCCAAATATTTTTTTTATATTTACAATCATTTTGATCCCAAAAAACAAACTTAGTTAAACTTAGGGAGTCTTTAGACCCATTAGCCTAACCACTGTCATCTCCAAGTTGATTAGTGACCCTCGATCCGCAGCAATGCACTAAAATCTTGGTTTGCAATCGCCAAATAATGCAGTAATTTATGCGATCAAAAATATGTTATAGTCAATACTTTGACTCAAATAATAATAGCAGCTAGTGTACATAAATATAATTTTATGGAAAATATTTTACACACTAGGGGTACTACGCAATTATATGTATCGCTTCAAGTAATATAGGGTTTTAAATAAAGACCCCAGTATCGATCCCACGAGGAGGATTATAAATTTTTTTTAAAATATTTTGATTTTATTTTTATGTATTTCTTTTAAAGTTAATAAGTTGATATTAATTTACTAGATGCAAAAATAAAGTAGTAATAAAGTAATGATTGATGTAAATAAAAATAAGTAAACAACTTTCTTCCTTTCAATTAATCCAAGATTTTTTAGATAATGTAATATTCGTAGATAATATAAATTTATGGTATTGTGCCAAATAGAAGCATTCCTATTCTTTACCTTCGCTCGATAGTATAAAGAACATTGGCTAATCTATAGATCAGGTCTGGATGTATTGTTAGTAGAATGGGTTAATCTAGGCTCACACTACTAGATGTCAAATGGTGGCTATGGTCGGCCCTACTAGTGACCCTTTCCTTCTCTATAAACCAAATTACAAGAATTTAGCCTATCACTACAAAAACTTATCAATTCTACGCCTATTAAATAATATCTTCCTATTTATTTGCACTTCACCTTGAATAACCCGCACAAGGCCTTCTACTACCCAAGGATTTATGTGATATCTACTAGTTAAGAATTCATCTCCTTCTAGGTCTCAAAACTCTTTAACAGATATTAACAATTTAAATGGCCAATTTAAATAGTAAATTAAGATCTGGTATTAATATCATCACAATGTTTAAAATATAAATTTAGTTTTTAATTCTCCAATGAATTTTATATTATCTTATTTATCTTTTCATAATTGAAAGGAGAAAGTAAAGTAACTACTCAGAACACATTGAATTTAAACAACAAAACATATAAATAAAACTTTGAATCAAAATATAAATACTTATCTCAAGTGTTTCTCCAACTGAACCTTTGAATCCTTCTGACTCCAAAGTAAATAGACTTCAAAAGCACCGACTCTTCAAATACTCTTAATAAAAAATCTAAAATAAACTCACTAAATAATAAAAGAAACTATAAATATTGCCCTTAAAATATTTCTCTATTTTCTCTCTCTAAATGGAACTATGGGGCTAGGTTGGGCATTGGTGGTTTTTGGTTGGGTTGTGGGCGGTTTATGGGCGTTTTTCTTTGAAGGAGTAGCCTCCTATTTATAGGCTTCAAGAGTTGCCTTGAGGTACCTCTTCAAAATGTGTCCATGTTCAATGAATCTTCTAGAAGGTGTGTAGGCGCCGGACTCTGCATCTAGTTCTTCGCACCTCTTCACTTTGGATCGCACCTCTTCGCGATCCTAACCATTTCCAAGCATCCAAATACAATGTATCACATGTCTTATAATCCAGGAATAACTGCCAATCTTCTAGATGGTCCAATAACCGCTAACACCGTCAAAATAACCGTCCAAAAGTTGTCAAAAATCTTACACTGACCCAATTCCTCTATTTCTAAATTAGGCTATTTTCTATTATGAAGCATTTATATATTTTGTATTTGGCTGTTTGAAAAGTTAGTTTTTGAGTTATGAATTTTAAGAGAATTTTGCTTTGTTTGTGTTTGGAGATCATGATATCTTATTTCTATTTGAAGGGTTATTGAACTTTTTTTCTTTTACAAGTGCTAAGTATATAACTTGTGCAGGAACATGTGATGAAACTCCTCGACATAAGCACCATATCGTTTAATGGTTCTCTTTGTTATTTTCAGCAAGGCTAGTTGTTGAATATCGTTTATTCCCCTTCAAATATCATCGATCGTTCATATTTCATTCTATTACTATTCTCCACATCCACGCAATCAAACCAGCTTCCCAAGCACTTTCTAGGAGCCCTAGAATGGTGCTTAGGCGTCGGATTCTAGCACCTAGGCACCAGGCCAATTATTTTGACAATTTTGCATTTTGGCTCCATTTTTGCTCCTTTTTGCTCCTTTTTCATCTTTTTTTCCTTCTTGGACCTTTTTGTATCACCTACATCCAAAACACAAAAATATCTTTCATTAAAGCATAATATCCTTAAAAATTTGATATAAATCAAGGCATAAAAATAGGTATTTTTTTCATGGATCAAAATCCCCCAAACTTAAACATTTCTTGTCCTCAAGTAACCCTTTTTACAATATAAAATGTATAACATTAGGAATAAAAGGTAAATATTTAAGATTTCTTATAATTTTTTATTTTATAATGGCTTTAGTAAATCATTAACCAAATTTAACTAACTAAATTTAATTTTAAGAATTTAAAGAATATTTAACTACCAAACATAAGTTTTCAAAAAAATTTCATTCACTTCGAAAATAATTGTAGTTTATTATATTAAGATCACATAAATTATTTACAAGAAAAAGATTATCATGAAAATCTTTTCTAATAAAGATACATGCATAAGAATTAAGTAAAATATGTAATCAGTTTTTTTCTTATAAGCTAACTCAAGTGAAGCCAATTTTTGATTAGGCATCTCCTCAAGCTTCTCCTCTATTTTTTTTATTTTTTTTTAAAGAGACGATTACTATATTTGGATAGCCTATTAATGGTTTTGAACTTCGCTATCCTTAACTTATATTTTCAAACTTATACATTTTCACTTAATTACTATAACATGAATAGATTTCAAAAAGAGTTTCAATCTTTTCTTTTTCAAGTTATAATTTTTTATTTCTTAAAACTTCTAAAATTCAATTATTTGTACTATGAATAGAAAAATTTCTTAATCTTACTCTTCTTTAAGTTGAATAATTCTATTCTTAAAATCAATCAAAGTTATTAAAATTTTGGTTAAGTCTACTACATTATTTATAATTTCAAAAATTTAAATGATCTTAAATAGATTCTTCATTCCTTAGGTTATGTTAATATATTTTTTTTAGAAAATATTAGTTCATTAAGGACTAATAAAATTTAAGCATGCTCATCATTTTTTTATATATATATATCAGTAGCTGAATTAAATGATTATACTACTAATAGTAACAAAAACAGAACAACATTATTAACTATTTAAGAATACTAAACAATAGGCTGAAATAGAAATAAAAATTAATTCATCCAAATTTCAGTCTTCAACACAATACACTAAATATTTAAAACAGTCTCAACATCAAACAATCCACACAAAGTTTCATAAACAAATCTACACTAACAAACAACAAACAACAAACAACACTAGCAAATAAGAAATAAACTAGCAACAGAATCAGCACATCTCAGAGGTAAATCAAGCTATTAATCACTATCTGTACCCTCGTCACCAAAATAAAACTCCACATCCTTTGGATCAACATATGGTGAAAATTTAGGACAGGTAAAAAACTGAACATCATGCTCACCCTTCAAGAATCTAACTAAAGACTCTGAATACTCAGCATCATACTCACTTTTTCTTTGGGTAAACTTAGATAAATGATCAATCTTCTTGTCTAAAGTATCTACTCTGCAGTGAGTTAGAAATAACTCATTCTGCTGCTCCAGAAATTGATCATGCATTGATTCCCAGAAACTAGATGGTGGCTCAGCAGTAGAAGTAGAAGGTCTAGAAGTAGAAGCTCTACCTGAAGTAGGTATAGAAGTAGAAGGAACAGTAGATCTCTTCCCTTGAAGATGATCATAAATGCTAACACTCTCCTGACCAATTGGCATTGTAGACTTAAACTTCTCTTCTGATATATCAGCAGAAACTCCATCACTCATGCATAAAGAATGAATCAAGGATGGGAATCCTAAACCCATAGAAGTGCTGGATCTAGCAATCGATTCCACTGAATCATAAATAATACTGCCAACATCTATCGGCTTCCTCTCCGAATGCGATAGTTCGGGATAGCTTCGATCTCACGGTAACTTCACTCGGGTGGTTGGAAGGTAGAAGTCTAGTAGAAATAAAATAATGACATGCCTTTGAAATACCATTTAGCTTAGAAGATTTAAAGTTTACCTGTTTTTCGTTCCAGATCTTCCAAGTTCCAGTGTCATCAGTCAGATATGCAATAATCATCTCAAGATCTCCTTCAGATAGAGATAAACCAGAATAGTAGCACTCGATGGTAGGTGGCAGGGCGTAGAAAATATTGATCAGTTCCAGAGTAAATCCTACTCCGACACCTCTAACTAAGACTTCGTAGTCTTCCGCATCCAAAAAGTTAGCATAAAACTCACGTACAATAGAAATAACGGCAACAGCAGTGAAGTAACAGAATCGTTGCCAGTTGTGTGCAACGATCGTGTTCTTAATCATTTCACCAGAATTATAAAAACTGTGCTCCGAGATAAACTTTCTTGACGTCGCAAATTCGTGATAACGAAAATTCGCTGCCGCAGTTGAAAACTTGCTGCTGTCAAAATTTTCTCGTGTCTTTCCTCGCTTAGATTTTGGTGTCATCTAAACGTGAAAGAAAACACAAATAAATTTAGGAATTAAATATTTAAACTCCTTTTTAAGCTTAAGAAACTTAGAATGAGTTTAAAAATCCATGGAGAAACTCAAAAAATCAAAATTTTTCTCAGAATTTTGGTTTTTAGCAAAAAAATAGGAAAAACTATGGTAAGAATAAAAAATAAATGGATTAGAAGGTAGATCTGACCTCGAGATGAAGAAAGCAAGTGATTTCGGGCTCAAAAACTTGATGTATTGACCTCAAGATGGATATATGGGGTGTATTTTCACGAAAAGAGGAAGGGGATGAAGCTTAGGCGTCAACAATGGCTAATGGGGTTTAAATGCTAATTTTCAGTAAGCAGGCTGAACCGGCGCCTAGGCACCGAATTCTGGCGCCTAGGCGCCAGACTCGCCTTTCACAAAAATCACTTTAAAAATTTTATTTTCCACCAAAAATCATAAATTTAACATCCAATTACTCATATTAGAGTAGTGCTTTAGTTTCCAACTTCTAAAATATTTCCCAAAATTTTTAAAAATTAAAATTAAAATCTACCAATTAAACACAAGTTTTAAATTAAACTCTTCTAATTTCATTCATAATCTTCAATTTTGGCTCAATACAATACAGATAAGTATAGTAATATGATTCAAGTCCTAACAAACAATTAAACTACACAATTTCAAAGCAAATATAACACACATTGAACAATAAATCAAACACACAAACAACACAATCGATTTACTGAATCGATACAACGACACACTAGAAAAAGTCTAGATCACACCACAATAACTATCTCATCTTCAAATTAGAAATTTCCATTCTTTTCACAAAGAAGATTACTAGACCTATTTAGAAAGAAGACTAACGCCCTCGAAAAATCCATAGCCGTTTTCTCGTCAATCCATTTGTTCTTCGCATACATCTCCACTTGAGCATCTTGATAAGGCGCTAGATGATCAAATTGAAGCTTCACTTGCCATTCCAGATGTTCAATTTGATGATACATCTCATGGAGGCGATCTCCAATACTTTTGAATTCTGCTTCAAAGTTATCTAGACGACTTAAAATTTTCTCCAAACTTACAGCGATAAATTGAAGTAGGGTTGAGGATCCTTTGAACCTTTGTCTCTAGCCTCTTCTCCAAGATTTCTTCTCTCCATTTCTTCAAAAATCCTCTCTAATCTCTTAAGAATAAAGTGTCTAGGTCATAATTTTGATTGCTTAGGAATGGGGGACGAAGATGGGGTAATTTAAAGAAGAAAATCGTGTGAAAAACTGAAAATTTTCGGTTTTTACATGATCCAGTAACTGTGGCGCTTAGGCGCCAAATCTAGCGCCTAGGCGCCGGACCCATCGATACACAGTTTTACTCTGGTGCTTAGGCGCCAAATTTCGGCGCCTAGGCATCGGAACCATGTTCGACTCCGTTTCGCCTATCGTCAAATTTTAAAGTTTCATTTTCCAAAATAGGTAAATTAGAATGGTAAGATCAATATAGACTTAGTAACACAAATTATAAACAATCATAATGAAGGTTAACTTGATCTCCTTTTTACTCACATATGAAATGGAGTGATCCAAAGTCCAAACTTTATATACTTCAAGATAATTTTTGGCTAAAGTCAATGAAGACTTGTTAGCATCCAATTTTCTAAAGTTATATAAAATTAGTCAAGACCGAGGCATAACCTTACATTAAAAATGTAAAAAACACACAAACATAAATATGGGTTGCCTCCCATAAAGTGCTTGGTTTAACGTCATCAGCCCGACCTAATTAAGTCTTTAATCAGGTAGACTCAACTCGTAAGCCTCTTTATAAATCATTTTAATGTCTCTAAAATAAGGCTTCAATCTAAATCCGTTAACTTTAAATATTTTTCCTATTTTGGGGTCTTTAATATCCACAGCTCCATAATGGTATACTTTCTCAATTATATATGGTCATATCCTTTTAGATCTTAATTTTCTAGAAAAAAGTCTTAAACGAGTATTAAATAATAATACTTCTTGTCTATGCTCTAATATTTTTCCTGAAATCTTTTTATCATGTAACATCTTCATTTTCTCTTTATAAATTTTTGCATTTTCATATGATTCATTTCTTACTTCATCCATCTCATTTAATTGTAATAATCGTTTTTCTCCTGCAGTATTCAAATAAAATTAAACTCCTTTATCGTCCAATAAGCTTTATGTTCAAGTTCCACAGGTAAGTGACAATGTTTACCATAAATTAACTGGTAAGGTGACATTCCAATTGGTGTCTTATAAGCTGTTCTATAAGCCCATAATGCAGAATCAAGTCTATCAACCCAATCAGTTCTTTTAAGATTAACAGTCTTCTCTAAATTCTTTTAATTTCTCTATTTGATACTTCAGCCATTCCACTTGTTTGAGGGTGATACGCAGTTGCAATTTTGTGTTTGATTCCAAATTTGTCCAGTAATAATTGAATTCTTATATTTAAAAAATGACATCAACCATCTGTGATAATTACCTTAGGCATTCCAAATCTTGAAAAAATCATTTTCTTTAAAAATTTTGAAACACTTTTGGAATAAAAAATAGGTAAAGCTACAGCTTCAATCCATTTTGAAACATAATCAACTGCTAATAAAATATAAATCTTTCCAGATGATGGTACAAATGGTCCCATAAAGTATAAACCCCATATATCAAAAATTTCAACTTCCAATATATAGTTTAAAGGCATTTCATCTTTTCTAGATATATTTCCTATCCTTTGACATCGATCACATGTTTTCACATAATGTCTCACATCTTTAAACAAGGTAGGCCAATAAAATCATGAATTTAAAATTTTAAATGCAGTTTTATCTACTCCAAAGTGTCCTCCAAAATCGAAATCATGACATTTTTTAATAATAGCAAAAGTTTCTTCATAAGGTACAGATCTTCGAATTACAGAATTTCTTCTTAATTTAAATAAATGAGGATCTTCCCAAATATAAGATTTAGCATCATTTTTAAATTTTTTAATATATTTGTTATTCAATCCATGAGGTAGAATATTGCTAACTAAATAGTTAACTATATCTGCATACCAAGGTGTTTGGCATCCTTGAATAACATATAAATGTTCATCAGGAAATTTCTCATTTATATTTTCCTGAGTAATAACATCATTCTTATTTCTAGATAAATAATCAACAATTTGGTTATCAGTTCCTTTTCTATCCACTATTTGAAAATCAAATTCTTGTAGAAGTAAAACCCATCTTATCAGTCTAAGCTTAGCATCTTTTTTTGTCATTAAATATTTAAGAGCAGAATGATCAGTATGAACTATGCATTTGGTACCAAGAAGATAAGGTCTAAATTTATCAAAGACATAGACTATAGCTAAAAGCTCTTTCTCAGTAGTAGTGTAATTTCTTTGAGTTTCAGAAAGAGTTTTACTAGCATAATATATAACTTTGAAAATTATATCATATTTTTGTCCCAATAAAACTCCAATTGTAAAATCACTTGCATCACACATTAATTCAAAGGGTTTATTCCAATTAGGTGCAATAATTATAGGTGCAGTTATTAATTTTTCTTTTAAAATATTGAAAGCATTAATACAGTTTTCATTAAATTCAAATATAGCTTCTTTTTTAAATAAATGACTAAGAGGTTTAGCAATTTTAGAAAAATCCTTTATATATCTTCTATAAAATCTAGCATGACCCAGAAAACTTCTCACATCAGTAACAGTAGTAGGTGGTTACAGTTCAGCAATAACTTTTACTTTTGCTTGATCAACTTCCATCCCTTTTTGTGAAATTTTGTAACCAAGTACAATGCCTTCTATGACCATAAATTGACATTTTTCCCAGTTCAGAACTAAATTTGTTTCTTTACATCTTTTCAGAACTTTGGAAATATTTTCCAAACAAGATTCAAAAGAAGTACCAAAGACTGAAAATCGTCCATAAATATTTCAATTCCTTTGTCAATCAAATCACAAAATATTGACATCATACATCTTTGAAAAGTTGCAGGTGCATTACATAAACCGAAAGCCATTCTTCTAAACGCAAATGTTCCATAAGGACTTGTAAATGTTGTTTTCTCTTGGTCCTCAGGAGTGACAGGTAATTGATGATAACCAGAATATCAATCCAGAAAACAGAAATATGAGTGTCCAGCTAATTTATCAAGCATTTTATCCAAGAAAGGTAAAGGAAAATGATCCTTTCTAGTGGCGTCATTTAATTTCCGATAATCAATGCAAATTCGCTATCTAGTAACTTGTCTTGTAGGAATTAGTTCATTTTTTTCATTGACAATGACAGTTACTCCTCCTTTCTTCGGAACACAATGAATAGGACTTACCCATTGGCTATCCGAAATAGGATAAATAATTCCAACATCTAACCATTTTAAAATTTCTTTTTAACAACCTCTTTCATGATAGAATTTAATCTTCTTTGAGGTTCAATAGTAGGTTTAAAATCTTCTTCCATTAAAATTCTATGCATACAGATGGAAGAGCTTATTTCTCTTATATCAGCAATAGTCCAACCAAAAGCTTTCTTATAATTCTTTAACACTCCTATCAGTTTTTTTTCTTGATCTAAACTTAGTTTAGAAGAAATAATAATAGGTACAGTTAATGAATTTCCAAGAAAAGCATACTTTAAATGTGCAGGTAACATTTTTAATTCCAGTTCATGGGCTTTTTTAATTGAGGACAAAAGTATATCATTTTGTGTTATGTCCAAAATTCCCAGTTATCTTTCATATAATGAGTTTCTTTAGATAATTCTTCTTCTTTTAGTTCTTTATTTTCATCAGTTAATAATTCAATTTTTTCTTCATGAAATGACATTACATCTTTCTTGATCATGTTTTTTAATTATATAATCAATAATATCCATTTGATAGCATTTTTCTTTATCAAGGTACTTCATTTATTTAAGAACATTGAATTTAATCTCTTGATTATTAACTCTCATGGTTAATTCTCCTTTTTTCACATCAATCATAGCTCGTCCAGTAGCTAGAAAAGGTCTCCCTAGAATAATTGGTATTTCTTTAACTTCTTCCATATCAAGTACAATGAAATCCACAAGGAAAATAAATTTATCCACTTTAATAAGAACATCCTCTATAACTCCTTTAGGATAGGTGATAGATCTATCAGCTAACTGAAGGGTTACAGTGGTGGGAGTGATCTCTCCTAAATTCAACCTTTGAAAAATAGAAAATGGCATGAGATTAATACTTGCTCCTAAATCACATAAAGCTTTTCCACAAAATTTTTCTCCAATAGCACAAGGTATAGTAAAACTTCCAGGATCTTTAAGTTTCTGAGGTAATTTCTTTTGAATTATTGCACTACATTCTTCACTTAATGCAACAGTTTCAGAAGCTTCAAATTTTCATTTCTTACTTAAAATATCCTTCATAAATTTTGCATAAGTTGGCATTTGTTCCAAAGCTTCAGCAAAAGGTATGTTAATGGTAAGTTACTTAAAAATTTCAAAGAACTTAGAAAATTGATGATCAAGCTTCTGCTATTTTAGTCTTTGAGGAAAAGGTGGTGGTGGTTTTTCAACTTCCACATTAATAAGAATAACAGTTTGATCTTGACTATGAGAAGGAGTTTCTTTAGGTTTTTCAATCTCTTCAACCTTAATCTCATTTTCAATTTCATTCTGCATTCTTTCTTTTAATTCCTTTCCACTTCTAAGTTGCACAGCTTTAAAATGTTCATGTTCTTTTCCAATTTCTTTTGGGTTGACTTCAACATTACTAGGAAGTGTTCTTGGAGGTCTGTAATTAATTAAATTAGCAAATTTGTCCCATTTGATTCTCAATATTACGAATAACAGTGTTTTGATTTTGTAATTGATTACTTAGTTGTAAAATTAATTCTTCTATAGATAACTTTTTCTCGTTGATTATTAAATCCGGGTGGTTTATAGTTTGAATTTACTTGATTGTTCCAATTTCCAGATTGGATGGGATTGATTATTACCCCATTGTTGTTGTGAATTATTCCAGGTTAAAATTTGGGTGACTTTTCCATCCAGGATTATAATAATTGGAATAAGGGTTATTTTTACTAGCAATAGCTTGTATAGTTTCAATAGTATGAGAATCTTCAATATTAGCGAGTTATTATGTGATATATTTATAGTAAAATTATCTAATTTCTTTGATATAGCAGCTACTTGTGAAGCTACGATAGAAAAGGATTCGTTATCATGAATACTTTCCACTCTTTTAGGATTAATTCTTTCAGAAGGCCATTAAAATTATTGTTAGTCATTTCTTCAATTAAAGTATAAGCTTCTTCAAATGATTTAGCCAATAAAGAACCTCCAGCAGCAGCATCAATAATTGATTTAAGAGATCCAATTAGTCCGTTATAAAATGTTTGAATAATTAACCAATCAGGTCAAGCATGATGAGGACATTTTTTTAATAGTTCTTTAAATCTTTCTCAATTTTCATAAATTGTCTCCCCATCAAATTGACTAAATGAAGTAATATCATTTCTCAATTTACCAGTTTTAGAAGGAGGAAAGTATTTAGCAAGGAATTTTTGTGCCATTTCAGCCCATGTTTTAATAGAACCTGTTGCTAATGAGTTCAACCGCATCTTTGCTTTATCTCTTAAATAAAAAGGAAAGAGTCTAAGTCTAATAGAAACATCAGAAACATTATTATACTTAAAGGTAGCACAAAGTTCTAAAAAACTAGCAAGATGTAAATTTGGATCCCTATTTGGTGTTTTCCCAAATTGATTATTTTGAACCATTTGAATAATAGACGGTTTAAGCTCAAAAGAATTAGCATCTACAGTAGGTATTTGAATACTACTATGAAGTTCATCAACTATAGGGTTAGCATAATCCCTTAATAGTTTGTAAACATTTTGTTCATTAATTTCAATTGGATTTTGTAAATTACTATGTAAATTAGCCATCTCTTGATATTTTTAAATTTGTTTTCCTTTTTTAATTCTTCTAACAGTTCTTTCTAATTCAGAATCTAAAGGTAATAATCCTTCAGATCCAGAACTATGCATAAAAAGTAAATAAAAGGTAAAATAGCAAGAAATAAAAATATTTCTATTTTTATTTTTTTTTGTTGTTTTTGTTTTTTTTTATGTTTTTGTATATTTTTGACAATAAAATAAATAAATAAAATAAAATATTTAAAATCTATAAATTTTGCCTCCCCGACAATGGCGCCAAAAACTTGACCTTCGATTCGCAGCAATGCACCAAAATCTTGGTTTGCAATCGCCAAACAATGTAGTAATTTATGCTATTAAAATATGTTATAGTAAATACTTTGACTCAAATAATAATAGCGGCTAGTGTATATAAATATAATTTTATGGAAAATATTTTACACACTAGGGGTACTACGCAAGTATACATATCACTTCAAGTATTATAGGGCTTTAAATAAAGACCCTAGTTCGAACCCACGAGGAGGATTATAGATTTTTTTTAAAATATTTTCATTTTATTTTTATGTATTTCTTTTAAAGTTAAAAAGTTGATATTTAATTTACTAGATGCAGAAATAAAGTAGTAATAAAGTAATTATTGATGTAAACAAAAATAAGCAAACAACTTTCTTCCTTTCAATTAATCCAAGACTTTTTAGATAATGTAATATTCATGGAGAATATAAATTTATGGTATTGTGCCAAATAGAAGCATACCTATTCCTTACCTTCGCTCGATAGTATAAAGAACATTGGCTAATCTATAGATCAGGTCTAGATGTATTGTTAGTAGAATGGGTTAATCTAGGCTCGCACTACTAGATGTCCAAGGGTGGCTATGGTCGGCCCTACTAGTGACTCTTTTCTTCTCTATAAACCAAATTACAAGAATTTAGCCTGTTACTCTAAAAACTTATCAATTCTACGCCTATTAAATAATATCATCCTATTTATTTGCACTTCAACTTGAATAACCAGCACAAGGCCTTCGACTAACCAAGGATTCATGTGATATCTACTAGTTAAGAATTCATCTCCTTCTAGGTCTCAAAACTCTTCAACAGATTTTAACAATTTAAATGGCCAATTTAAATAGTAAATTAAGATCCGGTATTAATATCATCACAATATTTAAATTATAAATATAGTTTTTAATTCTCCAATGAATTTAATATTATTTTATTTATCTTTTCATAATTGAAAGGAGAAAGTAAAGTAACTACTCATAACACATTGAATTTAAACAACAAAACATATAAATCAAACTTTGAATCAAAATACAAATACTTATGTCAAGTATTTCTCCAACTAAACCTCTGAATCCTTCTGACTCCATAGTAAACAGACTTCAAAAGCACTGACTCTTTAAATAATTCTCTTAATACAAACTCTAAAATAAACTCACTAAATAATAAAAGAAACAATAAATATGGCCCTTAAAATAATTCTCTATTTTCTCTCTCTAAATGGAACTATGGGGCTAGGTTGGGCGTTGGTGGTTTTTGGTTGAGTTGTGGGCAGTTTATGGGCTTTTTTCTCTGAAGGAGTAGCCTCTTATTTATAGGCTTCAAGAGTTTCCTTGAGGTACCTCTTTAAAATGTGTCCATGTTCAATGAATCTTCTAGAAGGTGTGTCTGGCGCCTAGGCGCCAGAATCCGACACTGCTCCTAGGCGCCGGACTCTGCGTCCAGTTCTTCGCACCTCTTCACTTTGTATCGCACCTCTTCACGATCCTAACAGTTTCCAAGCATCCAAATACAATGTATCACATGTCCTATAATCCAGGAATAACTGCCAATCTTCTAGATGGTCCAATAACCGCTAACTTTGTCAAAATAACCGTTCAAAAGTCATCAATAATCTTACAGAATTTTGTATCGAACTGGCGCTTAAGCGCTGGATTCTGGCGCCTAGGCGCTAGGCCAATTCTTTTGACAATTTTGCATTTTGGCTCCATTTTTGCTCCTTTTTCATCTTTTTTTCCTTCTTGGACTTTTTTGCATCACCTACATCCAAAACACAAAAAATACCTTTCATTAAAGCATAATATCCTTAAAAATTTGATAAAAAATCAAGGCATAAAAATAGGTATTTTTTTCATGGATCAATTAGAAAAATTTTACTTTACAGACATCAACCTCACCTGCAGCATCTTATCAAAGCTAATTAAGCTGCTTTTGTGAAATGAAGGACAATCTCTGATAACATTCTGTTGGCTCAAGAGCTGTTATTTGACTTAGACAAAAAAATGCAGAGGACATAATGTGATTTACAAATTAGATATTAAAAAAGCATATGATACTATCAGTTTGGATTTCTTCCTAGACACTCTTTCAGTTGGAGGCTTGCAACCTAAACAGATTCAATTGATTGGGAAATGGCTTAAATGTAATTTTTGTAATGGTGAACGGTAAAAGTCATGGCTTCTTTAGTGCCACTAGGGGTATTATGAATGGTTACCCCCTCTCTCTAACTATATTTATTCTAGCCTTTGATTACATTTCTAGGTTGTTGGATGATTTATTTGCTAAATCTCCACATCTAGCTTATCACCACAAATCTAACTTGATTATCAGTCATCTATCCTATGCTAATGAACTCAACATATTTTCAAAAGCCTCTAAACCTACTGTTCAAGCTGTCTATCAGGTACTCAAACATTTTCAACTTGCTTCTGGTATGGAGTTAAATCTGTAGAAATGTTAGTTCTTTGCAAGGACCAATGTCAATCCTCATCTTGAGCACTGGATTTCTAAGTTATTGGTTTCACCTAAGCTGCTCTTTCCATTAAATATCTTGGTGTTTAGTTAATTAAAGGTAGAACCAAACAGACACAATTCAATGGGATCATTGATAAGATGAAGACTCAACTCAAATGTTGTACAAATTCTTTCTTATTAAATGGGGGAAGGAATTACACTACTAAGAAGTAATTTACTGTTATTCCCTCCTATGCTCTCTAGATGTTCATTATGAAGAAAAGCACTCAGGTCCTTCTGGGTGAGATTTTTAACAGATTCTTGTGGGCTGGACAACAGAAGTAATTCCATTGGCTCCCATTGCAGAAGCTGTGCAAGCCTCTTTATGTAGGTGGACTGGGTATTAAAAGCTTTACACATTTAAGTTTAATTAATCTTTGCAAACTATGGATCAGATTTAGAGCACAAGACTGTCTTTGGGCAATTTTTATGAAGGGAAAGTATTGTAAAAATGTTCAACCCTCTCTTGTCACTCCTAAGCTGGATGACACTAGGCTATGAACCAAGCATATGTCAATTAGAAACCAAGCTGAAGATCTATTCATATGGGAGCTGGGGGAGGGCCAGATCAATTTATGGTTAGACCAGTAGATGTGGAATGGGGAGAAGCTCTCCTGTACCCAGCCCCATCCTAATTGTAATAGTCAAGTCAAGGAGTTTTTGTGAGATAACCAATGAAATAGTATACTGCAAAACGCAATTCTCACCACTAATCATCTACACCTAGTACAACAAACTTCCTTCTATCTTGGATAGAAAGATAAAAAAATCACCAGGAATAGTCACTTCCAAAAGCTCTCTACCTTTATGTATCAAAAATTCTTTCACTGGAATCACTTGGAATGGGGCCCTGCCATCTAGGGGAAGTTATTAACCCCATCTATGTTTTTTTTTCTGTTGGAGATTATGGTAACTGCTTCTTCCTATTGATGATATCCTAAAGCTTAAAGGTTTGAGGGTACCATCTTATTATTATCTTTATCATGAAGCTGAGGAATCATTGGATCATATGTTTTTTGCTTGTGAATTTTCCCAGGAAGTTTGGGGTAGCCTCCTGAACAAGATGAATCTAGAAACTCTTCAACTGAGCTGGCTCTTTTTCTCTGATTGTTGGGTGGACTAGCATAAATCAAAACTTTTGGTGATTCCTTATCTGGTTGCTTGGTTCTTATGGATGGCCAGGAATTAATGTAATTATGAGAATAAGCCCTCTATGGCAAACTATGTAGTAGTTAACTTCCTTTCTTATATCTACAAGCTAATTCAACATCATCTGTTCCTAAACATCGGTACCACTTGAAGACCAGCCCCCTTTTATATATCAAGGGTTAGTCCCACACTTATTCTATGGACCCTTCCACCAACATCTTGGGTGAAATCCAACACAGATGGTAGTTTTAGTAAGAAGAGAGCTGGCTTTGGTGGAATTTTTAGAAATCCTCAAGGGAATTGTTTGTTCTTATTCTCCTCCCCTACTGTAGCTTTGGATGCTTTAGAGACTGAAGTTATTGCTATATAATTGACTTTACTCATTGCTCTCCGGTGCAGGTGGGATCCTCTCTTGGTGGAAACTGACTCCCTTAACTGTATCAAGTTTTTACAGCTCCTGCTTGGCATATCTGAAGATGGCTAAGTAGATTGACTCCTTATAACCAGTCTTCCAGGATTTACTTTTTACATACTCCCAGGGAAGGGCATGGTCCTTCTCACTGGCTAGCCTCCATGAGAAACTATACTGAATCTATTGTAATTGATATCACCCCGTACCCCCTAGCATTTTTGTTACATGGAGACAAGTTATGTCATCCACATCTTAGGCTTTTGTAATTGTACTTTTATGACTTATATTAATATATTGCTTTCCTCTTAGGAAAGTTTTTTGGTATATATATATATATATATATATATATATATATATATATATATATATATATATATATATATATATATATATATATATATATATATATATATATATATATTAGAAGAAGCTACTCATGGCTCCCTACATGTTGATAAAAAGATGGATTACAAAAGAAGGGGAAGGAGTACTCATCTAACATAAAAAAAACCTATGAGACTCTCCCAAGTCGCCAAAGGAGAGAAGGAGCAATAATTCTAATATATATATATATATATATATATATATAAACAAGTAAGATTCTCCAAAAAAAACTAAAGAAAAATAAACAAAACACAAAAGCCTTAGTTGGTCCGTAATCTGAGATGAGGGGCAGCTAGTAGATCCCCCTCCATAAGTATCTTTAATTGGAGAGGGGGGGAGGTAGAGAGAACCACATTGGAAGCGAGGGCACCTTGTCTGGCTAACTAATTTGCTAGCTTATTACCTTCCCTAAAAATGAACTGAAACTTTACCTTAATATGTGCTCTCATATGTTGAATTCTGTCAACCCACTGTGAAAGATTTCAAGAAGTAGAGTGGTTTGAGTTTAGCAGTTGGAACATCACCTGAGAATCCCCTTCTACTATCAGGTAGGTCCACTGGAACTTCAGGGCCAAGCTGATGACCCAATAAGCTGTAATTAACTCAGCTTCCAATGCATCCTCACCAATGAGAGGAGATTGAAAAAATAGAAGGCAGTCCCCCCTGTGAGTCCTGAAAAGGCCCCCCAGTCCAGCTACTCCTTCACTGTAACTGTCATCAGTATTGACTTTGAGATGAGTATGGTTAGCGAGATGCCAGAAAACTTTAATAATTTTTGGAGGATGTAGAACTTGATGATTGGTGGTGAAGCATATGTTAGGGAACTTTTTAACTCTAATGAGTTTGTGGAGGTAGGAGAGACAGTTTCTAGCCACTTCCTTATCAGTTGGTAACTTACCCTCAAAGATGGCCTTGTTTCTAGCCATCCAAATGAACCAAGCTGTGAGCATAGGTAGAGCCCCAGCTCCCAATTTGTGCCGCTCAGACTAGCAATTGAACAGATTGTGCCATTGGAGGTGGAAAGTACTGATAAATAGATTCTCCACCAGATGACTCCATACTTTTTGGGAGGAACTACAAGAAAAAAATAGGTGGGGGATAGATTCTTCAGCCTTATGACAAAGACTGCAGCAAGAATGACCTCTTAATCCTTTCAGCTTGAGGATATCATGAGAGGGGAGGAAATTTTTAAAAGTTCTCCAGCAGAAAATGATCATAGAAGGGGAAAGGTACCTGTTCCAGATTAAATCTCCCCATGGGACTGACTCCCATTGGAAGAGTTGAGTATAGATAGCTTTAGAGAGGCTATGATACTTAAGAGCATTCCAAACAATGGAATCAAGTTTGGTTTTATTGAACTGAATTGAGGCAAATTTCCTGACTGAAGGAGTTAGCAAGATGGAATGAAGGTAAGGTAGGGACCAGCAGTCCCCAGTCCAGCATTCAGACACCTGAAGATTCAAGTTGATATGGGTGGTGTAAGGTTGGAACCAATCCAGTGGGCGCCAGTGATCTAACCAAAAATTGAGCTCCCCGTTACCAAGGTTCCAAAGATACATTTGCTCAACCTACTGCCTATTCTTTAACACTGCTCCCAAAGCTTAGAATCCCCTAGTTTTATGGTCACCAGGGAAGGATGGGAATGCTTGCAGTATTTACCAAATAATTAGTTAGCCCAAAGAGAGCTCTGAGTCCTGAAATTGATCCAAAGTTTAGAGAGATTCACCTGAATGATCTGGCTGATCCCTTTTAACCCCGGTTCACTTGTCCACATTGGTTTAGCCAATTTTTGTCAGGAAGCCCAATGGATTTGAGTTCTTTGGCCCGACCAAAGGAAGTGGTTGAAATCCCTCTCAAATTGCACCTGGGTGCTTTTCTTCATGGTAGTAATTTGCATCACATTGGAAGGGAGAGTGGTGAGGATGCTTTTTAGCAAAGTAAGTCTTCCACCATATGATAAATAAATATGAGTCCAATTTGAGAGGTAGTTGTTGTTCTTATTCAGAATCTCATCAAAATGGTTTTACTTGGTTCTCCAACGGTTAGTTGCACCCCCAGGTATTTTAAAAGCAGATGGGTGCTTGAAAAACTAGTGTGAGTAAGAATCCAATTCTTCATTTCCTGAGAGAGTTTGCTGGGGAAGATTATATTGTATTTTGCATTGTTGAATGATAAACCAGAATAACCTTGGAACAGTTGAATACAATTATAGATTTTTTGACTTCATTCTTTGTGGCATTGGAGAAGATCATCACATCATCTGCATAGATAAGATGGGTTAAAGGAATGTTAGATTTGTGATGGTACCTGATAGAATTGTTGGGAGTATGTAGGCTGTTCAGCATATAGGAGAAATAATCAATTGCTAATATGAAAAGAGTAGGGGAGAGGCGATCCCCTTACTTAAGTCCCCTGGAAGCAACAAAAAGTCCCCAGCTGGACCCATTTATAAGAATGGAATGAGAATTGTTGCTTAGCCATCTATGGATCAGATTGCAAAAGTCATCAGTGAATCCCCTGACATAAAGAACCTGGAGTATGAAATCCCAGTTGATGGTGTCATAAGCCTTCCTGATATCCAATTTATATATCAGATTACCTCCTCTACACTTCTTATTCAAATCTAATAACATCTCCTGTGCCAGCAGTACATTATCAGAGATGGACCTTCCTTTGACAAATGTTGATTGGTTCAGGTTGATCAGCTTCCTTAGATGGGGTTGCAGTCTTGTTACAATGAGTTTACTGATGATTTTGCTGATAACTGATGTAAGTCTAATAGGTCTAAACTGCTCCCAGTTAAATGGCTCATTATTTTTTGGGATCAGTACAATATTTGAAGAGCTGAAGTATTGAGGGAGGTCTTTCTCATTGAAAAAGCTAGTGATGGCAGCTACCACATCATATTTAATGACATAAAAATTTGCAGTAAAGCCATCAGGCCCAGAAGATTTAGAGCTATCAATAGAGTTCAGAACATGCTAGATTTCTCGTTCAGTGGGAGGATTGGTTAGGGAAAGATTATGAGTGTACTAATAATGCTCTTGGAACAAAGAAGTGATGATAGGATCTCTTTGCATCTGAGGCTGTGCCACAAGATTTTGAATATACCTGGTAGCACTTCTGCCAATTTCTAAGTTGTTATGTAATCAGGTGCCATTCTCATTCCTAATTCTGTGGATGGTATTACACTTCCTCCTGTATTTGATGTATGCATGGAAAAACTTGGTGTTTCTATCACCTTCAGTAAACATATTAAGTGGGGCTTTCTACTTTAGGCATAGATCTTGTGTTTCAATAGAGTTAATTAATTTGGCTTGAGCTGCTAACAGCTGATGCTCAGTTGCTCCCCCAGTCTGAACAAGGGTCTCTAGCAGCTACACATCCTTCTCAGCCTCAACCACAGCTGTGAAAACATTACCAAATTTATTCCAACCCATTTCCTGAGTTCTTTACTAATTTTGCAGATGGAGCAAACCTAGCTTGATCCAGGGATTCTCATGAGCTATTCCCTGCCACTGAGAGAGAATGAACTGTAAAAAATTCGGTTGGGTAGACCAGAAATTGTGATGTCTGAAAGGGGGGCTAGATAAGCTGGGTGGAGGTGCAGAAATGGTCAGCAGTAGGAGTCTATGGTCAGAGCAGGAAAGGGAAAGGTGGGTAATAGTAGTGTGTAAAAATTGGGAATGACAGTTTTCATTGACTAGGAATCTGTCCAATATCTCCCTAGTATTGCTTATTTTCCAAGTGAAAGAAGGGCCCCTAAAGCTCAGATCAAACAGTCCAGAATTGTGAATATTGTCACAAAACTTATTCATAATGCTTTCAATAGGGTTGGAAATGCAATTAAAGTCACCTCCCACCACCCAAGGGAGAGTCATGGAGTGACTAATCTACTGAAGCTGATCCCATAGAATGATTCTGTCATTTTTTCTACATCTAACATAGATGAATGTAGCATGAATAGTATGTCCAGCAAATTGTAGAGATAAATGGACTAATTGGGGGTGATCAATAAGGGTAGACCACACAACCTCTTTTCTACATAAGATCCAATTTTTTTATTTGAATTAGCATAGTGGGAGAATCCTGGGAATTTGTTGAGACTTTTAGTTGGGTTTAGATGAACCAATGGTTCCAAAATGGCAATACACCAAAAGATATGAATTTTATATAGGTTAGATAGTATTTTCAGAGACTGTGGGTTGGCCACACCTCTAATGTTCCAACAAAGAAGGTTTATCATGTGGGATGGGAGAGGGGAAGGGGAAGACTGGGACATGGATCTGGTTCTGCCCCTAGTAAGGGGTGGGGAAATCTCCCTACCTTTGGTGGATGAATTTGTAGCAAGTTTTTATTATGTTTCTTCTTTTTTCTAGCTGTATGAATCACCCATTCCTCCTCCATAGAATCTTGAGCAATCCCCACTTTTTTAGCTGGGGGGGGGGGGGGAAGAAAGTTAATTTGGGTAGGGGTGGGTTCAATGGGTGTTTGAGTCTGAGTGGAGCTAAGTTGTGGTTTTAGTGAGGGAATATTTGGGGGTAGAGAAGGTCCAGGACTAAGCCTCCTTTCAACATTTGGGTGAGAACTCTTCAATGGGCTAACTGGCTATTCAGGAGAAGCTTGCCTGGTTTCAGTCATCAATTGCTTAGATGAACTAGCCTCCTGCACCACAGCTAGTGAAACAATGGGTGCAGCAGTAACAGTGACATTGGGATTCTCTTTGGCCTGATTTACTGCTCTTATGGGAGGGGGATGGAGTCTGTAGCATCTATCAGTGGTATGCCCAAACATCTTGCAATGAGTGCAAAAGTATGGCTTTTGTTACATGATAACTTCTTGCCACTGCTCATCAGTTGCTGAGCCTATCCATATCTTCTTGATGTCTGGTTGGGAAATGTCTCTTTCAATTTGGATCCTGACCACTTCAGGTTTGCCCTTATTAAAGGTAGCAACAACTAGCTTAAGAGGAGTTCCAAGAGATCTCCCAATTTGGAAGAGGGCAGTCTGATTGAAAAATCTGTATGGAAGATTTGGAAACTTGAACCAGATGGGGACTACGGGGGGGTCTTTGCTGGGGTCAAAATCTACTATCCACTTAATTATCTTCATCTCCATTCCATCTATGATAACGGACTATTTAGCAAAATTTTTTGCATATTCTTCTTCTAAAGAGAGATTTATAAGTAGGTGCCTGTCATCCAGTAGCCCTATTTTCCAGTTGCCCATGAAATTTAGTGACTCAAAAAACATCAAAAATTTTCCATCTTAGGGTGACCAAACATGAATTTTTCTATTAAAGTTAACTTAACTTTAGCATTTAATTCTTCCAGTTCCTGCTCAGTGAAGAAGACTGCTGGGCAGCCCTCTTTTTCCCTAATGGGTCTGATAAAAGGGTAGGAGCTCCTGCCAGCAGCTGCATCATGCAGACATTGGGGAAAAACATGCTTGGTTGGGTCTGTAAGAAAGGGCGCTCTCCCAAACACACCACCATAAGTATATTTGGACCAAGCAATGTTCGTATCCAGATTAATGGGGCTGGCCATAACGGCTTAAAAGGCAAAGTATAGCCTGCACATGGAAACAGCAAGGCAACTAGAGCCTAACCAAAACCCCCAGCCAAAGAGACTGCCTGATCAAGAGTCAAAACCAAAAGAAAAGCCAGAGAATAGGACTAAATCCAGCCAAAGTAGAAAAGAACTCCTTGAGTAGGAAGAAAAAACCAATGGAATAGTAAAACTTTGAAATGCAAAAAACCCGAGAAAGCCTAACCACCAAGAGAAGAAACCAGCAAGCTCCACCACCACTTCTGTCCTCCCAAAAAGCAACCACCACCCACCTGAGACACGCCAGAAACAGGCCCGCCTCCATGATCATCCTGGGAACCCTAGCAAAGCTCCCCTCTTCTCAGCCATCATATATATATATATATATATATATATATATATATATATATATATATATATTGGGTAAAGGAGCATTTTATGGCTCCCTACATGTTGATATATAAAAAAGAGTACAAAAGAAAGGAGAAGAAAGAGGTGATATCCTTCAAGTTTAAAAAGAAAATACATAAAGACTCCAAAAAGTATCTTCTCCACAAAACAACTCCTCACAAAAAGTAAAAGAACAAGAAGGAGAAGGAAGAGGGATCTCCTTCAAGTTTAAAAAGAAAATACAAAAAGACTCCAAAAAGTATCTTCTCCACAAAACAACTCCTCAAAAAAAGTAAAAGAACAAGAACATGGAAGGTAGATCTAAAAGGCTTCTAAACCAGATATATATATATATATATATATATATATATATATATATATATATATATATATACACACACACACACACAAAAACAAAAGAGAAAGAATTAATAACATCTGATGTAAGGAAGATCTAATGAGTCCCCCCTAATTAGAGACTTTAACAGACCCCATGGGATTTGCAAATTTGAATTTGTTGTGTAGAAGAGGCAGATTTGGCAAGCCACTTAGTAGGTTGGTTGCCCTCTCTTTGAATGTGGCTCCACTGTACATGTAAATGAAGAGTAAGTAATTTGATTTTCCTAATCCAATAAATCAGGAACCAAGGAGGTAGAAATAGACCCTTTAGGATATTAATGAGGTGCATTGCATCACATTCCAATATGATATATTGGTATTGAAGAGCAGTGGTAGTTTTAAGAGCCCACTACAGTGCTAAGGCTTCAAATTCCAGTGCTGGGGATGAGCTGATAGGGGATTGAAAATACCAAAGACATTGTCCTAGATGATCTCAACAGATTCCACCAATACCTGCGGCCTTAGGGAGGAAACTCCCATCAATGTTGATCTTCACCCATGGCAAGTGGGGGGTAGATGATGCACCAAAAATATATACTATTTTTGCTATATAATTTTACCCATTTTTTGGTGATATTGCACTTTAAGGAATACATTTTTCATGATTTGTTGCATGTATGATGATTTTAGGTTATTGGAGTGAAAAGAAGCGAAAAGGAACAAATTCGGAGCAAAATGGAGCAAAATGGAGAAAAACATCTTCTGGCACCGCCGGCGCCATTTTCGCGAGAGCTCCAAAAAATAATGAGACGATAGAGCGCCACCGGTGCCCAATGTCGGTTTAATTCAAATTTAAAGATTTTTGGTAAATTTTTGAAAGGATGCTTAAGGAAACTCTTGGGATTCATTTCTAACATATATGTAACTGTTTTTGGATGAAAAAAATGTAGAGCTTAGGAAGCTTGAGTGTGTTTAGAGTTAGGGCTTGGAAGAGAAGAGAGTAGAAGTGAAGATTTGAGAGGGATTCTTCTCTAAGGAGTGAAGGAGTATTAAAGTGAGAGATTGCTTCTTTCTTTTCATTCTAAAGAGGGAATTGAGTGTTGTAAAGAACAGAGAAAAGGATTCAAAGGAACTTCAAGGGATTTGCATTGGAGAAGAGGAAGAGATAAGTTTATATGCTTTTGTGGTTTGTATGAATTTTATTTTATATATAAAATCCATGTTTTATTGTGTCTTCTCTATGAATTCTGAGTAATCTCCTTTGTCTTTCTTTTTGCATAGAGATGTGATGATGTGATGATGTGGATTTGATGTGCTTTTAAAGTTTGAAGAAATTGTGATAGTTTTTCATTTCAAACTTAATTTACTTTTTGATCTGGCCAATTAAATTGTTAAAATCTGTTGTTGTACATTTAATGCAAAAGGATTGAGTGTCCTACAACAATAATGAAGAATCCATTCAATATCCATGGTTGAATTACATATTTCATGGGAATTGAGTGCAAATAAATAGGGAAATGTGTTTTGATGGACTTCAAATTGAAGGTTTCAGGGTAACAAGCTGAGATCCCCAATTTGTTCCTAAGATTAGTAACTAAACTTAAAGGTTAGCCTTCAGGTGAAGGGTGAGTGGGAGCACCGTAGTGACAGCCAGTATCCTCCCAGCCTAGCTGTAGATTTAGTGACTGAACTTAGGACATATCAATGTTCTTTTCATACTTAAAAGAGGGGGTACTCTTTTGAGGGTAAAGAAACATTTATGCTCCTATTTGGCACAATACAATAAATAATCATTCCATATTA
The DNA here is from genome assembly GCA_022702705.1 of Papilionanthe hookeriana x Papilionanthe teres. Lineage (NCBI taxonomy): Eukaryota > Viridiplantae > Streptophyta > Magnoliopsida > Asparagales > Orchidaceae > Papilionanthe > Papilionanthe hookeriana x Papilionanthe teres. Next base: position 103,115,927 of record CM040433.1, on the reverse strand, counting down.
TTCACACATCATACACTCATTGCAAGAAGAAGGATTCTTTTCATATATATCAAAACCTTTCAAATATAAGCTTAGTGTGTGTGTGCTAGTTAATTCTATTTTAAAGATTTTAGAAGTAATTGTAGTTTGCTTAATTGTTACTGTTTTCTGCATCTTTTTAGTAGAAGTAAACTTAAACTTTAATTGTGATTTGAGTATTGGATTTTAGTATTACATTATCTATTATAAGAATCGTGCCTTCCCTATGGGATCGATAACCAGGACTCCATTAGAGCCCTATTACTTGATACGATACGTATACTTGCGTTAAAATTTGGACTTTACAAAATCATTATATATATATATATATATATGTATATATATATATATATATATATATATATATATATATATATATATATTTGAGTTCATAAGTTCTTGCAATATAAAAAGTCCACAACAAAGTTTTTTGCGCCGTTGTCGGAAAAGGTATAAACGGTATCTATTGATAATATAGTAACTGAAAAACTTTTACTTTGTAGTGTGTAATTATGTGTTTGTTTACTTTTTAGAGTATTTGTGTGATTTTATATGCATCATAGTGGATCTATAGGTTTAGTACCTTACGATTCGAAGTTAGAGTGTACTGTTATAAAAATTAGAAAATAACGAAAATAAACTGAGAATCCTTACGAAATGGCAAATAATCAAGATAATCAGAGAAATGATATTGAAAATTTGGCAAGATATTTAAGAGATTATGCTAACCCAACAGCACATGAAATTCATGTGATTATTCAAAATCCTGATGTTGTTACTAATTCATTTGAGCTTAAACCTACTATTATCCAAATGATACAAAATAATCAATTTGGAGGAACACCTAATGAGGATCCAAATTTACATCTCGCTAGTTTTCTAGAACTGTGTACTACTTTTAAATATGACGGAGTGTCGAGTGATGTTGTCAGACTTAGACTTTTTCCTTTTTCATTAAGGGATAAAGCTAAGGCGTGGTTAAATTCGTTAGCACTTGGATCTATTAGAACTTGGGGAGAACTTTCTCAAAATTTTCTATCAAAATATTTCCCTCCATCAAAGACTGCTAAGCTAAGAAATGATATCACATATTTTGGTCAGTTTGAAGGGGAATCAATATATGAAGCTTGGAAAAGATTTAAAGATCTTCTTAGGAAGTGCCCACATCATGCTTTACCATACTGGTTAATAATTTAAACATTTTACAATGGATTAGTGGGATCATTAAGATTGATTATAGATGTTGCTGTCACGGAGGATTGTTAATGTCAAAACCTTTTGATGAAGCATAAACATTAATAGAAGAAATGACTACTAATAATTTTTAATGGCCCACTGAACGGGTAAATCCTAAGAAAGTAGCTAGTGTTCATGATTCAGATATGATGACTATGATAATTACTCAAATTGTAGCCCTTTCTAAGAAAATAAATTAGTATGGAATGAATTATTCTCAACCACCCCAAGTGTTAGAGGAAAATTCATTTGGACAGATAATAGAATCTCAAACACCTTATGAGACTTTGAATGCTATTAATAGACCTAACAATCCTTATTCGAATTATTATAATCCTGGTTGGAAGAATCACCCAAATTTCAACTAGAATAATAACAATGCCAATGTTAACCCACAATGGGGGAACAGTTCTATAAATCCAATTGGAAATTCGAACAATCAAGGCAATACCACTTTTAGACCCTCTTATCCTCCTGGATTCAATAGTAACCCGCAATTAAGGATAAGAAGTTGTCTATTGAAGAAATGATTTTGAATATGGGAAATCAACAACAAGCTCAAGGTGTTGTGATGAAAAATATTGAAAATCAATTGGGGCATATTTTCACTGCACTTAATAATAGACCTTCTGGAACGCTTCTAAGTAATGTTGAGATCAATCCAAAAGTTCAAAACAAGGAACAACTTAAGGCTATTCAATTAAGGAGTGGAAAGGAGTTGGAGACGAGAGTACAAAAAGAAGTTGAAATAGAAAAGAAGAAGGTGGATATTGAAAAAGGTTCAAACAAGATTTATCCAGACTTGGAATATCCTTTTGAACCAATGAAGATTACTGTTGAAGAACTACCACCTCCATTTCCTTAAAGATTGAAGCAACAAAATAAGGATAACAGATTTGGAAAATTTTTGGAGATCCTTAAGAAATTAACGATAAATATTCCTTTTGTTGAAGCATTAGAACATATGCCTGACTGTGTCAAGTTTATGAAGGATATTCTTAAAAAGAAAAGGAAGTTCACAGATCATGAACTGTTGAACTTAGCAGAGAGTGTAGTGCAATTATTCAGAAGAAGCTTCTACAAAAACTTGAAGCTCTTGGTAGTTTCTTTATCCCATGTGTTATAGGTGAAAATTTTTTCGGAAGAGCCTTATGTGATCTGGGAGCTAGTGTTAATCTTATGCCTTTATCAACTTTCAAAAGGTTGGGAATTGGAGAAATTTCTCCTACATCTGTGACTCTTCAGTTGGTTGATCATTCCATTACTTACCCTAAAGGAATGGTGGAAGATGTGTTAGTGAAAGTGGATAAATTTATCTTTCCTGTGGATTTTATTATACTTGATATGGAGGATGATAAAGAAATTCCAATCATTTTGGGAAGACCATTCCTTGCTAGTGGGAGAGCAGTGATTGATGTTCAAAAAGGAGAATTAACTATGAGGGTTAATGATCAAGAGATGACCTTTAATATTTTGAAATCTATGAAGTATCCCTTAATGGCAAAAGATGATGAATGTTTTAGGATGGAGGTCTCAGAATATTTGAGAAAATAATATTTTGAAAATATATTTGAAAAAGAAGCGGAGTATGAAAATATGTTTGAAGAAGGAATTAAAAATGAAGAAAATTCAGATAGTAAGAAGAATGAAGATTTGGAGTATGTTCAGGAGAGATTTGAAGTATTAGACACTATGAAAGGTTGAGATAAAAGCTTAATTCCATCTATAATAAAACCTCCTGAACTTGAGATGAAAATTCTCCCAAATCTTTTGAAGTATATGTTTTTAGGAGAATCATCTACCCTACCAGTTATTGTATCTTTGGAGTTAAACGAATATCAAGAACAAAAATTGTTGGAACTTTTAAAAAGATACAAAAAGGCTTTTGGACTGAGTTTAGCAGATATTAAAAGAATCAGTCCTTTGATTTGTATGCACATAATTTTATTAGATGAAGAACATAAACCGAGAGTTCATCCACAGAGGAGATTGAATCCAATAATGAAAGAAGTAGTTAAGAAGGAGATTTTAAAATGGCTGGATGCTAGAACTATTTATCCTATTTTGGATAGTGTTTGGGTGATTTCAATACATTGTGTACCAAAAAAGGGAGGAGTGACTCTTGAAGTGAATGAATGGAATGAAATTATACCCACAAGATAAATTAATGGATGGCAAATTTGTATTGACTATAGAAAATTAAATGTCGCCACCCTAAAAGATCACTTTCCTCTTCCTTTTCTCGATTAAATGCTGGATAGACTTGTTGGACAAAAGTATTACTACTATATAGATGGATATACTGGTTATCATCAAATATTTATTGCTCCTGATGATCAAGAAAAGACAACATTTACTAGACCTTACGGAACCTTTTCTTTTCAAAGAATGCCTTTTGGACTGTGTAATGCACCTGCAACATTTCAGAGATGTATGATGTCTATCATCAGCAGTATGATAGATAATGGAATAGAGGTTTTCATGGATGATTTCTTTGTATTTGGGAATTCATTTGAAATCTATTTGGAAAACTTAGAAAAAGTTTTGGAGCTTTGCGAGAAAACAAATTTAGTTTTGAATTGGGAGAAATGTCAATTTATAATTGCAGGAGACATTGTGCTTGGGCATAAAATTTTTGAATTTAGTATGGAGGTCGATCCTGCTAAAATTCGAGTGATTGAGAGATTTCCACCACCCACTACTGTGAGAGAGGTGAGGAGTTTCTTGGGACACACTAGATTTTACAGGAGATATATTAAAGTTTTTTTCTAAAATTACCAAACCTTTGTGCCGACATCTAGAAAATGATAGAAAATTTGATTTTAATGATAAATGTTTGTGTGTTTTTGAATTATTGAAAGAGAAATTAATCACTGCACCTATAATTGTTTCACGTGATTGGGAGAAACCATTTGAACTTATGTGTGATGCTAGTGATTATGCGATCGGAGTAGCATTAGGGCAGAGGCATGATAAAGTTTTCAAAGTTATTTACTATGCTAGTAAAACTCTTAATGAAGCTCAGATTAATTATACCACTACTGAAAGAGAGTTATTAGCTATAGTATTTACTTTTGAAAAGTTTAGACCTTATTTAATTGGAACTAAAAGTATTGCGCATATAGACCATTCAGCTATCAAATATTTAATGCAAAAGAAAGATGTCAAACTGAGACTGATTAGATGGATACTTCTTCTGGAAGAATTTGATTTTATGATAGTTGATAGGAATGGATCTGATAATCTAATAGCTTACCATTTGTCAATATTAAAATATGATAAATTATCTAAATTTGAGAAGGAAGTTACAGAAACTTTCCCTGATGAACAACTTTATACTATTATAGGAAGAAATTTGCTTTGGTATGCTGATATTGTGAATTATATTGTGAGTGATATTGTACCACCTGATTTAACAAGGCAACAACAAAAGAAGTTTAAATATGATGCAAGATTTTATTTTTGGGATGAGTCCTATCTATATAATCAGTGTATGGATCTGATTATTAGGAGATGTGTGCCACAGGAAGAAACTAATTTAATTATTCAACGATGTCATGATTCTGAATTTGGAGGTCATTTCGGTGTTAATAAAACTGCTTTTAAGATTTTACAATCTGAATTTTATTGGCCTACTCTTTTTAAGGATGTATACATATATATTAAATCATGAGATCAATGTCAAAGAGTAGGTAATATCTCTAGAAGAAATGAAATTCCTCTAAATTATAATTTAGAAGTTGAAATTTTTTATGTATGGGGATTAGATTTTATGGGACCATTTACTCCTTCATTTAGGAATTTATATATACTGGTTGGAGTTGATTATATCTCAAAATGGATTGAAGTTATTGCTTTACCTAAATGTGATGCTCGGAGTGTTTCAAAATTTTTAAAGAAAAATATATTTGCGCGATATGGAATGCCGAGAGTGATTATAATTGATGGTGGATCCCATTTCGGTAATAAATAAATTAAGAGATTGATTGAGAAATTTATTATTATTCATAGAATCCCTACTGCTTATCATCCCCAAACTAGTGGTTTAGCAGAAGTGTCTAATTGTGAAATTAAAAGAATTTTGGAGAAAACTGTGGATGATCACAAATTAGATTGGTCTGCTCGATTAGATACTGCATTATAGGCTTATAGGACTGCTTTTAAGACCCCTATTAGAATGTCTCCTTATAGACTAGTGTTTAATAAGACTTGTCATTTACCGGTTGAATTGGAGCATAAAGCATATTGGGCGATAAAAGAGTTGTATTTTAATTTGAAAAATGCTGGAGAGAAGAGATTTATGCAATTGAATGAATTGGAAGAAATTAGAAATGCATCTTATCACAATGATGGGATCTATAAAGCGAGAATGAAATTCTGGCATGAACGGAAGATATTGAAAAAGAAATTGGAACATGGACAGAAAGTTTTTTTATACGACACAAGATTGAAATTATTTCTTGGAAAGCTTAAGTTTAGATGGTTGGGACCTTTTACAGTTATTAAAGTTGATTCTTTTGGAGCTGTTGATATTGAGGATCCTGATACTGGAAAGATTTTCAAGGTTAATGGCCATCGATTAAAGCCTTACTTTAACAGGTTTTAAGCTGACTTCAAAGAGGTTTTAATACTGAGTCATCTCGATTAACTGAATGGTTTGTCAGGCTGACGACGTTAAACCAAGCGTTTTATGGGAGGCAACCCATATGTATCTTTGTGGTGTGTTTGCTTGTTTATTCTAGTTGTGCTTTTAGATAATTATTTTGGAATCCTTATCGCTCCTAAATACTTTTAAAAATTTATAAATATTGGATCGAATTGAGATATTGGAATATTTTGGGCCAAACGAAGTTTGGTGAAATTTTTTACCACTGTCGCCGCTGACGCCCAATTATAGAAATGTGTGTTGAACTTCAAGGTTTAAGCACCGCCGGTGCCCAAAACCTATTGATGGTTTTTGGAGTTTTAAAATGCAATTTTTGGCAATTTTGAGCAGTATTTTCTTCCTTATAACTCCCTAAACTCCATTTTAAACTTCCAAACTCCAGAAAAATGAAAACTTACTTTGCCAATTCACATCCCATGGATTCCTACTCCATAGAAACCCCTCGATCTTGCATTTTCAACCGACGAAAGTTTATCAGTTTCGAGGCACACCGATTGTTCAACAATGATGAAGAGGAGGATTATTAAGGAAAGAGGCTTTATTAATCGAGATATGGATAATCCTACTAAAAGAGTAGAAGAGACAATAAAGGAAAGATGTTGGAAAGTGCTATGTTACACTACCTCTACCGTTGTCGTTCTAGTTGTGAAGGAATTCTATGTAAATCTTCACGGGATCAACCAAGGATTCGTCTTCGTGCGAGGTAGGTTTGTGCAATTCACTTTTGCGAGAATTAATGATCTCTTTATGATTGAGAATGTACCTATTTTCCACTATTCCAAATTTAATGTGACAAGCGATAATATGAATGATGTTTATCTTTATTTGACGGATGAAAATGAAGATTAGGAAGTAAGAGACAATGGATATATTAGTTTTCCTTCTGCGTCTTTAAATCTGGTGTCAAAGCAGTGGCATTATTTTATTTCGGTAAAGTTATTTCCAACTTTGATGATTAGTAAAGTAACCAAGGAAAGTGCTATTTTGAATTTTTGTATTCAAACCAGAAGGCCGATTGATATTGGAAATATAATTGCGAAATCAGTTTTGGGATTGATAGTTCATGGATCTAAATATGAGCTTGGATACCCGTCCACTATATTTCTGTTGTGTAGTTAATCACAAGTTCTGTATGAGAGTTGGGAAAAGGTTCTTCTTCCCTAGAGGCCTATTGATCCAACTAATCTTTATGACTACCAAACAGTAGGAGATGAAGGTGATATGAATCGCTTGCTGATCAACCAACTCGTACTTCACAACCCATTCAGCCTTACTTTCCTGAAAGTTCCAGAGCAATACTGAAGAGAATCAAGCAGTTGGAAAAAGTGGTACAGAATGTTTTGAATACCATTAATAATATTTCTGGCTTATTTGATCACATAGACTAGAGGATGAAGGAACAATTTGATCACACTGGTCAGATTGCGATGGGCCTGATTTATCTCATGAAGAAGAATATTGTGATTGTTGAGGATTCATTTGATGAATTTCCATTTCATCCCTTCTACAATTTGTTCGTGCATCAGATATCTATTGGAGATATCAGAGAGGAAGATAGATCGGAGACCGATGAGGAGTGACTACTTGATTCTACTTATGTTTGATGTGTGTTTGCTTTACTTTGCTTAATTTTGTTTGGTGTGTTTAGTATTTTCTTTTCTTTTATTTGTAGTTTGCATTTGGATTTTCTATGCTTAAATTCATTATGTGTGCTTAGATTTTAGTGTTTGCTTATCGTAGTGTACTTGCAACACTAAAAATCTAAGAGTTGTTGGTTTGATTTGATGAACATATTGGTGTTTATGTTGTAATGTGGATTTTATATATAGAAGTAATGTTTTGTGTTGTTTGTGTAGGAATTGTGTTAGTTATTGCTTGTGTGATGAAATAGATGCTTAACGAAGTACTAAATGTCATTGTGGAGGACGAAACGATTGAAATTACGAAAAAAAATTCGGACCCAGAAAAAATTTTGCACTAGCGCCACCGGTGCCACAATGGGCACCGTCGGTGCCCAAATCCAGAGACTTTGGCCAATCTTAAAATATAGAGCGCCGCCGACGCTCTAGTAAATAAAAGGCCAAAACCCATTTATTTTGCGATTTTGACCCTAAGACCCGTGATTTTTTCCATTGCTTTTGTCTTCCTCCTCCATTTTCGTGACTTTGAAGACCTAGAGCTTGCTAGAACTTGGATTTATAGCGATTTCAAGGCTTTTCGGGACTGGATCTACACTTCTCTTGGTAAGAGCTTCACTTTGAGTTAAATTTTTTTATTTTCACCATAAGAATTTCTCACATTTCTTAGATTAGAATTTTGGGATTTTTGAAGAAATTTTGGGATTTCCTATGATGAAATTTGCTCTTACTTGTTTAGAATAGTATTTGGAGTTTGTTACATTGTGGATTTGGAGATTATTAGAATTTTCTTGCAATTTTTAGAAATTCACATGGCTCTAAGGATGAGTAAAGGGAAAAGAAAATTTGATTATGATAAAGAAATATTTGTCAATGTCAAGGCGCAATTTCGTTTTAATTCTTAGCTTTATAATAAGAAGTGTATTCAGGATATAGCTTTTGACAATCCTGGTGGATCTATTGAACAGTTAATTGCCGAGCGAAACTGGGAAATATTTTTTTTATTTTACTGCAAATTTTTTTTTTTGTGTTATGAGAGAGTTCTATGTAATTGTGCCCTGGACTGAGATAGAATATGTGCTAGTTAGAGGAAAAATGGTTGAATTCACCCCTAAGCGTATCAATGCATTTTATCAGACTTGGGAACCATTTGTATGTGAATATGAAAATTGTGATACCTTAGAAGCGAATTTGAAGGAAGTGATTTCTTTTCTGACAGACAGAAACGGGGAATGGAATGTAAGTCAAAAATAGATGATTAACTTCCCTGCTTCAAAGTTAAACGCTCCATCTAAAATTTGGCACTATTTCATCTCTTCAAGAATGTTACCTTCTTTTTCGCCATAGTGAAGTTACAAGAGATAGAACAATTTTGAACTATTGTACTCAGAATATGAATAAAATTGATATTGGAGCTATTAACTTCAAGAACATTCAGTCTATTCCTAGAGGAGAGACCACTAGAAGATTAGGACATCCTGCCCTAGTTCATGCCCTGTGTGTATAGTCTGGAGTAGAGTTCAACAGTTCTGAAGAGGTAGCTATACCACTGAGACCCATTACCAAGACTATCATTCATACTTATGAGTCTCATGTGGGAGCACGAGATGAGAGTTGGATTATTGTATTCCTACCACGAACTATAACATTTCATCTACGTCTGAGCCCCCTACTTTGTCCGATATTATGGAGCAGCTAAGATTATAGAGTGCTAGTATGGATAGACTCCATGGCAGGATGGATGTGTTTGAGGCTAGAAGTGATGTGAATGAAAATTATATGAGAAGAAGAGTTGAGTTTGATATTGCCTATCATGACGCCCAAGTCAGATTCATGAGGGGGGAGACTGATGTGATATTCCTTACTTGCCCCAGCTATACACCGTATAGACATGATCCTGCTGACCCTGCTGATGAACCTGGTGATGAAGAGTGGTAGTTTGTCTGTTTTTGTTTATGTTTTTCTTGTTATGTGTTGTATTTTTGTGATGTAATAGTTATTTACTTTCCATGTGATGTGTAAACCTGTTGATATATTGTTATGTTGAAAAGTTGAAATTGTTGAATGAACTGTTTAGTGCTGTGATAGTTTTTTAATAGTTTTGGTGTTTTGTTGGATGTTTAGATATTTAAAGTTAATATCTCTTTAACCTGCAAATGTTTAAAAATTTTATATCACTGTTATTAACTGTTTCATACCTGCTAGTTGTAAATTTTGACTAATACCAGATAGCTTTTGAAGATTTCAAGATCCTAACACAAAAAGCTTAGTTTCCTTTACTCTCTACTATTTCAAATTTATTGAAAAATTTAAGTTTGGGGGAGGGTAGAAAAATATTAACTCTTAATTGTTCTCAATTATTATATTTTCAAAAATTATTAGCATAACTTCTCGCAGTTGAACCTCACTTTAGATAACTAAGACTTTTTATTTCAGTTAAATATTATGGAAGGATTGGATGAAAGTTTTTAGTAATAAAGGTTAATTTTATAGAGGTAAGATATTTGGTATGAAATAATTTGATTATAGTTAATAGTTTAAAGTAAAGAAAACTGTATTTTTGAAATGTTAAGAGACTTAAAGTATTATGTGTTAAGAAGAGATTGTGATTTTATGATGAATAATAATGCTTGTACCTAATTATAAAGTAAGGAGGTGTTTTAAGTTTGAACTTTAGAAAGAGGAGAGTGAAGTTCAAAATCATTAAAGGCTATCCAGATATAGTAATCCTCATTAAAAAAAGAGAAAAATGAAAGAAAAGAAAAGAAAGATTGAAAAACAATCTCAAAAAAAGAGAGAGAAAAAGAAAAGAAAAAGAAAAACATATATTTATGATGAGAAGCTTGAGGCAATGCCTAATCAAAAATTGGCTTCACTTGAGTCACCCTAAAGGGAGAACTAAATTTCATTTCTGAATTTATATTTAAAGTATTGGCCTACATTCTAATGAAGTTTGCATGAAATCCTTTTTCACATAGTCTTTCAAAGCACTCTTGATGTGATAAATTATGGTTTATCTTTAAATAAATAGAAGACTAGAACCCTTAGACTTGATTGCTAAATATTCTTATACTTTTAGTGTTGACCTGAGTTACTGAAATTCTTTCTAATTGAATGAAAAATTTTAGTTTCTTATAGGTGAAAAGTTCATTGCCTTGAGTTATATATTTATTTAGTAAAAGGATTACTTGAGGACAAGTAATAGTTAAGTTTGGGGGATTTTGATGCACCAAAAATATTTACAATTTTTGCTATATAATTTTACCCATTTTTGTTGATATTGCACTTTAAAGAAATGTATTTTTGATGATTTGTTGTAGGTATGATGATTTTATGCGATTGGAGCAAAAAGAAGCGAAAAGGAGCAAAATGGAGAAAATCAGCTTCTAGGGTCTCCGGCGCCAGAATGGGCGCCGCTGGCGCCATTTTCCCGAGAGCTCTAGAAAATAATGGGACGATAGAGCACCGTCAGCGCCTGATTTGAAGATTTTTGGCGACTTTTTGAATGGATGCTTAAGGAAACTCTTTGGAATTCGTTTCTAACATATATGTAATTGTTTTTGGACGAAAAAAGTGGAGTTTAGGAAGCTTGAGTGTGTTTAGAGTTAGAGTTTGGAAGAGAAGAGAGTAGAAGTGAAGATTTGAGAGGGATTCTTCTCTAAGGAGTGAAGGAAAAGGAGTAATGTGAGAGATTACTTCTTCATTTCCATTTTAAAGAGGTAAATGAGTGTTGCAAAGAAGAGAGAAAATGATTCAAAGGAACTTCAAGGGATTTGCATTGGGGAAGAGAAAAAGATAAGTTGTATTTACTTTTGTGGTTTGTATGACTTTTCTTTTATATATAAAATCCATGTTTATTGCGTCTTCTCTATGAATTCTGAGTAGTCTCCTTTGTCTTTCTTCTTGCATAGAGATGTGATGATGTGATGATGTGGATTTGAAGTGCTTTAAAAGTATTGAAAAGATTGTGATGGATTTTCATTTTGAACTTCATTTACTTTTTGATCTAGCCAATTGAATTGTTAAAATTGTTGTTGTACATTTACTCCAAAAGGATTGAGTGTCCTACAACAATAATGAAGAATCCATTCATTGTCCATGGATGAATTACGTAGTTCATGGGAATTGAGTGCAAATAAATAAGGAAATGTGTTTTAATGGACTTTAAATTGGAGGTTTCAGGGAGACATGCTGAGATCCCCAATTTGGTCCTAAGATTAGTAACTAAACTCGAAGGTTAGCCTTCAGGTGTAGGGTTAGTGGGAGCTCCGTAGTGACAGTTGGTATCCTCCCGGCCTAGCCTTAGATTTAGTGACTGAACTTAGGACATGTCAATGTTCTTTTCATACTTAGAAGAGGGGGTACTCTTTTGAGGGTAAAGAAACATTTATGCTCCTATTTGGCACAATATAATAAATAATTATTCCATATCATTCACACATCATACACTCGTTGCAAGTGGTAAGATACTTTTCATATGTATCAAAACCTTTCAAATACAAGCTTTGTGTGTGTTAGTTAATTCTATTTTAAAGATTTTAGAAGTAATTGTTGTTTGCTTAATTGTTACTGTTTTCTGCATCTTGTTAGTAGAAGTAAACTTAAACTTTAATTGTGATTTGAGTATTGGATTTTAGTATTACATTATCTATTATAAGAATCGTGCCTTCCCTGTGGGATCGATGACCAGGACTCCATTATAGCCATGTATTACTTGATACGATACGTATACTTGCGTTGAAGTTTGGACTTTACAAAATCATTATATATATATATATATTTGAGTTCATAAGTTCTTGCAATATAAAAAGTCCGCATCCGTAGACGAGTGAACAAGGGAAACCCTACAGCTGGGTTTACTGTGATTATCCTTGGCAAGCTTTTACTTATGGAGATAACTACATCAATTTATTATAATTTGTCTGGGACAGCTAATAACACAGTTGTACTTAGCCTTATTCCTGGCCATCTAGATAAACCAAAATAGAATCAAAGGTATTTGGGGGCAGCATGTTCTCCTTCTAATCAGTCCAACAATGTAGTAAAGATTTCCAATTAAATAGTAAATGGCTAAGCTATAGTGAGGCAAATGTAGATTGCCACACCTTCTGTGATAGAGGGCATTCAAGAAATAAGTTTTGTACAGTTTCTTCATGGGACCTGCATAGCCAACATCTGGGAGCACTTCTTAGACCCTTTATTTTGAGGATATCATCCACTAGTAAAAAGCTGTTGAAGAGTCTCCATTTGAAAAAAGACATAGAGGGAGTGAGCTTTTGATCCATAATGGCCTTACCCCAATTAATATTAGACTAAGTAGATGCCTTTTATTGAATATAAGCACTTAGTGATTGACTAGGAGGGTTTTTTAGAAGGATCTATAGAGATAGAAATGATATCCTATATAACATCATCTGGCACCACAGCTCTAAGGGCTTGAACATTCCACTGTTGTCCTTGCTAAAAGTAGGATACTTGGAGGTTGGAATTAACATCATAGGGAGAAATAGGAGGAAGAGTAGAATCATTTAACCAAATGTCATGCCAAAAGCTGATCTTACCTTCCCCAACTTCCCAGCAAAATAAAATGTTGGCTTGATCTCTAATTTTTAATAAGCTTTTCCAATGTTTGGAGTCACCAATCTTAGTTGTAACTAAATTGGGGTGCAACTTCCTATAGTACTTGTTCCACAGAAAGTGAGACCAAAGAGTGTCCCTTTTCCTAAATTTAATCCATTGCTTGCAGTAGAATACATTGCTCGTCTGTTGAAAGCTCTTAAAGCCCAATCCTCCAGCAGCCACAGGTTTACAAAGCTTGTCCCACATTGCCCAGTGCCTTTGAGTGTTTTGACCTTCCTAGAGAAATTTATTGAAGGTGGTGGCTAATAATTTCTGAGTGCTCTTTTTCATCCTAATCATTTGGAGAGTATAAAGTGGGAAGGTGGATAATATACTTCTCAGTAAAGTGAGTCTTCCCCCTTAGGATAAGAAAATGTTAGTCCAACAATTGATAGAGGAGATGATTTTGTTAACCACTTCATCATATTGTGTTTGTTTATGCCTTCCTTTGACCAATTGAATCCCAAGATATTTCAAAGGGGAGACAGAAGTAGAAAAACCTGTAAAAGCCTTCAACCAAGCTTTACTGCTAACAGGCAGTTTTTTACCTGTAGATAACTGACATTTGTTCTTGTTTAATTCCAGTCCAGCCACCTCCGTAAAGAGTTCTAGAGCTTGCATGTTCTTTTTAACTGTTTGTTTACTGCCATTAGTAAAGACAATCACATCATCAGCATATGCCAGGCGACTTTTTATGGGAGTGGAACTATGATGGAAGCACATGTAAGGGTGAGTAAAATGCAGATTGTTTAGTATTCTTGAAAAATAGTCAAATGTCAGGATAAATATAGTTGGGGATAAGGGATCTCCTTGTTTAATGCCTCTAATTGTAGGGAAGAAATCATGGCTAGAACCATTAATAAGGATACTGTATTTAGTGCTAGAGAGCCATCTCTGATTAAGATCCAGAAATGAAGGTTGAAACCCCTAGCTTCCAACACCTTATGAATGAAGTTCCAACTAATCGATTCATATGCCTATTTCAGATCAAGTTTAAGAATTAAATTTTGCCCTCTATAAGGTTTATCAAGATCAAGAAGCAGTTCTTGTGCTAATAGAATATTATCAGAGATAATTATCCCCTGAACAAAGGCAGACTGGTTGGGGCTAATAAGCTTGTGAAGGTGAGGCTGAAGTCTTCTGACCAGTATCTTGCTAATAATTTTGGAGAAGGTGCTTGTTAAACTTATGGGTCTGAAGTCATGTCAAGTAGATTTCTTGCTATCTTTGGGGATTAACACAATGGTGGTAGCTGAGAAGTAGTTGGGTAGATCATGTCCATCAAAAAATGATTGAATGGCAGCAATTACATCCCTACTGACTATGTCTCAGGCCTTTCTATAGAATACTGCAGTGAAGCCATCAGGTCCAACCGTTTTATTGTCATCAAGCATATTTAAAGCATCAAGGATTTTAGCTTCATCAGGTGGTGCTGAGAGATTTAATTGTTGAGTATAGGCCCTGTCATCATTAAAAACATTAGATAGGATGTTAGAGGAAGTAACAGAAGGTGCATACAAAAGATATTGAAAGTGATAAACAGCATCTTGTGCAATGTGTTGGTGGTCTGAAATCTAGTTTCCCTGAACATCTTTAATAGAGAGGATTGCATTGAGTTGTCCTCTGTATTTAATCATAGCATGGAAGTATTTTGAGTTTCTGTCTCCATAGTTGTATTTACTGAGGGCAGCTTTTTGTTGTAAAAATTTTTCCTCCACATCAATAGCCTGTAGGAGTGTTGTCTGAGCTTCCCTCAATTTTGTGTTATTATCCACTCCTAAAGATTGTTCCTGTTCCAGGGAAACCACTCTTTGTTCAGCAAGTTGAAATTGTTGAAAAACATTCCCAAAGCTCTCCTTGTTCCACTTCTTTAAATAAAAAGTAAGGTTTTTGTGTAACCTCCACAATCTGATAAGAGGATTTCCAGCTGCATGTTGAATCTGCCAGCCCAGCTTCACAACATTAAGGAACTCTAGATGCTCAATTCAGACATTAAGGAATCTGAAGGGTGAAGGTTGTTTCTTGGTGCAGAATGAATTCTTCAGGAGTAATGGAGAATGGTCTAAAGTGGTCCTAGGAAGATGATGAACTTGAGTAATAGGGAAATTCTCCATACAGCTGCTGTTTACCAGAAATCTATCTAAACTTTCATGAAACTTTCCTCTTTTCCAAGTGAAAGGGTAGCCACTAAATCCTAAATCAAATAAACCAGCTGCAGTAATATTATTGGAAAACTGTAACATATTATGCAAGTTAGGAGTTCTCCCCCCATTTTTTCACTAGGGTCTTTAATGTTATTGAAGTCTCCACCCACAATTCAATTGACACCTGTAGTAACTGGTTGGGCCTGTAAATCTGTCTGAAGTTTAGCTTTAAGAGCTGCCAGCATAAACAAATGTAACAATGCCTGAGAAAGTATCAATCTGAAATTCCAGATGTAAAAATTGGTAATTGTCAATAAGCAGTTTGCACTTTAGTTCCTTCCTACAAAAGACCCAGATTTTGTTATTAAGTAGAATGGGTAACCCTTAAATTTTTTCTCATACTTTTAAATATTTTTGTGCACCAAAGGTTCCAATAGAACAATGATCCAAAATTTATGTGTCCTGTTAAGTTGGAAGATTCTACTAAGGGTTCTAGGACTAGAAACACCCCTAATATTCCAACAAAGTATGTTAATCATGGTGTAAGGATTTCCCTGTCCTACTAAGCCTAGGGAGGGAAGTCTTTAAAAATTCAGAGGGACCATCCATACCAATTATGTTTCCCTATGACAGGTGCCTTCGCACTAACACATCTTTTCTTCTTCTTCTTGTATGTCTTTGTACTGACCACTCCTCTTCTAACTGGTGAGCCATACCCTCCAGTCTTGCCTCTACCATGTCAACTGTAGGGGACACAGTAGAGATAAAAGTGACACCCACTTAAGAACTCTCTAGGACAACAACAGATGGGTCATCTGCAGGTTGAGTTGGAAGATTTTGTTCCTCTAATAGAATTGGTTCTGACATGTCCTCAGCAGATTGAGTAGGGATATTCCCTGCCTCAGGTAATATAATTGGGTGAGAATTGGGTTCCTGACAGATTGGTGGGTCTTCCACTTCCTCCTCTATTGGAATGACAACTGCTATAATAGATTCCACACGAGTTACAGCTAGTTCTCCTAGTGCCCTGGGAATTAGATTTGGTAGTAAAGCTGGATGGAAAAGGGGTTCCTTTTTTACTAATGGGTCTGCTACCTCCTCCTCTATTGGAAGGACAGCTTCAATAATGGGTACCTCAGTAGTTACAAATGGTTGTCCTTATGCTTTGGGAAGAAGATTTGGGTTTGAGTGATTCTTGGGGGGTTGTTTGAAGGGTCTCAAATCTGGGTGGAGTCTGTAGCAATGTTCTACTGAATGACCAAACATGATACAATGTTTACAGTACAAAGGTTAATGTTCCACAATTAAAGGCTGCTAGTAGCTATTGTAGCTGTACCCAGCCATAGAGCTTCCATGGGTAGGAGGGTGATGTCCCTTTCCACTAATACCCTTGCTTTAGAAGTCCTGGTGACATTGACAGATGAAATGTCCACCTTTAAAGGTTGTCCCAAGAAGTAACCAATATTGTAAAGGACTTCATGATTATAGTAAGGAAGTTTAAGCTTGGGGAGTGTGTACCAAACAGGTATAATAGGTGGTTCTTGTGTAGGATCAAAGTTCATGGTCCATTTTAAAAGTTTCATTGCTTCACCTTCAATTAATATAACCTTCTTAGAGAAAACTTGGGCATAATCATCCTCTCTTGTTAGTTGTATCATTATATGTCTCTGTCAAACACACCAACCTTCCAGTACGTCTAGTAATTTGAAGTCATCAAAGGCTCTTCGAACCACATCCATCTTAGGATGGCCAAATTGAAATTTACCCACCAAGGTGTATTTATAAGGCTCACACAACTTAGCAATTTCTTCCTCAGTGAAAATGAGTGCTGGCTTCCCATTTTTCTTAGTTCATTTTCCAATAAACTCACAGTGGAATTTACTGGCCATAGCATCGTGATAGAGTTGATGAAAAACCAATTTATCTCCTAGTGTAAAGCCACCTTCACTTCTGTTAGTTAAAATGGCAGCATAGGTTCCTCTACCGACAATGTTAGGATCAACTTTAGATAAGTCTGCCGCCATACTCAAACAGCACAAAGATACCTCCAATGGAACAGTAAAACCAGCAAAAAATTCAAAAACCACCAGTCTGGGAAGCTCAGGACCAAGCAAAGTAGTCTTCCTCCTCCCAAGCAACCGCCTCCCAACAGGTAGCCAGGGAAACTCAAAGCCACCGCCGACAGAGCCATTAGAACCCTAGCAGAGCACCTCCTCCTTCTTTATGTTTTTTTATATAAATAAAGTGTATATATATATATATATATATATATATATATATATATATATATATATATATATATATATATATATATATATATATATATATACACACGGAGTTACGTTGGTTAGCATCCTTAGTGTAAGACCCCCGGGTCGGAGATTTAAATCCCCTCAGGCACAGTTGGCCTTAAGAAGGTAGTACTCGAATTTTTAGGCACATTAGGAGTGGCTGGAGGCTCGTATAATACCCTCTAGCCATTCATTTTAATATATATACACACAACTACGTGGACATGTACATGTTTATATCTACATGTACATATATGTATGTATATTTCTGTATATATGTATATATCAACATGTACATATATGTATGTAAATTTTTATATATATGTATGTATCTAAATACATATGTATGTATAGATAGATGTATGTATCTGTACATACATATATGAATAGTTGAATATGATTTTATCTATGAATCACACCCATAAAATATAACGCAAGTTAGGAGAGAAAGATGAACATTAAGGAAAATTTTTTAATAGTGTTGATTCTTCATAAAATAATTTTTATGTTTAATGAGGAGGTAGTACATAATGAAATTATATTCTTATTATATTTTGAATGCCTCTGTACTAGAATATTTCTATTATTTTACAAGTGTGATCTTACCATTTAATGGCCCTCTAGCTCAGCCAGCTTAGCATAGTTGTATTGGATCAACGGGGTCAGTTTGTTTAGTTGAGCTAGCTTAGTAAGGTTCAGTTAGCTGATTTGGCCTTGTTAAATTTCTCCGATCCCTAGTGAGCAGTCTTCAGATCTCTATGGGATGATGAGAGATACTTTACTAAATAGGATTTTTTTGTTGTTCAGCTCCACTGTGGGATGGGATATCACGTGAATTTAGCCTTTCTAAAGCAAATGGCTCAGTTATTCTCATCTTATTTTTGGTCAAATTGATTACACATAGATAACCCATTCATTTACTTATTCCACTTCTAGAGCATACTGTATGCTTTATTCGATCGAAGATCGTAGTAGCTTAACTCATTTGGTCCAATGGGTCTCACAATCTCCTTACACTCAATTTCTTTCACTTTTACCGTTCTCTTCTAGACTATTATATCCCACTAGGATCGATGCAGATAAATTTTATGTACATATTTTAGTTCCTAGATTCTTTTACTTTAGTACCTTTAATTCTGGACTATTATATCCCATTAGAAGACTTTTTTTAGGAGAAAAAAATGGTTCTCCCACTATCAGATCTCTTGACGTCATTCGGCACAATGCAAAAGAACGTTGAGCTGACCAGCTTGGCCTTTGATCGGACTACTCAACCTTTTGCTTTAGATCAAGAACCTTTAGTAGAACAGTTTACTCAATTATTTTTTGGCATTCTTTTGTCGATGTCCTTGGTGCTCCTTGGTGAGGCTACAACATTATTTATGATATTTGAGTTAAATCAGCTCATGGGCATGAGGAGGCTTTCTATTATTTGTAAGGTTTGATATTTTTAATTCTTTGTTGTTTTACTATGCTTCTTATTGTGTATGATCAGAATTTAATAGACCTTGACAAGGTTTCATACAGAGTGACAGTGATCGTGGATCAGGTGCTAGGTAAGCATTGTCAACTCTCAAAAAAGTAGGGAGAGGTCAATCTTTTAATAATCCTTCTGAGGTACATAAGGTATCAATTGATATTCCTCTAACATATTCTAGATCACTAACTCTTTATTTGAACAAAATCAACAGTTCCTTCACTCAGTCAGCAAGAAGCCTACAGAGTGAGGAAATGCACAAGTTGGTGGCTCTTATGAAGAGGATAGACGTGGTGGTGATGACTTATCATTAGGCATTGTTGGATGTTTAGGAGAGATCCCTTATTCATGTTGCATGCCGAGTCAAATAAGATAAATTTGTTTAGGTATGGTGGGATTTTTTGTAAATGAGACTGCTTCAGCTAAGGCTTGTCTTCACTGAACTGGTGTCAAGTAACATTGTAAAATAGTTTTTCTCCAAATAATTTTTTAGAATAATATTTTACTTTGAAGTGTTTCTTGAATAAAAATATTTTCTCACATCATTTCTTTTATTGATGTGATTATGCAGATAGCCTATTATTGAAATGGATGTTTGCTTACATTTTTACCCATGTGTGATGGTTAAACTTCCTTTGTTCCCTATTTTTTTTAAGGAGGATTGGGTTTAGTGGGTACACTTCCTCTACTGCTATCCTTCTATTTGATGTCTCAGATTTTGTTCATGAACTCTTCTCAATGGCTCCTCGGTATTCTCTTCAGGATTTCTATTTGGTCACACTAGATGACCAATCTTGGACGACTCAGTGGAGATTAACTTGCACAGGTGTGTTGACCTCATTTTTTGGTCACATAGGACCTATAAAAAAAAAATTTTGTAGTTCAGTGCATCCATATTGGCTAGAATCTAAAAAATGCACATCATTGGCCCGGCTTGGTCACTCTAGGCCTAGGCATGACCACACAAGAAAGTACCTCAGTGTGGCTATGCCAGCTCTGGGCATAAACTCACCTAGTTAAACTATCTTGACACGCCAGTGATCTAGGCCATTCATCCACAGATCATGTTACGAATCATGGCACCATTTGGTTGGCTGTGATCCGCGGCTTTTCAATTACCAGATTGATCGTGATCGTTGGCTAACAGCCTTATCGAATAGCCTTGGAGGGTTTTGCCACTGTCTTCTTCACATATAAAAGAGGGTCTTCGATACACTCCATAAGGGAAATTGACTTGGCATTGATCATTGCTCACTGGTCACTGACAAAGGAAGAAGAAGTGGGAATAAATTCTTTGACAAGCCTCCTCCTCTAAACAACCTCCTCTCCTCCTGATAAGGTTTTTTATTCTTAATTTAAGCGACCTATTAAAAGTTTAATGTTGCTTTTACGCTTGGATAATAAAATCAATTGCCTTGAATTAGGTTTTGATTTGAGCTCGACTTATGTCAACCCAAACTCAGCCTAATCCTTACTCACCTACCCAAAATCTTATGTAAACATCAGACTTGATCAAACTAGGTCAAACTTAGTTCGTAATCCAAACACTTGACCTATCCCAACTCAGATCTAGCTCAAACTAAAACCTATCCAAGGTCTAACCCAACCCAAACTTGATCCAAATCCTAAACCTAACCTAAAACCAGCACAAATCAAAAACCTAACCTAGTTCTAACCCAAACCAGACTTGTACCAAATCTAAGCCAACCTAGGTCAACCCAGCTTAACCCAGGTCAAACCAAAATTTAACCTTAGCTAACCCTAGTCAAACTATTTTATCCTCAGGTCAAACCCAAATCAAAACTAAGCCAACAGGAGTTAACCAAACCTCACTCGAGTAATACCTAAATTAATCCTAAGCTAACTTAGGTAAACGTAGCTTAACTTGACTTGAACCCAAATCAAAACCAAGCCTACCTGAGTCAACCCAGCTTAACCCAAGTCAAACCTAAATCAAACATAGGCCAATCCAAGTTAACCTAACTCAAGTTGGTTCAAAGATAAATCAAACTAAGCCAACTTGGATCAATCTAGTAACCTGGGTCAAACTAAGCCGACCTGGTTAATCCAAGCCAATCTAGCCCAACTTAAAGTAAACCGAGTTTATCCCGAGCTAGTTAATTGCCATCTTAGGCCCAAATCAGTTATCTCAAATAATACCTTAGCCCAATCAAAAGTTAACCTAAGATGAAAATTTAGCTCAAAATAGTTCGACCCTAGCCCAAGTCTAATCCAATGCTAAGTGTTAATCTATTAATGTGCATGCATTCCATACTTCATATGTTGTTTCATATTCAAGTGTTATTTCATTTTAAAATACTAATGCATTGTATCATGTTCATAAATTCATGTGTTATTTCATGCTCATAAACTTATATGTTTAAAAACAAAACAATAAATAAATAATACATAAAACAAAATAAGGATGAGAACATTTTAGTTTTTTTCACAAACATAAAAACTAAAAAAATATACAACAAAATTTAAAACATAGAAAACCTTGATTTCTCAAACAAGTATCACAAATCTTAGAATCAAAGAAGACATTAATGCAATAATTAAACTTCAAATAAAAGTCTAAAACGCACCAAGATAAAAGAGGAGAACTGAACCTCGATAGGCTAAATATGAACTTTAGGTTAGCTAACTTAAACACCAAACCAAGTGCCACACATTTATACCAGATTGGTCTGAGTATAGAAGCCTAGGATAGTTTAGGTACCAAGTTAGTGCTAAGGACTAGGAAATACAAAACAATAAACCTACCATGTAAGACTAGAGGGAATACCTTAGAATGAAGTTACCCATGGTTAATGACAAAGGTATTTCATACTAATTTGAATCTATGAATCCTCCATGCTCAGGTATTCAAGGAGGATTCCTGGTTATGAGACTGGTCATAGTCGATAGGTAGCAATGTTCTTAAGATAATGGATAGCCATGGGCACTTGTTCGAGGACGTTATTCCTAAAATCTTGGTTAGTTCGTCCATAGTTTCCTATAGAGTTCAAAGTTTCAAATCTCGTCTAGAAATCCTTTCCTACATGACTCTATCCATAGCACAGAATTTTCACTCACCTTTAACTATCAAATCAAGTATTTTTGAATCCTCATTTCACTTCAAACTCACTTCAAAATTCAATTCAAATCAAGTTAAAATTTAATTTAAATTCCAATCAAACTTATTATCACCCATTTTCTAAGATTAGTCGGACATCGCATTGGGTATAGATCCCTTATCTTGGGCAATCGAATCCCTATATCTCATCTGTTTCCCATGACACATGATCATTAGATTGTATGTCCCATACCTTGAAGCTTAATTCTTCTAATTTGAACCCTTCAATTAAGAAAACCTAATCTTTAGCGGTTCAACTTATTATATTAATAGATAGGCTTTCTTTAGAGCTTATGGTTCAAAAGATGTAATTAATTATGAG
Source organism: Papilionanthe hookeriana x Papilionanthe teres (assembly GCA_022702705.1). NCBI lineage: Eukaryota > Viridiplantae > Streptophyta > Magnoliopsida > Asparagales > Orchidaceae > Papilionanthe > Papilionanthe hookeriana x Papilionanthe teres. The sequence goes on along the minus strand of CM040433.1, from coordinate 103,093,399 downwards.
GGCTTTCCTTTATCGAAATGAGACCCCTTAATTAAAATAAACCTTATCTTACACCTATAAGGTTTTTAACCTCATTTTTTGTGAGGTCAAAATGCTACTCTTAGAACTCAGGATCTAGCCATAAGACTTTTTTATTACTATCCTAGCAGACAAGTGATGAGACACACCACACTTAGAAGTTATAGCCACTTCGTGGTTTTCTTATGAAGTGTCACAAGGGTGGTCTCATATCCTCAACCCTTTGTTGATTTGATTGAGGCCAACATGTTGAAACTCATAAAAAGAGTTCATATAGGATCATGAAGCTTTAAGTACACATTTTATGACTTTTCACACACCACCATGTATACTCACTTGGACAACCATATAAACTCACCTTACCCTACACACCTACACACTACCAAATCTACTAGATCCCAAATTCACCAAAATTGAATTGAAATTTCAAATCCAAATTCACTAAGCCCATGTCCAAATATCATTGTGGTAAATTCTAAATTCCACAAAAACCATTAATAATTTAAAACCATATCAAGTTCATGTCCAAAGCCAAGCCAAAATCAATTCCTCTTAACCCAGCCCAAACTTTTAACCCATTTAAAATGCCTACTAAATTAAGGTCCTAATCCACAAAGTGAGGCCTCCCCTTATCCATTTATTTAGAATCACACCATAGGTCATGGAATCAATGGTTAATTTTTTCTAAATTTTGACTTCTTGATGTTACCTCATAAAATGCCAAAATTCCTAAAATTGTTCCTCATGAAAGGTGCCCAAGCCACATGCAAGCCATGAAACCTCATCGAAGCCTCTTGTGAGCCATATTAGCCATGGCATGTAATCATACTAAGAAGTAGAGGAGGACCCTCTATTAAGACTCCCTAAAAATCAAATAAACCCTCTCTCATGACTCACTCTAAACCATGTTGTAGCCTTAATCCCTATTACTGGGACTTGATCACCCAAACTCCCACGCTGGACACTAAGTCATGCCACCATGGGGAGTGAGCTAAGCTCATTCCCGTGAACCAAACCAAAGTTAAACCCAAAAGTGAGCCAGACTTCATTGCATTCAAATTAAGCCCTTGGACACTCAACACAATCCAATTGAATTCACCTCTCCCCACCATTGACTTCCCACAATCAGATGGCAGCCACCCTTGCCCTGGCCAACACCCAAGGACAAGAGCAACCCATGGGGAAAGATTCAAAATTGAGTGCATCCAATGTGGCTCACGCCATTAGAAACTGGTCAATTGGCCACCATTCCTTGGCTTATGAATATGACAACACCTCATGGACAACGGATAGAAGTGCCTAAACCTTGGTGAAGCTCTGCCAGAATCATGCCAAACCTCCATTACACTCATACAAAGCTCATCCCCACCATCATTAGCCACTCTTCCCCCACCATCAAACCCAGATTTCACCATAAGAAACACAGTCATTTTTTGACACACTACCAAACTTGCCAAACCTTCAAATTAGTTATTCTAAAAGCTTCCTCATACCTCAAAACCACTTCCATAATCAAAAGCCCTTTCTCCCACACCCTCAACCATAGCTCTAGACCACACCTGAGCCACCCATTAGTGTAGGTCATACCTAGGCTCAACCATATATGAAATCAAGTCTTAGAGGAGGTTCATGGTGCTACAATGAAGCTTCTCAAACAACCTAATCAAGGATTCACCTCTTGGGCAAATGTGGAGCTCAAAAGTACCTAATTGGTCTTTGTTTTGGTCTTTTATGAAGAAGATGAATTATCCAAGCCCACCTAGCCACATAAATGTGTTCGTCTCACTTAGATGAAGGTGTAGGAACAAACCAAACTTAATTTAGTTAAGAATTGAGTGAGATCTTAACACTAGAAAATGGACAGTTCTCGGTTCATAGCCATTATGGATAATGAACAAATGTGATGCATTCCTGTGTATTTAAAATAGATGGCGCAGATCAGTTCAGACGACGTATCAAAACGATTCAAGAATGCAGAAAGGAGGTGATGCGACAAGACATGTGGAAAGCACAACCAACATCGGTGAGACGAGTGGGCTTTGGGAGACACCGAGAATGACATGACAATCACTTAGTCAAGTAAGAAAAGCAGGATTTTTGGATTTGATTAAATACAAAATATCAAATATAACTTTAAAAAATCATATCTTGGTGCTGAAAAATCAAAAAAAATAAAATAAAAATACCCATGACCTCAGTGAATAGAGCAGAGTTTAACCTAAATTTTAAAATATTTGTACAATGTTTAATTTTAAGTTAATTAAGTAATCCAGAGCTAATTTAAATCATAAAAAAATAATGACATATCATTATGAGATTAAATTTTTAGGGATTTTTCGTCAAGTGCCTAGGGAGGCTCCTTGATTTTTCCAAGGTTAGTGAACACGTCTAACCTTAAGAGCACTAATTTTGCATGATTATCACATCCCTTTGCTTAAAAAGTTATAATAAAATATAAGTCAGAAAATAAAAAAATAAAGTTTGGTATGTTCAATGATGTTAGAGAGATTACTAAAAAATGAAAGTGGATTTTAAATTTTAAAATTTTATTTTTTATATGTTTTTCTACTAAAAATAATTTTAGAAGGTAAAAATTAAAATATAAACATAAATCATGAAAACATGGCCCTAATTGGTCCTCTATTCTTCAGTAACATCATAAATATTTATAAGGCCATAAAGCATATTTTGGATAATTAAATTAATTATCATTGAGAATATATAATTATTGGTTAAAATAATTACCAAAAATAGAGACATATTATAAAAGTTTTAAATTCACCTCTATTATCTTAATTAGTCCATGAGTAAGAGATCAGTAAGGTCTCATGATTATTGGAGTAATAATATGAGAGATAAGGGGCATTAATTCTAAGAGCATAATGGCAATTTTAGGACTTTTACACTCAAGTCCTCATGTAATTAATTTATAAGGTAAATGAGAGAAATAGTGGATAAAACTTGTGATTGTAAGCTCATTGGAGTGATTAAAACAAAAAAGGTTATTAAGGAAGCAACTCACTCATCGTCTTTTCTAAAATGACAAAATTATAAATATTTGAATTATTAGGCATGGGAAGAAATGAAATTTTTGATGATCAACGAGAGATGGGTGTGGATTAGAAGTTCAATGATTCTCTAATTTGAACTCTAATTAGTTGAGGAAGAAAGTCTTTTAATCCTTTGAATTTATTTTTCTAAAAGTACCTAAGGCCCTAAAAATTTTAAAGAGAACACACTTAATATCATTTGAGGAGTAATTCAGAAGATATAAGTGATAACAATGTCTTGTGTCACTATATGTTCAAACCCAATTGAGGGGTAAGAGGGTAAAATTCCCAATTCTCATAAATATTAACTTAAGAGCTTGTTCATGTGACCCTTACTATAAAATTAAAAAATCACCCAGTGCTCATACTCAAGGGATAATTCAAACATAAACAAATATACTAAGCTCCATTTGAAATATGAAATATTCCCTAATGCAATGTGGAATGTTCAACTCAATAGTGTAGGAATACCAAGTGAACTGGGAATGACCCAAGAGGACTTAAAATTATTTAGAACCATGTTCAGGGCATCTTTGCAAGGCCAACAAAATTACATAGAACATTTGGGCTTATTATGGTATGTTGAAGAAAATCATCCCCAGAAATATGAAAATCACTAAAAAAATATAAAAGAACTTTAATAAAAATATAATCTACTACTTTTTGAACTACAGCATGTTCATAAGAGTTATCTCCCTGCAAGTTACCTATTGGAATTTGTGCTTAAAACCTTTTGGCAACTAAAGATATTTCAAATGTGGCTGCATATGAATCATTAAACTAGTCTTAAGTTGGAGTGGTTGGTGGTGTGGGCGATGATCTGAAAGGCGTCTATCGCTAGAAATGAGAAAATGGGAGTGCCTTGTATCTCCCAAACCATACGACTTTGTGAGGGTGTGTGATTGACAATACTACCCTCCATTAATTTGTAAGAAGTTGTCCTTACTTTCATGAGTTATCGTTGTCTCTAATCCAATAATGCTACTAACACATGAAGTTCTTGTTTTTCAAAACATACAAGATTAAAAAATAAAAACATATAAAACTCATATTCTGTATGCTAAATTTCAACTTTTTTATATGCATAAAAAAATAGGAATTTTGGTTGTTGCATTTGGTAAAGTCACTTGAGAGTCATATCATGGGCTAAAATTTACCCTCCCCTAGTCATTTTGTTGGTAGCCTTCTACTCGATGTTATCTCTCACATGCTCAGATTGTTGTTGGTTGCCACTGGTCTTGAGACCGAGCTCTCTCCATTTATCAAAATTCTTACACCTAGCTCTAATCTACCATTTATGTCTTACCTGACCTTTTATACACATATGATCATGTCTTGTGGGTTTGTTTAATTTTTTTGTAACATTCACATGTTTAACTTGTAATTCTAACTCTTTAGTAGTGACATCAGACGTGGTAAATATGTGTTGCTACTCTCTCTCTTATTGCACTTTACCATATAGATTTTTTTGCTTGTGTAACATTAAAATTTTGTTACTTACTGCACAAGTAAAAGACCTAGGGTAGAGGATAATAGACAACCTATTTAGGAGGGACCCTACAACAAAACTCAGCGACCCATCAATAATAAATGTTTTTCAATTCAAACATACATTTAAAATGCAAAATCATCACAGCAAGAAGTTTGGATCGAGCTTTCTAAGAAGAAAGTTGAAGATGCAAATGAAAAATGACAAATTCAGATGATGATCAAGCCCAAAATATGAAGCAAAGGATGAAATTCTACTAAAAATTTCTTTATAATTAATTAACATAAAGCCATAGGACCTCGAGGTTCTCTGTCTAGTACAACATAAGCCCTTGCCCTATCTCTTAAAATTTTTCACAATCATATTGTACAACATTGGTCCTAGAATTCTGAGGTTGTTCGTTTAGTACGACGTAATTCCTTCTATCTTCCTAGGCTATTTTCATGATTGTATATCTTGTAGATCTAAGACCTAAATTTAACTACATGGCTAGAGTGATCATCAAATAACTTATTTCAGAAGATGTAAAGTAATTCCTGAATATGTAAGCATATGTTTTACACTTTATATTTCTTTTTAATGATAATATATCTTCCTTTAAAACGGCGCCAAAAACTTAATTTCAAAGCAAAGAAGAAATCAATTTTAATTATATTATAATATTGGATTCTATGCAAGTATACTTATCGTTTATCAAGTAATATAGGACTTTCTGATTAAACCCAGAGATATCGAACCCACAATGAAATGTCTAAAATTTTAAAGAGAGCAGAAAAATAACTTTTTACTTCTTAAAATGATTTTGTAAAGTATGTTTTAAGATAGAAAGCTTTAAATTTGTTTTTGATATTTTCTTTTAAAAAAATGTAAAGTAAGCAACTAAAATTAACAAGATTATAAAATGATATAAGAAAGCAAATAGAAAAAATATCTTTTTTCACTTTTAATAAGTCAGTAATAATTATGGAAATTTGTTGTGAAAGTATCTAAATGTGTTGTGAAAATAGGAGCAAATATATTCTTAACCCTTACTTGGTTCTATAAAGAACATTGGTTAATCTGAAGTTTTGAAATCTTGTTGATGGGCTAGGTAGGAAAGATATTAGCTCTCACTCTAGAGTTCCCTCTTCTCCCTCCACCTGGAGGCTAACATCTCATAACAAAATTTAAAACATCAAATCAAATTGGGTGTTTTAGCCTGTCACTCTAAAGTCCTCTAATTTTACTCCCCATTAAAAAACATATCTCTCTATTTATTTGCACTCAATCATATGGACTACAATTCTCATCCATACAATTTCATGAGATTCTCTTCAATTGTTGGGTGATACAATACCGCATTGGGTTTTACATGATCTCATAACAACTTTTAACATCTCAATTGACCAAATCAAGAAGTAAATGAAGTGCAAAGTAGTGAATCATCACAACTTCTTCCAATATTAAACACCTATACTTCACACACTTCCTTCCATAATTTAATTACTTTTTCATTTAAAAGGAAAAAAGATAAAGAAAACTACTCATAAATCATGGAGAAAATACAAACATAATTTGATTTAAAAGTAGAAATTATAGTGAAAACACAACAAGTCTTACTTAAAAACCAAATGCAAAAACAAACATAAAGACTTATCTGAAATCCTCTCTACAAGACTTTTGAAGTTCCTCTGAAACATTTGCTTTCCACTAGATAACTCCTTAGAGGTTGGCACCTAACTCTAAGGATTTAATCTTCTAGATTCTAATACAAACTATGATAAATCAAAGTGGAAAAGTAAAGAAAGTATGGCAAGAAGAAGACTCTTTTTCCCTCTTTCTCTTCAACCACTTCAAGATTTTCTCAAACTTCTCCCGCCAATACTTCTCTTTAAAATTCTTCTCCTTTTTTGATCTTAAGTCTTCATTTTAATAATTCTTCACAAGGTGCTTTGGTGTCTCTTCAAATTATGTCCAGATTCAATGTATCTACCAAAGGATCCACCTCTTCATTCAAATTTGCCGCCCATAAGAAGTTAAGGAAGTTTAAACCAAAATTTTCTTCAAACACCTTTTAAAAATAGAAATTTAAGTTAATTCGTATTTTTTAGCTGTGGCGGCTATGCGTGAAGCCTTGGCACTTAGTTTCCAGAGGCCAATTTTGTACATTTCATATTTTTGCTCCAATTTTGACCTTTTTTGTTCCTTTCATCATAATTAGTCTTTTTAATTATACCTGTAAGAAAAATATAAAATTACCTTCCACTAAAGTGCAATATCATCAAAAATAGGTATAAAAATGTGTAGAAAATTACTATATCTTTTAGGTGTATCAAAATCCCCCAAACTTAAAATGTTTCTTGTCCTCAAGTGAAACTTAATCACATAGAATATTTTAATATGTAAATTATGTAAATGAGTTTCTTTATGAAGGTTTCAAATTTTTGTTCTAGAAATGAAATAGTCTAATTTAGAAAAAAAATTTGTATATAAGATCAACTTAAAGTCTAGAAAGTTCTATAGTAAAGGATAATGAAAATTTTGAGTTCCTAACATATTCAGAAATAATTATAGATTTTTCAAAATATAGGATTTAAACATTTTATTTTTCTTACTTAAAAATTTTTATTTGAAAATAATTATACTTACTATATTATAATTTTAAGATTGTCTTAAAGGTATTGCAACTTCTTTAGAACTACTATACTCCACTCCGGACTAAACACAAAGGGCATGAATCGGTGCGGATGTCCTAATCCACTAGTGGTTTCTCCTTTGGCAATAAAGTGAATGCTCTTAAAAATAATGGCTCCAGTGTGTTAATCCTCTTCATGTCTGGATGCAATAATTTAAAAAAATAGCTCGATCCCTAGAAAACTTCACTATGATGATAAGAAGGCAATAGTCTTACGAAGTAAAATAATGCCATACTTTAGAAGAAACATTTAAAAAGTAGAATCAGGGAAATTAATCATCTATCTCCGATTCATCTTCCATTCCCCTCTTCCATCGGTTAGATACGTGATTACACTCATCAAATTCCCTTCGCTAGTATCAAAATTCTCAAATTCACAAACAAAGGTTCTCGAATTTGATAAAATGCATTGATACGTTGTGGGGTGAATGTTGGCATCAATTTTTTATGTTACATGTGTGGGATGTTTGCTCGAGCACATCGAGGTCGTACTTTATTCAAATAAGTCACCGTAACTGCGAACATCCATTCGGACCTTTCGGTGTGTGTTGAGAGGCATGCAACCATGTACGTACATTAGACTTTGGCTTTCGCTTAGGTGATGGTCGGTTGACATTTTACACGTCGAATAGCTTTGGTCGGGGCGATAGGTGTAACTCGATGCGTACGTGTGAGACATCGGCATAAATTGGCCCATCCTTGGTGATCTTATTCGAGATGACCTCGAACGACGAAAAGGACCACGCGAGTGTGTCCGGGACGTCGATATTACCTAGAAGAACGTGCACTTTGCCTAGCCGAGGCGGGATAAAAAGTGTGCAAATTATCATTTTTAGCCCGATCATCAAAACTCACTTGAACGACTCCAGACAAATAAACGGATCACACGATTGTGTCGGGACACTTAGATTTTACCTATGGAGGACGTTCATTTTGCTACGACGTCGTGGGCGGGCTTAAAATATGTGAATTATCCTTTTTGGTAAAGCATCGCTCGAAAAGTGGCCCGTACGGACTCGAACGACCCCGAGATGACAAAACGGACGGCGTCATTGATCCCGGGAGAAATGTCAATTTTAGCCGAAGGACATCTACTTCACTACGAGGACATGTACGTGCTAAAAATTCACGAGAGGATAATTAAAATATTATTTGTATTATTATATAATATATATAAATATATATAATATTATTATCGTATATAATATCCCTATCCTCCCTCTCTCTTCCGATTCTATCCACCGTGAAGCCTAGCGCCAGTACGCAGAACTCTTCCATCCTCGCACGCGACATCCTCACCTACGGTCGTCCTCACCTCCTCCGTCGAAGCCACCGACCATCCTCTCATCTCGCCAGAGGGACCCTCTGCCGCGCCTAAAGCTCGCAGCTGCTCCTCCTTCTTGAGGGGCCGGCCTCGCCTCCTCCCTCGGGCGACGATGCGTCGGCATCTCTTCCGGTTGCCGGCTCCTGCAACAAGGCCATCGGCTTGCCTCGTGAACTGAGAGGCCGTCTCCCTCCCTTTGATATCTCGCCGGAGCTCCTGCCCTTAGCCTCCCGGGCAACGCCTGGCCGATGTCTTGTCGGACTTACTAGACGTTAGCACTCGGATCTCACTATTATGAGCTCTCTCTCTGTCCTTCTTCACACAGTTCGCCCACTCATGAGGTTCCCCCTCCCGTGGTCAAAGTCTCCTTCGGCATGCTTCCCGGCAGCTGTTGCCTTTCTGTTGGAGATGTGCGGACCAACCTCCACTCGAGCCAAAAAAAGTGACCCATGGCATACTTTTTGGCTCCCTCGTGTTAATCCACCTCACCGGTGACATGTCCTCCTTGCCGACTTCCTTTTGGCGACTTCATTGTCTCTCGTCATCGTTGGGGTAGCGAGCGATCTCTTTGTGATGCAATACGAAGGTATATTTTCGATCATATTTTTGTATGCCAAAAATTATTTACTTTTGGAGTTACATGCATACCTCACTCGATCTCGCTTTCCATGTACGATTTGTTGTGGGGTCGCCGGAAACTAGACCGAACACGGCGGTTGCCGAATGTGGAGCTCTTGCATCAGCATAAAGAGAACGCGTCTTGACCTTTGCGGCGGTGAGATTTCCTTATCCCTTAGTCAGCCCTAGATTTAGTCCGGTCTAGGTACGTGGGTTCGATCGCGCACGTAGGGTGGAGGTACCGGATGATAAGTGTAGACCGGTCGAGCACGCCTCTTTGTGATGGATTATTGATTTACAGAGTGAGCTATAAGTTAGGAATCATGTGCGTTGGCTAGTCCTGTTGTAGTCTAGCGATTCTGCGATTTTGAGCTTTAGATGTAATCTTCTTTGGGTAGGAATCCCAATTTCCCACGGTTTTGATGCTCTCAATATTCCTTGGAGGGATTGGCGAGTTAGATCTTAGAGGGCTTGGAAAAGCTTTGTAGCTAGTCCGCCTTATAAGATCGGGGCATTCATAGAGCAGGAAAAGCTTTGTAGCTAGTCCGCCTTACGAACGGCGGCGAGTTTCCCCTGTGAGAAATCAGAGGGGGAAGCCCTCTACATAGTCGCACCAAAGCTTGGAGGCGGCAATGACGTGCATCCAAGAGTGTCAACCTTAGGTTCCTATGTGAGGTCGTTAGGACGAGTTCAACAAGCCGTCGAGCGTTGGTGTTGAGTTGCATGTGCACAAGTCCCACTTTTTTGCATTTTTGGCATGTGACTACTTATTGCATCATTTTCCATGTTTGTAGGCATGTGCATGTTGGTATGCTTTGCATGTCGCATCATATCCTGTGTATGTTTACACACGCAAGCACTATCACTTGTTCGTGTTGCACATTTGCTCGGGCCGCTGCGGCAGCATGCCCACCTGCAGGCATTGCCGCTACGGTATGCCCACCTTCGGAGTCCTTTGCCTCGTCGGCATACCCATCCTTTTTGCCCCTACTTTCATGGCATGCTCTCTCTTTCGAGTCATTGCCTTCCGTATCTTCCGACCCTCATCACTTTGGTGCATCCTGCGGCGGAGGTAGCATCCTTGCATTTTGCATGATGTGTGTGCTTGCCCTTTTAGCGCCCCTTATGATTGTTAAATACTTCGGTCAATGAGTCACAATGTGGGCTTTATTCATGACTATTTGCTTACCATTCTTCGATGGCTTGTCCACACTCGTTAGGAGAGTGGCCAGGTGTGTCGGTCGTGATGCCATGTAAAGAGCATTGCTTGCTAGTTGATCCCAATGAGCAATGCGAGTTAGGGTATCGGGATCGGCACAAGTATGGCTTGTGCTAAGGATCCATTGGATCAAACTTGTGTCACCAGCTTCTTGACACCACTTTATATCCTTCGTATCTTTAGGTACGGGCCGGTACGGAACCCAGTCAGTGTACTATATCCGGACTCACCCCAAACTTAGGCACTAGGTTTGTGCACTCTACGGTAGATGGTGTGCTAGGCTAGGACTTAGGTTGCTAGGTAGTCTTTTTGATGTATGGAAATTGTTCTTTCTTTGGATTGGTTTCCCCAACCCGACATCTTTCTTTTGCATTGTGCTTGTTGTGTGTTGCATGCTTCATATGTGTGGTAGTGTGTTAGGATGCTTTTACGCGGGAACCATGCCTATTTATATACACACACAAGTACGCTATGGGGGAGCAAGTGATGGTTTCTAACAATTTGCTTACGGAGTCTTTATTTAGCTCCCACTTATAAGGCATGGCTGATTATACGTCATTTGCATGTGAGCTTTCCCGCTAACACTTGTTTTCATGCAAGATTGAGTCTTTTCTTTTCCTTTGTACTTTTTAAGAGTCTAGGAGAGTCACACGTAGCGAGAAATAAGATACGAGGCATGAGTTCGAGGAGTTTTACTTGGGAACCACGTGGAGGGGACCGGGGAGGCGATGCTCGTGCCCCGTATCTTAGTGCATTTTTGATATTGATGTATAGAATTAGGACCAGGCATGTATATGCAGTCCGGTCACCTTCTTCTTTCTTGGGATATGTTGTCGGTCCAGCAGCATTTTGGCCTCTTTTATTTTGTTATGGAATGCTTCCTTTCCTGCTTTATTGCATATTTGTATACTGCATGTGTTACTAATTGTTTCTTTTACGTGATGCAGGATTTCGCGATACCACTAAGGCTCTTTAAGGATCCTAAAATTGTAAAATTTATATTTAAAAAGTCCTAATAAAATATTCAAGATAAATGAATTTTTAGGATTAAAATATTGAATTTTAAGACATGCACTTTTACTTTCTTGCATGGCCTTCGGGCCGATTTAAATGGGTTGCATTGCATGACTATCACCAAGTCATACTAATAGGGCATCCACATTACTTGGGACATGTAGATAAGCATTCATATTTGCATGTCCCGAGGAGGAGTCCCCGTACTTCCCCAACTGTTGGACTGACATACCTTTATAGGTCGTTGTACGGCTCCTTTAAGGGTGGCTCCCCGACCCAAACGGGGTGTAATTCCTTTTATTTGGAGTGTTTCGAGGTTTGTAGTTGAACCTCCCTTTCTCTTCTTTCTTGAGGCATCCTTGCCACTTTGGCAAGCGTAAGACCTACCTCTTAGAGCTCCGGCTTATAGTCATAGGATAGAGTTTCTTTCCTTTGACCTTAGGAGCTGAAGACCCCGTGGATAATGCGATTCTTAGATTGCTGACCGGGATCTCAGGACGTGTTGGGTCGACTACCTCCACAACTTGGCTACCTCTCCCCCTTTAGGATTACAAATCCCTTCCTTTGATACCCACTTTGTTGAGTCGTTTCGCTCCTTGACTTCGTTGATATCATTTTGACGACGATGACGATGGTGCCACCGTTTAGGATACGACGATTTGTCCTCTGCCCTTATGGCCCAGACTTGCTTTGACTTGTTGGGGGATATCCCCATCAAGATGATTTAGGTTATTATGTGGGCTCCGTATGCTGATGAGCCGCTACCCCATTTGGAATGTAGGGAGCTACTCTCTGTCCAGTGGCATATGAGAGCTTTGAAGCAGGTTTCCCCACACGGAATAATCTTCCTTTGATTCCTATACCCCGGGTCTATGATAATATAAAGTGAAACTCCTTTTATCGAGAGTTTTTCTTAGGTATCCCCCAAGATGTAATTGCCCGGTGGGAACACCGTTCCTGCAGGAGTGCTTTCAAATGAACCGAAACGGGGACGCTACACTCGGCTCTCTAGTTATGGGTAATCTACGGAGATACTTCTTTCGTGGATATTGGTTCAGAGTGCCTTCACCCGATCTTGTTTGGGGCGGACATGCTTGACACATCCTTGCGAGGTTTATCAAACGTAGATTCTCCATGTTTTCTCTTGTTTGTCGTTTTTGTTGAATCCTTTCTTATTTAGTTCCACTCTCTTGAGTCAGCTTATTTGATTTAGGAGGGAGATTTATTCGAATAAGGGATGTATACAATGATTGACAAGCTGGTGACTGACCTCTGCTTTGCAAATATAAGAATTCGGACTCGGGGGGAGAGTAGGGTAATAACTAGAGAAGGATATATATAATTGTTAATCTTAATAAAGTTGTAAATGTTTTTTTAAAGTATAATAAACGGTACTTCACTCCCTCCTTTTAATCAACACAAGTATACGTATCGTTTAAGTAATAAAGGGCTCTATTGGAGTCTGGATATTGATACGACGGGGAAGTTAGAGAATTAAAGACTAATTTTTATTAACAGCGGATTACTAATCTATTTTAGTATAATATACAAAAATTGAAGAATGCTTAAAATTAAAACTAATACTTAAAACACGATTATATAAGTCAATTCAAAAAAATATCTTTCTCCTTGTTAAGAGGATTAGGTGAATAAATAATTAAATGAGTTTAGAATTATATTGCCAAATAGGAGCATTATTGTTCTTTACCCTTTGGTCAGTGCAAAGACATTGGTAATCCTATGTTTGGTTCTTGAATGCATGGCTAGGATGAGAGGATGTTAGGTTGCCACTTCGAGCTCCCACGTTCCCCTCGCACAGGGAGCTAACATCTACACTTCAGCTCCCAAACAATAGGACCGAATTGAAGATTTTTAGTCTGTCACACTAAAATATTCAATTCTTAGCCCGATAATTAATATTTCCACATTTATTTGCACCCTCCTTCCAAGGCTTTTGAATTCTGCGAATCTTGGATGTAATCTTTATTACGATTGATAATTCAACATATGTTAACAGTTCAATTGGCCAAATTGAGAGAAGTAGAATTATGATTTAAGTAAAGATTATCACAATCTCTATTTTAATATTATCGGGAACAACTCATTTTAATTCTTTATTTCACAAGAAATCTCAATAACAAGGAGAAAGACAAGAAAACTACTCGGAACACATGGGAATAATAACACAGATTTTGGATTCATTTAAAGTTATAAAACAACAAACAAATATACTTATCTCGATTCTTCTCCCCCGAAAATCCCTCGAGTTCCTTGACTCTTCTTTCTTGTATAACACATAGAACTCACCAACACAATAAACACTAACTCTTACTACAAAAGGAAAAACTAATTTGAAACTTACTGACACTCAAATGACACACATAATACATAAAATCGTCTCTTATTTATAGAAGGAGTCAAATTTCCAAAGGTTGCTTAAGCACCTCTTGAAAACAAGTTGATTCATCGTATTTGCGTATTGAATCAGGCGGCTCCGCCATCGGCGGTCTCGATCTTGCCGTCAGCGAGCATCTGAAGCAAGGCTAACCATTCAGGCTGTTGTCGGCGGCTCGATCTCACCGTCAGTGGGCTCTATTATAATATATTAAAAACATTTGGGAAAATCGCGGCGTCGGCGGCCACAAATCTCGCCGTCGGCGGGATAGTTCAATTTTCATCATTTTTAGTCCTTTTTGCGCCAGATTCGCGCCTTTTTGCTCTTTTTGCTTTCAGCACCTATAAATCTTCATTCACATATTAAAACACGGAAAATAACTTTCTTTAAAGTGTAATTTCATATGAAATTGGTATGAATTTTACAATATATTTTCTTGTGGTCAAGATCCCCAAACTTAACTATTACTTGTCCTCAAGTAGTCTAGATACTACATAAAAGTAATGATTATTTGTAGTAAAGTTTTAATTCAGAATTACTATGAAATTGATTCAAATAAATATTATAGTAAAGTTTTCTAGAAAATATTTTTAAATAATTAAATCGAGTTTATAGAGAGATAGAAGCTTATTTAGTCATTATGTTTAAGATTTCTAGTTTCCTATTTATTTCAAGAATAACTATATTTTCCAATATTAAATTACGTAAGATATTTAGATGATATGAATTTCATGAAAGCACTACTTAGTAAAATACTAATCCATATATATAAGTTCAGAAATGTGGCGAAGTTTACCCTTTAGGTTGATTAAAATGAAGCCAATTTTTGATATGGCCTTTCTTCAAGCTTCTCCTCACTAATATAAATGTATTTTAAGTTGATTTTCAGAAATCGCCTTTGTCTTTTCTTTTTCAAGTGAGGATCATATTTTTTGAGTTGCTTGTTAATAATTTTGAACTTCATTTCCTCTTCCTAAATTTGAAACTGGAAACATTTTCTTCCTGTATATGTATTTCAAAGTTTATACTTCATTGAGTTTCAATCTTTTCTTTCTCATCTAAATAACTAAAGAATTTTATATTTGAAAATATAGTTTTTCCTTACTTTAAATAGTTAACTATATTCTTATTCTCTTATACTAAATATTCATAATCTATAAAATTTAGTTAATCATTAAAAGTATTTCTCTTTAATTTTTCTATAAAAATTAAACAAATTAATTCTAGTTTACTAAATTAAAATCACTTTAGATAATCATTCTATAATAATTTTGAAAAATATAAATTGAGAACAATTTAATAATTAAATTTGTATTTTCCCCTCCCCCCGAAACTTAAATTTTTTTATCTATCTCTATGGGGTGAAAATAAACTATAAATTTAAATCATACCTTCGTGCTTTAGGTATTTCTTCTTTTTGAAGCTGCGAGATTCTTTTCATCACTTAATTACATATGCGGTAATAACATTCTATACATATATAATATCAAAGAAATTGTTGGGTAAAAGAAGTTTCAAATAAGTACAAAACACTATCACAACTTATATTTAGTCTAATGCTAAACATACACAATTGAATATTTCAATTTAAGGTTACGATAACGATCTGAAATATCAAAATTTACAAACCATATAACTTTAACAGCAAATATTTAAAAAGGTCTACACCACATCATAATCAAGTTCATAAACTAAATATTAATACCAAAGTTTTAAGAAAAACATACAATCAATCATAACATCATAATAATCAAAGTTTATAAGTCACATAGCTATGAAATAAACATAGAATCTAATTTTCTACATGAAAGTCCAAAATTATATAAGGATTGTTTTCCTTGATCAGTGGGTGGAGTAGGTGGTAATGATCGTAGCGGGGCACTCGGGAAATATAACATCGAAGCTCTCATCTCCTGTAACGATTCTCAGCATCATAATAAACTATTTCAAACTTATAATGTCTGCGGAGATAATCACTATCATAATCATGCCTTCGTTATAATCCTCCAATTTTTGATCAATATGCTCGATTTTTCATGATCTTTTCAAAACTCTTCCGCTGCAGGGTCATTTCATTCATCAAATCATGAAGGGTAGGAGAACTATGTAAGTAGGAGGATCATAGTAGTGGAGGGAATATCCTACTAGTTGAAGGTACATAACTCTAGTTCCGGATCTCCATCCATCATGGGATTCATAAGTCTTTATATTACTGCAGGTAATGGGTTTCATAGGTTCTACCCGTTCCTCATCATCTCTTGCCTCTACCCCAGATAATTGGCATAGTGCGTAAATTAGGCCAAGGAATTACCTAAGTACTCCCCTCACTCTCACTTCTTGCGATGGCTAACACATACTTGTAAATAATATTTCCCACATTAATAATTCTTTGGTTACGAATATAGAAATTCGGAAACGGCTCTATCTCTTGTTACTTCACTATGGTGATAGGTGGGTAACAAGGTAGAACAAATAAAATAGTGCCAAGCCTTAGATAATGCATTTAGCATAGAATGAGGGAAGTTTACCCGTTCATGCTGCTTGATTTTCCAAACTCCTTTCACGTCGGTGAGAAAGTTGATTTCTTCTTCCGGCTGTCTTCCATTGTTCCAAAAGTATCATACTCGCTAGTGTATGAGTCACGTACTTCGTAGAAAGAATTGATTCTTGCAGCATTGAAATCGACTAAAAATCCTCTAACCTTTATTGGTGCATCTTCTATTTTACTTAAGTTGGCATAAATTCCTTCATGCTTCCCCTTTGCGGCTGTTGTGGTGTAACGGAATTTTCCCGCCTCCTTTCTTTTATAATTCATTCCACTTCTCCTCCTGGATTCCAGCAATCACACACAAATAAGTACGAATGAATATCTTCTACTCATCAAGATCTGAACTTATTTCTTCTGAGATATTTCTAATAGAACGTAAATGCGATCGATCCATCCCTTCCATCGAAAAGTCGTATAAAACTAGCCTCACGATGTCTGAATGATGTAATTTCTCTTTCAATCTCCAGTCAATGTGATCAAATAAATCAGAGATATTATCAATGAAGTCGCATCACATTTTGTATTCATTCTCCAATCCTTTCAGTTTCCAAAAGATCATGTTAGGTCTATCGGTCGAGGGCTGATTGAAGGATTGTTTTGAGATGCTTGATCCGTAATAATGAGTACATCTTGCTTATCGTTATCCAAAGTAGGAAACAAATCAGTTGGAAGTAATGGTTTCCAAGAAATAGTACATTTTCCCAAGCCGTAAGAAACTTGGTATTGACTATTTATAATGTGAATATTGTTGAAGGATGTCGAGCAGTGAATAGATCCATGTACGATTAGGCACAAGGCAAACTTCACAATAATAGTTTCAACGTAGATGGGTAATCCAGTTTGAATACAATAATTCAAAATTGCACATTCTTTAGAGACTTTATTTATCCTCATAGTGGGTAATAATTTTAAGGAAATAAAGAAGTGTCGATTGCTTAGAGACGAGGGGTTATGAAGTGATGCGGAAAAAGCTAACGTACCCGTCTTCTCACATTTCCTAATCTTCTGGTTGTCTCGAATATCAGTAAATCTCATTCATATTGTATCTTGTAGGAATGAAATTTGAATAGTTAACCAACGGTGTATTCTCGATTGAATACAACTCATTAATTCTTGAAGGAGTGAAAGTTACCCATACATATCGTACAATATGCTTCCATTGTTGATTCCATGAAGATTGGAATAGAATTCATTGACTACGGGGATAACTACCGCAAGTTGTATAGCATAATACCTCCCAACGTCGTCGAATAATCATCTCTTAAATATATGTTGTCGAATTCTCCACTCCCTCATTAACGAATCCTCATTCTTTAATCGATAGAGTTTTCATCGTAACCTTGTTGAATATCCGTTGTGCTTCATAAGCGATAAACTTTCTCTATTGAACACTTGGGATTTCATGATTTCAAGTGGATTCGTCTCCATAATTTCTTGTTTTGGTGGAGTTTCTAGTCGTTTCTATGAAGTAGAATGTAAAAAAATCAAGTTCTAGACGTCTTATATGGGGAAACACTTAGAATCGCCTAAACCACGAAGATAACTCCACTAAACCGCTCTAGTACCGGTCGCCGTCAGCTGGATAGTTACTCTTTAAGGCGAGATAATGGTGCGCAAATCTCACCATCGGCGGCGTCGATCTCGCCGTCGACGGGCTAAGGCGAAATACCCCGGTTCTGCTTTTGTTCCAAAAAGTTTTAATTTCTTTTGTTAATCTTAATATTGTGTGTTGACCTCATTTGATGAGGTCTTCTCTTCTTCTTTTAGTGCTTAGGATCTAACCTTAGGCTTTTCCTTTTACTATCTTAGAGGACTAGAATTGGGACCACCTTTTAGAAACTCGAACCACTTCTTAACTCCCTGCAAACTCCACAAACTTGGCCCTTAGACCCACCAATCACCTAGAGGGTTGAAATCGAATGTGGAAGTTTAAAGGATGAGTTCCTATAGGACTCTTTGGCCTTAGAGGCCCTTACTGGGTGGCCTGGTACAGTGAGGTGACTTACACACACACTACACTTATACACTACCTTTCACACACCCTTACCTAACTTGACCTCTGACTCATGTAGGTGATTCACATGGATGGTCCTTAACCTAAGCCCTTGATGAAGGGGTTAGGAAAAACATAGTAAATGCCTCAAATGGGTCCCTTCATGGCTCATATGGGCTTGATATGGCTTCATGGCTCAACTAAAACGGTTCGTTCCACTTACATCCACCCGATCTTCTATTTCCCAATTTTTAATTTTTGACCCAGGGACCCTACACCTTCTTCTACAGCAGAAAAATTACCAGAATTTCTCAAAAATTTCCAAATTACCCAAAATCTCCAAATCAATCCCAAACATTTCCACATCACTTAAATTGATCATCCATACCCAAAATACCAAAAATTCCAAGAAAAACCTCCCAATACCCTCCAAATACCAAAAATACCCCTCTTAACCCAAAATCTAAAAATTCAGAAAATTCCCAGAAAATTCCAGAAAATCCCAAATATTCCCAATTTCATTTTGTCCAACTACACCATGGGCTGATTTTGTCAATTTACCCCACTTTTATAAAAAACCCCAATTTGACCCATTTTAACCCTAAGTGAACCCAATGTGAAACCAAACCTATCCAATTGACCCAAATTAAGTTCCAATTCAGTTCTAAACTTCAATTCAACATTCCCAACACCAATCTAGACCAAATCCAAGTCAATTTGATTGACATTTGGATCTAATCTGCTTTTGGCCTTAAAGCCCAATTTGGACCCATGACCCAGACCTAACCCAAACTCACCCAATTCAACTTCAATTAACCCCAAATCTTTTCTAAATCTTCTTTAACATTCCCACAAACAAAACACTAACATGATTTGCC
Source organism: Papilionanthe hookeriana x Papilionanthe teres (assembly GCA_022702705.1). Lineage (NCBI taxonomy): Eukaryota > Viridiplantae > Streptophyta > Magnoliopsida > Asparagales > Orchidaceae > Papilionanthe > Papilionanthe hookeriana x Papilionanthe teres. The sequence goes on along the minus strand of CM040433.1, from coordinate 103,074,179 downwards.
CAAAATTTAGATCCAAACCTCACTCAAATTCAACCCCAAGCTAAAGGCCCATTTTTGACCTAAACCCAGGCCTAACCCCAGACGACTGACCCCAATCAAAAGCCCAACCAAAGTCAAAACCTCTTTGAAACACTCTCATAAACATTTCTCAACATTGATTTTACATCAATTTCAACCTAGTCCAACATTGGCCCAACTTGGCCCACTTGGACCTATAGTAGCCCATACCAAATAAATCCAAATTCAAACCAATTGACCCCAAATCACATCAAATTGACTCCAAACCCTTCATAGAACATCCCTAAACCAATTATGACATTTATTTGACAAAGTCCTTCACGAAATATTCACCCAAATGCCCATCCTAAAATCAAAAAGCCCATTCCCCTTAAACTTTCACTGAAAGCCCACTTCACCACATTAAAAAGCACAAATCCATCCAAGCCCACATGGCACTTTCCCTCATCATCCATTTAATCAAAATCACCCCCTAAGTTTCAAAATCATCAATTAAACCATTCCAAATCAAGCTTCATGCAAATTTTCACCAAAATATCCAAAATTCTTAAAACCATTTTTATGAAATTGACCCAACCTTTTCCCAAGCCAAATGGAGCCATGAAGCCATGCACGAAGCCATATGCGAGCCATGACGGCCACTTCCACCATGTCATTTTTGGCAAAAAGGAGGGAGTCCTTGATGATTCACTTAAGGGTGATTTAGCCACTTCCCTTGACTCCGCTAAACCATGCTTAAGCTTAATTGTACTTGGATGGTGACCCTTCCCACTAATTAAGTGACCTAAACCACTTTATCTTGACCCAAGCTAGCCATGGGAAGGTGCGCCAACCCATTTGCATGGGTTGACCAAAATGAGCAAAATGACCCCTTCCCCTTTCTACTTTGGATTCCCGACCACTTTACACATGTCAAACCTCAATTGAATGCACCAAACCGCAGCCTAACCCACCGAACAGGATGGTGACCCATGCAGCCGGCCGGCCCACCGAGCCGCGGAAAACACCAGCCGAGAGCTCACATGTGAGCCCAACTTGAAATTCTCACCTGTGAGCTGCCCCATCCCCGGTGGCCATTGGAGCTGTTCTTCTCTTGCCAAAAGCAGCTGATCCCCAAGCCTAACTCTCTCTGGGAGGCCTTCCACCCTCTCCCTATTTTAAACACCACCCCTCTCGGCCATGGGAGTCTTGAAAACAAACCTTAAGGAAACTTCTGCCAAAATTGTTCCGGACTCCTCCCCATACACGGAAGCACTTGATCCCCGAGTGAGATCCACTGCCATTTCTTCTCTGTAGAGCTTAATTTCAGAGTTGAAATTCCACCTAAAACAGGACACTTCCACCACGGTGAGCCAATCCCCCGAATTGATTGGTTACACACCTTCCATAGGACCCGAGGGAAGGTGTCCCCAGCGGCATCAGCCACAATCTCCGGGCCACCGGTTGCTCCAGCCTCCAAGCTTTGTGATCGGGCTTGGTCGAAATCACATCTAGACAATTCACCGGACAGGGAGACTTCATGGAGCTGCTGGGATCCAATCGAAGGTGCAACAACTCTCAGTTGAAGCCACGCTATAGAGCAAAGGTATGAGCTAATTCTTCATCTGAGCTTCCAAGAGATTCTGCATTTCGAATGCTTTAATTTCAATGCATAATAACCGTATAGATGTGTTCGTCTCTTCAAGACGAATCCATAGAGCATAAGAACATGAAAATCCATTGAGTATCGAGTGAGATCTTAGGGATTTAGTGTGGACGGCTCTCGGGTGAGGACGCTCGGGGACGATGAACGGATGTCGTCCATTCGATACACGCGCGGACGGATGACTCGGATGGCGTCGGACCAGGAGATGGTACAAGAACCGCGGGGCCCGGAGCGCTGAGTCAGATGGCGGCGTCGAATGGGAGCGCGACACACGGCGTTCGGAGATGCCGAGGATGCGTTGGCGGTTGCGTGGATAAATAGAAAATTAGGGGTATTTTTATTTATTTAATTCCTAAACTTCAAAAATTCATAACTTTGTGTGATAAAATCAGAAAAATAAAATAAAAATACTCTTGCTCAGTGAACAGAGGAGAATAATGTGGAAAAGAAATCATTTAACTTCATCAAGTATTTTATTTTTAATAATTTATTTACTCTCTGCATATTTTAATTCTCCATCCATGTATACAATTCACCATGGCATGAGACCATAGAGGCTTTTGAAGCCTGCAGATTTAGGAACATTCCTAAATTTTCCAAAGTCAGAGGCCATCCCCCTATGAAGAGTTATTGATTTTTCAAATTCATGTTACTGTTTTGAGTATTTTAATTCCAATAAATAGCATGTTGTGAAATAAATTCTAGGAAAATTTGGTGATGTTCTTTATGACCATAGAACCCGAGGAAAAATAGGTTTTGAGTTAGTTCATTTTAAAACAACCCTAATTGGCTTAAACACCCAAAATAGATCTCTAATTAATTAGAGTTAACCATGCATCAAATTGACTTGAAAACAATTCTCCACTGACTTTTAGGATCATAGAAACCCACCATAAAAGTTTGAGGTCAATTGGACTTGGTTAGCCCCACTAGTGGGTTGATTAAACCACTTAGTCATTTTAAAATTTAAAAATTCATAACTTTTAAAATACTTTTTAAAAATTCACCAAATTGGTTTGGAGCATCTCTGATATCCGGGAATTTAAGAAAATTAAAATTTAATTTCTAAAAAGGTTGATTTTAATAATATTTTAATATTTTTAATAATTAAAAAATAATAAAAATCACAAAAATAATAAAATTCACCAAAATGTCACATTTTGGTACAATCGCAGGAACAAACCCCACATTTTTCTTAGGTCTATTTAATGAGATCTTAAATTTTAAAGCCCTAGGGTAATTTTAAAATTAAAAAAGTGTATTTTCTAGCATTTTCACTAAAATAATTATAATAAATCATAGAAAAATCAAAAAATTGTAAAATTTGATTTTCTGATTTTTCTTGATATTAGAGAGATTTTTTTGAAAAAATATAAAATTCATTTTTCAACATTTATTTTATTTTTAAATTAATTAACACTCCAAAACTTAAAATAATTATAATAAAAATAATATAATTCAAAAATCACCAAAATTGGTCCAAGTGGTCCTTTGGTCATTAGGAATGTCCCCTAATTTTTCTTAAGGACAGAAACTTTCCCTTGGTCATGTTATTAAATTTTCCTTGAAAATCTCTATTTTCTACCAAAAATAATTATATAAATAAATTAAATACAGAAAAATCACATTTTCTCCTTTCATGTCTTTATTGACATATGAGTGAAGTCACATAAAAATTTCAAGTTCAGCTGGAGTTCAATTTAGTGAGTTATGAAATTATTAAGCTTAAAGGGCAAATGGTAATTAAAATTTTAACCTTTAATTAAAACTTTAGGTTTAATAAAAAAAATAAATAAATAATTAACAAATAAAATATTTGATCCTAATCTGATTTGGATGATTGAAATTTAAATAATTAAAGGGTGGAAACCCATTGAGCGATTTAAAATAATTAAAAAACTTTAATTAAATAATTGATTAAATTTGGAAGAATAATAAAATTGGAATTATTAAAATAGGGATATTTTTTAGGAAGAGATTTATTCTTTAATTTAAAAATCCCTAAATTAATCATCTCATTAATATTCAATTCTTAATTAAAATGATATTTCGAATTCAAAACATTAAAAGACTTAATCATTAAACTAAAAATTAAATTATTAAACTCTTTTAAAAATTTCAATTAAAATTAAAAAAAAATTTAAATTAAATTAAAAATTAATTAAATTAAGTAAATTAAATTGAATTAAATTAAATTAAATTAAATTGAAATTAAAAATTAAATTAAATTAAATTAAATAAATAAAATCAAATTAAATTAAATTAAATTAAATCAAATTAAATTAAATTAAATTAATTAAATTAAATTTAATTTAATTTAATTTAAATTAAATTAAATCAAATCAAATTAAATTAAAACTAAATCAAATCAAATTAATTAATGTAACATCAGGCTCAAATTAAATTGAATTAAATTAAATTAAATTAAAAATTAAAACTCAATTAAATTAAATTAAATTAAATTAAATTGAATTAAATAACATCTTTAAAACGAGAAAGAAATTAAATATAAAGCAACTTGAACACTATTCCAAATTTAAACGTTAAACAAATCGAATCATTTGAATACGGTTACTATCGAAAAGCTTTAGTTATCATAACTCTAAAAACGGAACATTAAATGAAATGTTACCTCACTTCAAATGTTACAGTTCCCTTGGCTCAAGTTAACAAAACTTGAATCCCTGGACGATTAATTCATTTATATAATTAAATTCATTTGGACTTAAAACGATCACAGAAATATTGAAAAGATGTTTAAGATTATTCTTAAGCACTTCCTCGATATGATAGGACATTTATAAGTGATTGGACTTAATTGTTCTTTGATGAAAGATAGTCAGCAAATAAACACAAGAACCTATAGACGTCATAGGAGATGACTAAGTTTATAGGATTAGGAACTTGGTAAAAACCATAACCCTTACCTTAGCTTTGCACAGGAACTTGCTTAAAAATTTTAATTGTGTTTTAAGTGCGGCTTGGGATGACGGGGAAGACCCTCCGGATACCTTTTTATTTTATTGCAATTTACTTTCTTGCAATTTACATTATTACAATTTCATTAATCGCATTGCACTTACTTTTCTTGCATGATAAACGAACATTGCATGAAAACTCACACCTTTAGGATAGCCCCTAAAACGGAAACCAAAACTAAGTTAAAAGTCATTGCAAGATAAAATTCACCGCCACAACATTTCAAAATATAAAACAACTCAATTTAATCACAAACGAACACAAAACTACGATTACAACTAAATTAAAACGTCTTTGTTGGATGATCGGGAATACCTCGGATGATGTAACCTACGTGATGCTAAGGGATTTCCCACGGTCTAAATGAAAGTGTGGAACTCATTCGGTTGAGTTTAAGCAAAATTCATGCGGGTAAGTGACTCCCGATAAAATAATGATGCGGAAGGATGGGCAGAGTGGGATCTTAGCACGGTGTCGTTATATTGACTTTAAGATTTGTTTTTAGTAAAACACAAAAAACACTTGGAAATTAAGACTTTCTCTAAACCAAACGCTTTTCTCATCCCCTGATTTATGATTTCTAAAACTAAACCTCTGTAATGACGAGCTCGGAGCATGGTGGGCGGCACGGCCATCGTCATCGGCAAAACTTTGAGTCTACTTCGTAAATTTCTTAGAATTAAAATAACAAATCCACTTAGGACTTAGAGGTAATTTGCCTAGTGCAACATAAATCCTCGGCTCTTTGTTAGGCATTTGCTATGAGTGCGCCCTAACAGTTTTAGGATTCGAGGTAGTCGTCGATACGACATAAACCCTCACATCTTCGAGCTGTTTGTATGATCGTATCATACGAATATAAGTCCTAATTAAATAAAATTGGCAAGATTGAAATATCAGATGTGTAGGACTTTCCCTCGCTCGAAGCTAAACGATAGGATAGTCGAGGAAATTACCGAAGTTCGCTTGAATACGTGATTTCTCCTACCTTTCTTCCTTTGGATTCCCAAAAACAAAATGTTCCAAATTTGATCCATTCTGATTGAAATTCCAAAATTCAATCCCTTGAAAACAAACTTTGAAATTCTTCGGAAACGGGGTATTGATTATTATCGAGAGTTTTCTTAGGTGATTCCCGTCACTTAAGATGTAATTAACTATAAGGGCTTGCCCTTATAGAAATTTTGAAACCCGGGTAATATAAACCGTTTGTTTAATGTTTTCATATTAAACGGGGAATTTGTCGGCTTATAAAATTGGTTCGCGAGACCGAACGGATGTCACGAATCTTCTAGTTTATTTAATCGAGCACTGTCAATGAGTGTGTCTATCCTTAGGGATAGATACACGGTTTGTGGTGCGGTGCTCGTTTATAAACTATTTGGGATGTGAGATCGGTTTGATTTCATATCTTAAAATTTTCAAATTTAAAATTATTTTGAAATCGAATACTACTTTCTAAATTATATATATTTAAATTAAATTTAAAATTTAAATTCGCCGACAGTTTCGTAGGCGACCCCCCTTTTCAAAATAAAACACACAACTTTAAAAAATATCTTGAAATGATTTAAAGCGGCCTCATTGAGAAAATTCCTCTCTCCAATTATAATCGAATAATCCACCTTTCGCATCCATTGATGCATCCATGTCCTTAGTGGATCAAACTACCCTTCTTCCGTTGGAATACTATGTTCATTTCTACCTTGGACAAGTATAGCCAACATTCTCTCGGATTTAGGAACCACTGTTAGACACCCATAAGCAGAGAGGTTCCGAGATCCTTTTACCTCATTTACGAGGTGGTGTGATAGGTGTTAGTTTAAGAATGATCCTTGAGTCGAGAAGTCTTGCTTAAGACTTTCTTTTCCTTTCAACTACGAATCGGATTCCTTACCTTCTCTACACTTTTGAACATTCCGTTCTAAATAAACAAACCCTCCCAATAAGTGATTCTTTTAACGGAAATGATTCCTTCTTATAAATACATGAACAAGAATGTGTTCGGACTCTTTTCAATTCCTTTCTTTTCGTCCTAAAGAGAAAGAAGCATAACTTGCGATTGACAACGAGAATCTACACTGAAATGGAAGTCCCACGAGCGGTTACTCTCCTTCACCAACGGACTGGACTTCGCTATCCCCTTAAGGATGAGCTGCCCGACAATGGGATCATCCGATTCGGACAAAGTTGAAAACACGAATGTCAAGGTCAGCGACGTCTCCCTCTTTGCAGCGACGAACAAGGTATCGGGGCGAGGAACCAACGCGAGTTCAACCTTAGGTCGACCCAGAGTTTCCTCCTGCCGAAGGATCCGACTAGGAGGTACTACCGTCCGCGGGAATTTGTTCTTACTACCCCCGGTCTAGTTGTTTACGCACCTACTGACACGCAAATCAAAGGGGAAAGAAATCGAACTATGGTAAACTGTTACGAGTGGAGGTACGGATCTTCTGTAAGACCTTGTTTTCGAAATCGGATCCGGCTCGAAGATTCCGTGGCCGGCCAAGGACCCGAAGAAGAAAACGGGGAGTAGAAGGATCGCCGGAAGAAGGGCTGCTGAAATTGCTTTCCTAGAGGAAATCCGAACTGCTGAGAATATACACCGCTACCGAATATACACACCGCTGCTACGACTACATACCACACATTTGGGAGGAAGCGGGTTCCATCCCTCTCGCCGCGAGAGGATGAGGAGAATGTTCGCAAGATTCTTTAGCACGCATTACCTCGACCCGCATGCTACAACGATAGCCTCAAGAAAAGAAGCCCAGAACTACGCGGATTTGCTCATTGCAAACTTTGGTAGAAAAGTTGAGGAAGAAAACTGCCCGTATCGGAATTCTACGGAGAATAGGGCGGGTGCCGGTCAAATCCTTTGTCTTGGGCCCCGAGTAGAGCCAGCCGTCATGACGGAAAGAGCCAAGTAAAAGAATGAAGGATAGCCGCACATCGTAGTCTCGGGATTACGGATTAGGGGGAGGATACCACCTTTAAGCATTTGGTCGACGGACCATGCAGTCCCTAGACCTTCTGCTGGCAGAAGGATGGTATGGCGTCCCTCTTGGGCGAGTTAAGATTGAAACGGCTGACCCAGAAAGAAAGTCTCGCCGGGAGGGCGGAATGCGAAGAAAGTGCTACGCGATAAAGGGGACTCGCAGAAAAGGGACGACGGCTATCATGACAACCGCGAGGATTTGAGAAAGCCCCGCTAGAAGATGCGATGGAAAAGTTGAGGCGATATCCGACGGTTGGCAAAAGAAAGAGAAGAAAAGTTCGGACATGAGATCGATTCATCAGAATTCATGAACGACGATTATGCAAGAAATCGATATGGTTGAGACACGAGAGCTTCGTCGGCTTCGCGAGGGTGCTCCGCAGCCGCGAGAAGAGAGGAACGGAGGCGGTAGAGAAGCGGCTTCGGGGAGAAGACGACACGAAGAGATGGCCGTAGCTCTGGCCACTCTCAAGTCAAGTACAACCACATAGAGAGACACCCCGGAGGTCATTCACATTGTAGACGGAGGAAAGGAGATTACATGCATTCGATGGGGATGACCAGGCGAAAAGGATACCACACAAAGTATGATCACGAAAAGGATATCAAGAACTTGGTGGAACGGCGGAGTGCGAAGCCTTAGCACAATCGAAGAGCGGGACATCCGACCCGGCGGGTAGACCTTACCCGGAAAAGGGTCGACGCTGTCCCGAGAAAGGCCCGTGCCACCTGCGACCGAGACCTTCGACGAACGGGAACCCAGAACGGCATGTTACCCCTTTTCGTGCCGGTTGTTGTAATGCGGCGGACGTGCATTACTCTTCGACGATTCGTCAGCGATGCATCGATCCGCCCAGCATCGTAGTATGCGAGAATTACCAAATGGTTCGGTGAAGACGTTCTCGGAGGCTAAGAGAACTCTTTGTGGCCGGTCGCGAGCTCGGCACCACATCACTATAGGTGATTTAGTGGTAGAGAAACAAAGGCAGATGAAACTTTGGTGGATTACATGTGATGGAGAAACTTAAAACGTGAGTGTGAACCACAGCGCGAGAACAACATGCGATCGGCATTTACTTAAAAGCATTCACGGCCGTGCTTACTTCTCCTCGAAAGGATTCACTACTAAGACTTTCGAGAAGTTGTTAAGCAAGGTCAGAAGCTTGCAAGAAGAGGCAGAAGCAATTAAGTTTCGCCGACAAGACGGACAAGCGAAGCCGGTGAAGACCTTGAAAAAGAAATCGGGATCATTGCGGCGGTTGACGAGGGCGAGCAAGCCGTCTGAAATACCATGAGAACGGCCGCGGCAACCACAACGAGAATTACCGGCAATCCCGGTCCAGCTATCGATCGTCTCCACGAAGTATGAACAACCGTCTTGTCCACCATAACGTACATTAGGGAACTTCTGAGCGGAGAATATTCGTTCGAGATAGACGATGCGAAAATGTTCCGTGAGTACGATGAAGGCTCAGTTTCCGAGGCCACCGAGCCTAAAAGACCAGAGGAAGTCAACAAGAAAGGTAGTCCCAACTTTGCCCTACCACCGGATGCTTGGGCACAAGATAGAAAACTAGCAATACCTTTAAAATTTGACTTAAGACAACCTTCGGAAAGGAAATATAACAATCGAAGGAGCATGAAGGAACCGAAGGAGGTTCCGTCGATGTTATCTGTTGATCCCGTCATTCCGATGATCCCTATGCAGCGGCCGATGGATGGACCACCGCACGGACAAGGTCTTCGAAGAAGATTTTAGACGGCATCCGAACCGCTTCGGTCTGAGCTTCAATTCGAGTTTGAGACTGTTAAGCCGGTCTTATCACTTGCGATAGAAGAACCACCTCGACGGGAGGCGATTGAAGAAGAAAAGAAGAAAATTGACGAAGAAGAGAGGGGCCAAGACTCCTAAGGCTAGACTAGGAAATTTGCTTATCCTAGGATAGTTGTTTCCGATTCGGGGGAGAAATCCCTCGAACCTGCGATTTTATTATGATTATCTGCTCACTTCGGTGGGATCATATAATGATAAGGGTGATGGCGTTGGCTACGTTTTTGTTGTTTCTAACGATTACGTAATGGCGACAATCGGGATATTGATTTTGATACCAACGACAATTCTCGAATCATACACGATCTCGACAATCAAAATAACGAAGAAGACATCCATCGAGGAGGCTACGAGGAGTTCGACGAACGCGGATCTGTACGACGAGTTTCGAGGAGCTCCGGTCGTGATAGAGTTAGAACCTTCGGACTGCGAAGAATGTCCAGGAAGAACTGTCCTCGATTCGAAGAGACACCGGCAAGCTCAATACTAGATTCGGAGGAAATTACGGAAATTGACTTGAGAAGTGGAAAAGTTGCCTCCGAGAATGGGTCCAGACGAAAGAGGAAGCGGGTGGTTGTTCAGAAGAACCAACCCCGGCGGAAAATACCCATTCGAAGAAGGCGGGAACGCATGGAAATGAGTGGACTACGACGTGTTAGCTGTCTTAGGAAACTACGGCCAAGGCGAGCATTTCTGATGCTCTCGTCTTATCAAAAGGAGATGAGAGAAGCTCGATCGAGCCTTACTTGATCCGAGGAAATTTGCTTAGCTCGAATGGTAGGAGATTCCTTAGATGAGGTTTGCTCGTTAAAGGAACGGCTGAGGTGTTACCTTCACGGATAATGACCTTCTACTTGGGACGGCGAGACCTGACCGACGTTGTACATTTCGGTTACAATCGGGAAGTTTACGCTCTCAGTATTGGTGGATCCGGGCATCGTGATATAATGAGTCTTCGAACACTAGCATATTTGGAAATTGATGCTCGCGAGCTCGAAGCCAACAAAATGTTATTAAGAGGATTCAACCGGAAAAGGAGAAAGAGCCCTCGGGTCAATAACATTACTAATGAAGACCGGTGACTTAGCAAGGCAACCGGAAAATTTCACATAATCGATTCGAAACATCGTTCGACGCTCTACGGGCCGACCATGGATACATGAAAACGAGGATGGTACCATCATCTCTACACCGGTCTCCAAATACTACGATGGAGGGGAACGGTGCATCAAAGGTGACTTATGACCATTCTCCATACATGAAATTGGAATCATGAAGATGCGGCTTATTATGCACGCCACGAAAACGTCTTTACTCCGGAGATACGTAGCAAATGGAAACGAGCAAAGTTCGAACGACGAAGAACCTGAAGTTCTAGTCCAACGAGTCACTCACCACTCCCCTTCGGCGAGATGGTGAAGGTTCTCCACCCAACTCGCATCCGAGGTCGAGGCCGGGGACGAGGTCGTGGTAGAGACGTTAGGACGGTTGGACGGAGAGCTCAACCATCGATGTTGATTGGGAAGATAGTTACGAAGAAGAAAAAGAAGTCGAGCAGAAGCGGCGACAATAAGTCGGAAAAGCCGCAATTCGAAGATCTCTCTCAAAGATGGAAACGAAGAATACAAATCGATATGCGAGAAGATTAACCACTATGTACATACTGCTGACCTAACCCCGATCCATTAATAAGATCGAGGGTATGGTGAGTCGAAAGAAGTACGTAACGACGGTGCGAGGCCAATCAAATTCTTCCATGGTGCTTCTTCCTCCAAGCGAAAATCATGTACAATTCGAAGATGTCACTTCATCGAGAATTAATGGAATTACCTTTTGAGTGGTACTCTCACTTGTGTTGAAAATTTAATTCAACGTGGTTTCTTACCTCGACAATGGACAAAAGGTCGATCTCGACATTTTGAAAAATTATGGAATAACTCGGTCGTCCTCTGGTCAAGTATGGACTCAGATTCGACGGTAGGGTCAGTTGACGATGCGGAATTTTTAGCAGGTTGTCATGAGGTCAATGAAAGCTTTGCATGGAAACTACGAGAAGAATTTGAAGATTTACAAATTGGAGACGCTCCACTAGAATTCGAAGAAGAAATTAATCCTACAATAGATGAGTTAACGAAAGTTAACTTAGGTACTAGCGAAGAGCCTAGACCTACCTTTGTTAGCTCCTTACTCGGCAAAGAGACTGAAGAAATAATCGAGTTATTAATGGAATTTAAGTAATTTTGCTTGGAATTATGACGGAATCTGATTAGCTCAGAGGTTGCGGTCATAAGCTAGGAGTGGATCCTGCGCACGTCGGTCGGACGAGGTCCCGGAAAAATGAGTCCCAATCGAACAACAAGTCATAGCCGAAGTTAAAAAACTAATAGATCTTCAGAATTTGTCCGTGAAGAACAATACTGAGCTTGGTTAGCCAATGTGGTTGAGTCGAAGAATGGTCGGATCGGGGCTGCGTATGGACTTGAGAGAGATTTAAACAAGGCATGTCCAAAGATGAATTCCCTCTTAGATCCCGGGAATTAATGATCGACATTGCTTGACACATGAAATATTCTCGTTCATGGATGGATCTTCGGGATACGACGAGATAAAAATGGCTCCGGAAGATGAAAAGCTTACGACGTGGAGGCCTTCGTCGGAGTATTTTGCTACACGGTAATGTCATTCGGATGACAACGCGAGGAGCAACCTACCAAAGAGCAATGACAAGAATTTTTGATGATCTAAATCCTGATAAAGTCGAATCTTACGTGGACGATGTGGTGTGTAGTAAAGGAAAACCACTTGTATGATTTGAGAATTATTTTCAAACGATTAAGACAATTTAACCTTAAGATAAATTCCTTAAAATGCGCTTTCGGCGTCACCTCAAGGAAATTCTTAGGATTCATTGTCGAACGTGGAGCAGAAATCGACCCGGAAAAGATTAAAGCTATCTTAGAAATGCCGCCTCCCAAAACCTTAAAACAACTACGATCTTTTCAAGGAAAGGCATATCTTCGACGCTTGTCTCGGAACTGTCGGGTAGGTGTCGGCCTTTTCTCGGCACTAGTTAAAAAGGACGCCAAATTTATTTGGGAAGAGAAATGCAGAAGGCCTTCGAGGACGTGGCAATATTTAATGACACCTCTGTCTTGGCAACCCGGTCTCGGGTAGACCGGCGATACTTTACACGCGGCTCTAGACGACTCTCTCGGAGCCTGTTGGCAGGTCGATGATGAGGTAAAGAAAAAACTCTTCTTTACTTAAGCCGTCGTTGCTTCCGACGGAAGTAAGGTATCCGCAATTGAAAAGCATTGTTCGGCCTTTGATCTTCGCCGCTCAGCTCGGGCACTGCTTTCTCATAAGGTCAACCTAATCTCGAAGTTTAATCCATTGCAATACTTGATGACTCGTCCAACACTTTCCGGCGAGACTCGCTAGATGGTCAATGATATTATTGCAATTCGATATAACTTTCGTGCCTCTTCGTGTCGTAAAGGGACAAGCCTTAGCGGACTTTCTCGCGGCACACCTGCCGGCGGAATCTCACTCTTAATGATGATTTGCCGGATGAACAAATAATGAATCTAGAAGACCACACGATGATCGACGTTGGGAATTGTATTTCGACGGAGCATCTTGACACACAAAGACGAAGAATCTCAAGTGATAGTGCCGGTAAAGGCGGGAATCGGGCTAATCTTTATAACACGGAGCGGGGGGATGTTGGAATACTCCTACCACTTGATAAAACCGTGTACAAACAACGAAGCGAGAATACGAAGCCCTCATTACGGGACTGGAATTAACTATTCAAATAGGGATAACGGACATCAACATCTACGGGGATTCACGGTTAATCATTCAACGGATATCGCCGGACGATGCAATTTTAAAGCAGAGACTCGACGATACTTCCGGTATGCCATACAGGCTGTTGGAATAGATTCCAAATGTAACGATCTACAAAATTCCCGAGAGAAAAGAAAATGCTTTGCGGATGCTTTAGCACGTCTCGCAAAGAATTTGCACATTTGCAGATGAATCGGTGGAAGTGTCGGTTCGTAGACGTCGGAGTCACATGCGGCTGACATAGACACAATACACAAATCGAGAAGAAGAATAAGTTGCGGCGGTGACGGAAAGCATAGAAGATTGGCGACGATACGTGTGACTACGCAAACGGAAAAAGCTACCGGACGATAGGTCGTAGCATGAGATCGAAAGAACTCGTCTGTTTAGCATTAATAAACAACTTGCTTGTACGAAGGGTCTTTTGATCGAATGTGGCTAAGGTGCCTAAGCGAATTCGAGGAGCCCGTGAAATTGTTAAGGAGGTGCATTCGGACTCTGTGGCGCTCACCGGTCGGGTCGAAAGATGAAAATGAAAATTAAAAGACTAGGGTACTACGGCCTCGATGATGGCCAGAAGTTTGCATGAAAATCGCAGAGAGCATCATCAATGCCCAGTGCACGGTGGTTCTACACCAACCTCCCAGTGTCTTTGCACCCGATAATTGCGTCGTGGCCATTTGAATGTTGGGGCACGGATATGGTGGGTCCGATAGAACCACCATCTTCAAGGACATCGCTTCATTCTTGCGGCTACGGATTACTTTTCAGTGGCGAGAGCGGTTCCGCAGAGAAGTGAAAGCACACCACGTCTTACGGTTTTCAAGAACCAAGTTGTGTACCGTTTCGGGGTGCCGCGCGAGTCATCTCGGATAATGGATCGGCATTCGAAGCACACAAATCAACAATTTTGTCGGGAGACACGGAATCGGCGGCGATACTCGACGATTTACTACCAGTAACGACCTCGGCGAGGCTTTTTAATAAAACTCTCGTTCAAATCTTGAAGAAAAATTTGGACGATAATAAGAAGAAATTGGCACGAGAAGTTGTTAGAAGCCTTATGGGCCTCACAGGACAACCTTTAGAACTCCTACTCGAGCTACACCTTACGCTGCGGTGTATGGGTACGAGCGGTGTTACCTTTAGAGGTTGACTTCCTTCACTCAAGTGCAGTTGCAAACAAGATCACGACGAACGCCAAATTACGACTCGAAGAATTAGAAAGCTTGGAAGGGAAAAGACTTGCGGCGCGACGGGAGATTTAGAACTATACCCAGTTAAGATGGTTCGAGCCCATGACAAGGCGGGTCCCGCCCGAGACAGCGAAGTTGGTGACTTAGTTCTCGTTCTCGAGAGACCTCCTTGCACACCGCAAGATAGGAGGAAAATTTGAACCCACTTGGAAGAAACCGTTTGTGGTTGAAGCAGTATACTCGGGAGATTCCTACCGGTTAGTGAATTGCCGGGGAGAACGACGTAGTAACTGATCGACGGACGATACTTGAAAAAGTATTACGTGGCCCACTGATGTTTTGAAGGAATGAATTCTTCATCACAAGAAACACGGGCAAAGTAATTATGATTGGAGTCCAGAACCCAAAAAATAATAAAATGTGTTAAAATAAATAAAATCATGATAATTAAGTTTTCCTTGTTTTCTTTTCCAAATCAAAATCTCTTCCACGGTCTTATCCTACTTCATTCTGTTCGTTGAAAAATACAAAAAAATAATATAATAAAAAAAATGTCTTTAATAAATATTTTTTAATGTTCTTGTTCTTAGTACAGCCCAGTCCCTTTTCCTTGTCTTTTCGCGGGGAAATGTCGAACGGGCGGTCACGAACTTTAAGAATGGCGAAAGCCTTGCACTCGATGAAAAGGGTGAAAGATGGAGCGATAATCGAGATTGACTCGGATTTCGCACCAGCAGGCCTACAATGCGAAGGTAATGCAGGTCCTAGTTGATCGAGAAGCTGCCCGGGGAGCCGGTGATGAAAGTGGGTGGCCCAAGCCACCAATCCGACGACAAGAAAAGAAAGGCAAATGCGAAGACGAAAATGAGATGCGCTAGTCGTATAGTAGAAGGCGGGCTTGTCGACGCCGCGCCCACGAGAGATTCAAGAAGTGCGGAGAGCTACTCTTACGGCAACGCAACGAAGAAATAAGAATCGCCGTATCCGTAAGATGTTAACAAAACTGAGCGCGGACCAGCGCAACGGGCAGTTACTACACCGGTACGTACACTTCGAGGACATAGGTTCACCGAACGAAGAAAGGAGGCCAGCTCCTAGGATAACAGAAAGAACCGGGGAAATCTCACAAAGATCGGAAAAGAAGGCTACCACGCCACCGGATAGAACCACCCGGTAATGCATGACCTTGTTGCGAAGCAACCCCGGGGGATGTCCCGACGGTATCATCACGAGGAGCCGAGGTATGCGGGAGAACGTGAAGGGATTGAACCGTATATCCCACAATATGTCACAAAGGCCTCGCCATCTGCAGATCATTCCAGAATACGAGTTGGAGAGAATGCAGAATGTTGAAAAGAAAACCTTTGAATACTTCGAAGAATTAAAGGTGAGAAGAATCGATATACTAGAGGGCCTTGAGCTACATGCAGAGCGTATTCTCGGAGTATGAACAACGGCAAATCGTGGATTGTATCAGGGTTTGAAAAGAATGGGCCGAGCAGGCCGCCTAAGGGAAAATACCTACTCGGAACCCCGGAGATGGATGCCGGGGAAGGGAAGAATCACAATACAATGCGGATGCTGCTACAACTTTCTTCGAAGACGGGAAGGGAAACCCATTTGGGAATACTCGAGTCTACGGCGAGTAGATGCGATGCCATTAGTCATCAAGAGAGAATGAGTAAAGAGATTGATAACATGGAGAATACTTGCCAGCGGTGCATACCCAATAGCTGCATTATCAACATCTACAAACGGGGTGTGCATGCACACACACATAGATCACCACGACTTTGTCGGACCTTTACGCGGTCTCTTTCTGAGAACGAGTGTAACATCATGTTCGGATCGACCTCGGATAGCCGAGGCCCGGGTGAGTTCCGAGGGGCAGGTGAAGATACCTTTACCGGTAGGTTCCGTCATGATGCGAAGGGCAACGGGGCAGATATCGCTAAGCATTGCATACCGGGAGTACCGATGAAGGCAGTCTGTTACTTTTAGGAGAATGGATGACGGGAAGACACCTTACCATTTCCGACGGACAGAGGCTAGAGAACCTCCGTCCTTACGAGTTGTGAGTTACATGGGAGATATCACACCTCCAACGTACATCAAATGACATCCTTGCGGATGGCTTGGGGGAAGGTGATGTTATTAACCATGTATTCGGACATGGATTTTTGACGAGATGCTTCTTTGGATGGACCAACGAAGATCATACATAGTCCGTTTTTGAGTCTACATGGATTGTATGAGATGTGTTCCGGATCGAGTTGTATGATGTATCTTCAACATGATTGGAATGAAAGTGATCGTGTCAAATTTTTGGCCTTCGCCTCTTTTGTGCAAATTGAGTGGAAACGCCGTTAAAATTAAGAATGAACTTCGAGCAAAGAAAAACAGAAGAAATAAAAAAAGAATAAAAGAAAACTTTCCTTAAAAATCTTAAAAAATGACGAACACCAAATTCACATGAACATTAAATAAACGATAAAATAAAATTTAAATCATTAGAAGATAAAAAAATCAACATAAATGTTAAATCGAATCCTGGAAATCAAATTCTCAAATCCAATTTCAAATCCGATCCCGATCAAATTTCAAATTTGATCTTCCAATTTCAAATCAAATCTTAAATCAGAATTCAATCGAGTTCAAACTCATCCTTCCAAATCTAAAATTCAATCTTTCAGTTCAAATCTCAAATCAAATTTCGGGTCGATCTTCAGGATCTCGAATTGAATATCAATAAAATTCAAACTTTTGGGTGAAAGTTTTACATCGAGGCCTGCTTGCTTTAAATTCTTTCCTGTTACCTTTGAAATACATCAAATTCAAACCTTTTGGGTCCAGGTTTACATCCAAGGCGCAACGCTTTAGGATTCTTCCTATTGCAACGAAATACATAAATTCGGAAACTTTTTTGGGTCGAGGATTTTTACATGCGAGGCTATAGCACTTTAGGATTCTTTCCCTGTGCCGCGAAATACATCGAATTGAATTTTTGGGTCGGATTTTGTCAAGACTGCACTACTTTAGGATTCTTCCCTATTACTGCTGAAATACATCGAATTCAAACTTTTGGGTCGGGGATTTTACATCCAGGCCCTTGCTTGCTTTAGGGTTCTTTCCCTGTTACCTTTGAAATACATCGAATTAGACTTTTGGGTCGAGGATTTTTGTCCGGGAAGCACTTGCTACTTTAGGATTCTTTCCCTATTGCATGAAATACATCAAATTCAAACTTTTGGGTCGAGGATTTTACATCCAATTTGCCTTGCTGATTCTTTCACTGTTACCTTTGAAATACATCGAATTGAGCTTTTGAGTCAGGATTTTTGTCAGGCTATGCTAGTATTCTTTCCACAGTACCTTTGAAATACATGAATTCAAACTTTTGGGTCGAGGATTTTACATCGAGGGCGCCTTTGCTAGGATTCTTTCCATTTATTGCCTTGAAATACATCAAAATCAAACTTTTGGGTTGAGGATTTTACATCGAAGACTGCATTGCTTTAGGATCCTTTCCACATCGCAATGAAATACATCAAAAGTCAAATTCACGGGGTTAAGGATTTTACATCCGAGACTGCATTGCTTTAGGATTCTTTCCTTATTGCGATGAAATACATCAAAAATCAAACTCTTGAGGTTAAAAGATTTTACATCCAATACCGCATTGCTCTGAGATCTCTCCTCATTGTAATGATTCAATCCAATCAATTCAATTTTCTTCGAGGTTGAAGATGTTACATCTAAAACCTCGAATTTAATTTTTCATTTGAAATCGAATCCCTCGAATTAATTTTGACAAACTTGATCTAAATTGAAACTCGAAACTAAAATCTAAACTCACACATCAAAACTTAAGTGAAACAAAATAAAATCTAAATGGAATTCCCAGGAGTCATGTGATTTGGGATTCACCTTTCCTTTCCCCGGCGAGAGTTCGGAGATCTCCGGTTTCGGAGATATACTTGCTACTCCCCGAGGCGGAAATTCTTGTACTTCATCCTAAGTTTGTCACTTGGACGTACGTGATGGCGGTTTGTTGATCGTTTCGGTCAACGCCGATACGCGCGGTGTGCTCCGATCGGCTCACCGCACCTATTGGGGGTCCATTTGTTGACCTCATTTTTGATGTGAGGTCTTCTCTTCTTCTTTTTAGTGCTTAGGATCTAACCTTAGGCTTTTCCTTTGACTATCTTAGAGGACTAGAATTGGGACCCACCTTTTAGAAACTCGAACCACTTCTTAACTCCCTGAAGCTCCACAAACATTGTAGACCCCAATCACCTAGAGGGTTGAAATCGAATGTGGAAGTTTAAAGGATGAGTTCTATAGGACTCTTTGGCCTTAGGACTGCCACAGGTGGCTTTGAGGAATGCAGTGAAGGGTTGACTTACACACACACTACACTTATACACTACACTTTCACACCCCGTACCTAACTTGACCTCGACTCATGTAGGTGATTCACATGGATGCTCCTTAACCCCAAGCCCTTGGCTAAGAGTGTTAGGAACAACATAGTGAATGCACGAAATGGGTCCCTTCATGGCTCATATGGGCTTGATATGGCTTCATGGCTCAACGAAAATGATTTCATTCCCTTACATCCCTTGATCTTTGATTTTCCAAATTTTTTTAATTTTTGACCCCGGGACCACACACCCACCTAGCACTACCCCAGAAAACCCTTGAAATTACCCTAATTTCTCAAAAATTTACAAATTACCCAAAATTCTCCAAATCAATCCCAAACATTTCCACATCACTTAAATTGATCATCCATACCCAAAAATACCAAAAATTCCAAGAAAACCTCCCAATACCCTCGAAATACGAAATACCCCTCTTAACCCAAATCCAAAAATTTAGGAAATTCCCCGAGAAAATTCCAGAAAATCTCAAATATTCCTAATTTCATTTTTTCCAACTACACCAAGGGCTGATTTTGTCGATTTGCCCCACGTTAGGCATTTGCATTGCAAATTAAGCCCTAACCGGTCTTAGGATTCCGAGGTAGTTGTCCGATACGACATAAACCCTCACATCTTCCGTGCAATTTGTATGGTTCTATCATATAAATATAAGCCCTAATTAACTAAATTGGCAAGATTAAAACATTAAATAAACATTAGGACTTTCCTAAATCCAAGCCAAACAATAGGATAGTCGGGAGATTACCGAAGTCCGCTTCGAATCCGTGATCTCTTCTACTTTTCTTCCTTTGAATTCCCAAAATAAAAATGTTCTAAATTTGATCCATTCCCTATTGAAATTTCCAAAATTCAATCCTTTTGAAAACTTAAACTTTGAAATTCTTGAGAGCGAACTATTGATTATTATCGAGAGTTTTCTTAGGTGATTCCCGTCACTTAAGATGTAATTAACTATAGGGGCTTGCCCTTATAGGGAACTTTAAGAACCCGAGTAATATAAACCCCGTTTAATAGTTTCATATTAAGCGGGGAATTTGTCGGCTTATAAAATTGGTTCGCAGACCAAACGGATGTCACAAACCTTTCTAGTTTATTTAATCGAGCCCTATTATCAAGCGATGTGTCTATTCTTCGGGATAGATACACGGTTTGTGGTGCGGCGCTCGTTTATATAAACTATTCGGGATGTGAGATCAGTTTGATTTCATATCTTAAAATTTTCAAATTTAAAATTATTTTCAAAATCAAATACTACTTTTCAAATTATTTATTTAAATTAAATTAAAATTCGCCGACAATTTCTGTAGGCAACTCCCTTTTCAAAATAAAACACATAACCTAAAAATAAGCCGTACAGTATACTTGAGTAAAGGCTGGCTGCTTTGATATTAAACTAATTATACTTTATAACTGAATTGAAAAAACTTTTTGAATAGTAATATACGTTAGCAAGCCGCACACCAATGGTCCCATGAAATCTAATACCCAAATGTCAAATATTTCAACTTCTAACACATAATTGAGGGGCATGTCATTTCCTCTAGAAATATTGTCTACACACTGACATCGATCATAATTTTTAATATAAGTATTAACATCATTAAAAATTATAGGCCAAAAAATTCATATTGCAGAATTTTATATTTAGTTTTATCAACACCAAAATGTCTCCCAAGATCAGAATCATGACATTTTTGTATAGTTTCATAAGTTTCTTCTAATGACGCATATCTTCGAATAATTAGATCATTTCATCGTTTATATAAAAATGTGTCATTCAAAAAATAAGTCTTAGCTTTAGATAAAAATTTATTCCTGTGTTGTTATGTCAAATTAGAGGGTAATGTGTCATTAACGATAAAATTTACAATGTCGGCATACCATAGAACACACACTCATTAATAGTGAACAATTTTTCATCATGAAAATGTTCATTAATTTTTTCATCAGAACAGAGAGATTTTTTATTTTCAAGCCTCAACAGATGATCAACAATTTGATTATCAGCACCCTTCCTATCTACTATCTCAATGTTAAATTCTTGTAAAAGAAGGATCCATCTCATCAGTATTGGTTTTGCATCCTTCTTTTTTATTAACTATTTAATAGCACAATGGTCAGTATACACCACACATTTAGTTCCAATTAAATATGATCTAAATTTATCAAAAGCATATACTATAGCTAAGAACTCTTTCTCAGTTGTGGCATATTTAATTTGGGTTTCATTAAGAGTTCTACTAGCATAGTAGATTACCTTGAAAATTTTATCATGTTTATGTCCTAAAACATCTCCAAAAGCATAATCACTTGCATCACACATTAGCTAAAAAGCTTTTTCCCAATCTAGTGAAACAATAATTGGTGTCGTGATTAATTTTTCTTTTAATAATTCAAAAGCTTTTTGGTCTTCATTAAAATTAAAAATGACATCTTTTTCCATTAACTGGCATAGAGGCTGAGTAATTTTTGAAAAGTCTTTAATATAATGCCTGTAGAATCTAGCATGTCATAAAAAACTCCTAATTTCCCTTACATTTGTTGGGTAAGGTAAATTAGTAATCACTTGAATTTTGCAGAGTCTACTTCCATACCTTTTTCTAAAATTTGATGTCCAAAAACAATTCCTCCTGCTACCATAAATTGGCATTTTTTTCCCAATTAAGGACTAAGTTTGTTTCTTTACAGCACTTGAGAACTTTAGATTTTTTGTCTTAAGAAAGGATCATCTATTAATGAAACTTAGGTTACAACTCTGATGTATGGGGTATCTAGAAGGTCCCCACTAAGCAAAAGTAAAAGAGGGGGGGGGTATTGGAAGAAACAACTATAGAGGAGGAGTACATTCCATTCCTAGCTAGCCAATTAGCCGTTTTGTTGCCTTCCCTAAAAATGAAGTGAAAGTGGACAGTGAGCTGGGATCTAAGGGAATTGATCTTCTGAATCCATTGAGAATGATGCCAAGGAGAAGGTTCCTTAAGGTCCATTGCTGAATAAGCCCTTTAGAGTCCTCTTCAACAAAGGGAGTTGACTAATTGTTAATAATAACAAGCTTGATAGCCCAAAAGACAACCATAAGCTCAACTTCAAGAGCATCAGAAGCTAACACAAGGGCATGAAAGAATAACAAACATTTCCCATGGTGATCTTTGAACACTCCCCCTACACCAGACCCCTGATCAGAGAAAATCCCATCAACGTTCACATTAATGGATTTGGGTGCAGGGGGTTTCCAAACCAACTTTAGAACCTCAGGAGGGTCCAGCCTCTCAAAAGAAGGGAGGGACCAAATATTAGGAACTTCTTGTGTGTAATCAGCTTGTGTAAGAATGAGATACAGTTTGTGGCCACTTGTTCCACAAGAGGATTTTTACCCTAAAAGGTGGCATGGTTTCTTCCCATCCAGATGAACCATGAGTGATAAAGGGGATAGAACCCACTTTTGCATCCTTCCAGCCCACCCAGCAAGAGAATAGATCATCCCAATGAAGATACTGAAGATCCCAACAAACCAGCCTAGTGAGTGATGCTCACCTATTGAGAGAATCTGCACCCAAAGAATAGATGAGGAATAGAATCTTCCTGTTCCAAACACAACCTACAACAAAAAGGGCCTCTCAAACCTTTACATTTGAGAATGTCATCAGTAGGAATAATTCTATGGAATAATCGGCAACAAAAAAATGACATAGAGGGAGAGAGTTGGATTTTCCAGATGGATTACCCCCACAGGACCTACTCCCATTGGTACAGTTTGGAGTAGATAGCTTTGGATAGGCTCTGATTATGGTAGGGTTGTCAAACAATTCTATCAGATGTCTGCCTGTTAAAAGGTATAGTAGAAATATGCTTGGAAGAAGACTCCTAAAGAAAAAAATTTGAGAATAGTGATAGATCAATTATCCTGTAACTAGCAGTCTGCAACCTTTAAGTTGTGGTTTGCAGCTTCAGCAGAAGGATTTAGCCAGTCTTCTGGACACCAATGATCCAACCAAAAATTAACCTTCCCTCTACCCAGCTCCCAAAGAAACATCTTTTCTACTTATTTTTTAACTTTAAGCATGCCCACCCACAACTTTAAATCCCCCAGCATTCTAGTAGGTAGAGAGGGATGCACCTCCTTGAAATATTTCCCCTTCATGTATTTGGCTCCTAGAGAGTTTTGAGATCTGAACTTGATCCAAATTTCGCATAGGTTGACCTGTAGTATCTATTGAAGGCCCTTGAATCCCAACCCACCAGCCCAAATGGGCTTGGCCTTCTGCCAAGAGGCCCAATTGAGTTACTTATTTTGACACGACCATAGGAACCTATTGAAGGCTCTTTCCAGTTGAAGCTGGGTACCTTTCTTCATAGTAGTCATTTGTAGGATGTATGAGAGGAAGTTAGTCAGATTAATCTTCAATAAGGTGATTCTGCCTCTATTGGATAAAAAATAATGAGTCCAGCTGGAGAGCTGAGTAGGGATTTTATTAATTACTTCAACTAATTGTATTTGTTTAACTCTGCCAGCAAGGAGGAACACCACAAGATATTTAATGGGAATTGGGAGTAGGAGTAACCAGTGTAATCCAGAATCCATTTCTTACTGTTGTGGGGAATTCTCTTATTAAATATCAGGTTGCACTTTTCAGGGTTGAACATCATCCCTGATTGGAAGAGCTGAAGGCACTGATAGAATTTTTTAACAACATTCTTACTAGCATTAGAAAATATCATAATTTCATCTACATAGATTAAGTGTGAGATAGCCACATTGGATTTGTGATGATACCTGGAGTAGTGCTTAGAGAGCAGACTGGAGTTAAGCATTCTAGACAGATAATCCATAGCCAGGATAAAAATTGTGGCAGAGAGGGGATCCCCTTGCTTCAACCCCCTAGTGGAAGTGAATGAACCCCAAGTGTGTCCACTGATAACAATTGAATGACCATTAGTAGAAATCGATCTTTGTATAAGATTACAGAAATCTGCAGAGAATACCCTAGCCGCAAGAACCTCAATTATGAAATCCCAACAGATGGAATCATATGCCTTTGTTAGATCCAGCTTATAAATAAGATTACTACCTCTACAAGGGTTGTATAGTTCCAAAATAACCTCTTAGGCTAGCAACACATTGTTAGTAATGGATCTATTCTGAACAAATGCAAATTGATTGGTGTTAATAACTCTATTAAGATTGGCCTCCAACATGTTCACTATGATTTTACTTATGATTTTACTGATGACTGAAGTGAGACAGATTGGTCTGAACTGATCCCACGTGTTATGTTCAGTAGACTTGGGAACAAGCACAAAATTTGATTTGTGGAAGTAACTAGGGAGGTTAGATCCTTGGAAGAACCCCTTGATGGCCAGGACCACCTCAGCTTTGATAATATTCCAAGCTTTCTTGTAGAATCTGCATTGAAACCATCATGCCTAGCTGATTTGGGGTTATCATTAGAGTTCAGGGCCTGCCAAATTTCCAATTCAGTGTGTGGCTCAGTTAATTCAAGATTGTTAGTGTACTGGAAATCTTCCACAAAGTGTAAATGTTCAATGGGAATTCTGTCAAAAGAAGCCTAAGTAAGCAAGGGTACTGAAATATGACACAACACTTCTAGCAATTTTAGAGTTATCAATGAGCCAAATCCTTTCTTAATTTTTAATATAGTGTATAGTGTTACATTTTCTTCTATACTTGATATAGGAATGATAAAATTTAGTGTTCCTTTCCCCGTCAGTAAAAATATTAATGGATGCCTTCTAATTTAAAAACTGCTCCTATATTTCAGTGGCTGAGATGATCTGCTCTTGTGCAGTGAGTAGAGAACTCTACGGTGGGTGGGGGGTGCAGTTATAGACATCAACAATGGTCTGTGGTCAGACCCAACAAGTGGCAAATGAGAGACAAAAAGCAAAAACTGAGAGAACTAGACCCCATTGACTAGAATCTGATCAATTTTTTTCCCAAATCTTCCCCCTCCTCCCAGTGGAATCAGGGCCTTTCTAACCTAGATCAAACAATCTGGCAAGATGGATATTATCTCAGAACATGTCCATCTTAGAGATCTTGGAGTCCCACCTCAGTCTTTTCAATAGAAGTTGCAATGCAGTTAAAATCTCCACCCACTAACCATGGGGATTCCATATTACTACTGATCATATGTAGGCAAGACCACAGTTCCACCCTATCTAATTTATTTCACCCAGCATAGACAAATGTGACAAAGCTTGAGTGACCACACATCTAGAAAGAGAAATGGAAAAATTGCTTGTGATCCACCAAAATGAACCAGGTGATCTCTTTTCTACAAAATATTTAAATTTTGTTATTATTGTTAGCAAAATGAGAGAATCCAACAAACTTGTTTATGAGTTCATCTGGATACTTATGAACCATTAGCTTAAGGATGGCAATACACCATAAATTATGCTTTTTTTTTAGGGAAAATAATCTTCTAATGGAAAGAGGGTGAGCAATCCCCTTAATATTCCAACATAGGAAGTTAATCATACTGTTAGGAAGGGTGAAGAGATGGTTGGGATCTTGATCTAGTCCTACCTCTAACAGACTTAGAGGATGAGCCAACCATAGAAGCTCCAACCATTGGTGTGGATTGAACAGCTAATAGCTTATGTAGTTCTAATTTATTTTTCCTTTTCTTCATTGATGTTTGAATGTTCCAATCTTCTTACATAATATTTTGCATATCATTAGTGACTTCTTTTGATGGAACAGTGACTTCCAAGGTTGCATCAGCCTCATCACCCCCAACTCAAGGAGGCTAGTCAATGGATTGAGATGGAGTGACCATAGACACCACCTCAGTTTCTTTCCTAAACAAAACCTCAGAAGCATAACTGTCTTTAATGGAAACTGAAGGGGAGGCAGTAACACCAGGTGCTTGGTCCATAGAAGGAAGAGCGGAATTCACCCCAACAGAGACCCCTGCTGTTCCATTAGAGGAATTGGGGGTGGGGGGTTCTTTAGCTAGGAGGTGAAGTCTATAGTATCTCTCTCTGGTATGCCCAAACATTCTGCAATGGTGGCAATAATAAGGCCTTTGCTCCATCACCACCTCCTGCCAGGCTCCCTCCATGTCAGACCCAATCCAAATTCTATACAATTTAGGAAGGGTGATATCCCTCTCTATGAGTATTTTAGCAGCAGCAGGTCTGACCTTATTGTAGGTAGGGGCATCCAATTTCAATGGAGTGCAAAGAGTTATAACAATGTTGAATAATGCATTTTGATTAAAAAACCTGAAGGGGAGTCCAGGTAATTTAAACCAAATAGGTACCACAGGGGTTCCTTTCTTGGATCAAAGTATGGGGTCCACTTTAGTAATTTCACATCTGTCCCAGCAATAAGGATAAACTATTTAGCAAACAATTGAGCGTAGTCCTCTTCAGTAGAGAGTTGGATTAATAGATGTCTGCCATCTAATAACCCCACTTTCCATGCTCCAATGAAATGCAAAGAGTCAAATTAGTTTCTAACAAGCTCCATTCTAGGGTGTCCTAGAGTGAACTTACCAATAAGGGTAAACTTCACCTCTTTATTAAGAGTATTCAGTTTTAATGCATAGAATATTACAACAGGAGTCCCATCCTTAACTTTTAAAGGATGTATGAAAGGGCAGGACCCTCTACCAGCTGCTGCATCATGAAGCACTTGAGGGAACACTAACATTTCAGGGTCTTTGAGTGTGTCATTGTTTTTTCCCACCACACCCGCATATGTGGCTTTAGACCATTGCACATTTGTCTCCACATCAATAGGAAGAGCCATGAATAGGGGAAAGGATCCACAACAACAAATCAACAGCAAGAAACACTAACTCATTAGAACAGAAAAAATCAAATTCAGAGAACCCGGGAAGGGGAAAACTTCCACCTTAAAAACTACCCAAGCTGAAGAACCAATGGAATAGTGTTCCAGTGACACAAAAAAATGAACAAGCCTCCCCTCCACACAACCACAAAGAAGCCAGCAGACATCAACCATCCCGAAAACCTAGCAGAGTCCAGCCGCCAACCACCATGGTGTTATATATATATATATATATATATATATATATATATATATATATATATATATATATATATATATATTGAAAGAAGAAGTCTGCTCATGGCTCCATACATGTTAGATGGAAAGTTTGATTACAAAAGAAATGGAGGAGTACTCAACTAACACAAAAATACCTGATGGCGCGCGGAGTCGGTTCGCTTGGATGTCGTCGCCGTCAATTCTCATGTTAATTTCATGGAGTCACCACTCTATTTTGATATTTCCCTAATCTTATTTCTATGAATCCTAAAAAGGAATAAAAAAATTTAGGGCTATTATAAAACAGAGAAAAAGAAGATGTTTTGTGATAATCCTTATAAAGAAGATCCTAGAATGCCATATCCTAGAGTTTCTATATAAAGAAGACTGTGAAGTGTCAACCAGAGATTCTGTCATGGGTTCTTTAATTCTTCTATAAAAGCAAATTAATTACATCTTAGACAATTTATAATTGTCTAAGAAAACTTCTGATTAATGTTGATCACTAGTTTTCTGGAAATTTTTTATTTTTAGGGAAAGATGTACCCACTATCAATCCCAAATGTCATTGTGTTATGTCGTTTTCATGTCATGTTGTTTTGTTTGTCGAAAGTTTTAGGTTCTGTGGCTAACATAAAAGTTTTGGTTTTATCATTTTTGTTGATGTCGTTGTTTTGTTGAAAGTTTTAGGTTTTGTGGCTAACCTAAAAGTTTAGGTTTTGTCATTGTTGTTGATGTCGTTGTTTTGTTGAAATTTTTAGCTTTTGTGGCTAACCTAAAAGTTTTGGTTTTGTCATTGTTCTCAATGTCGTTGTTTTGTTGAAAGTTTTAGGTTTTATGGCTAATCTAAAAGTTTTGATTTTGTCATTATTCGTCCAAAATGTCGTCCTGCAAAACAGAGTTAGCACACTCTATAACATGCAAAAGAAATCGAAACGAACTTTGTCTTCATCCTGCAAAGAAAACATTGTCAAAAATAGTGTCACATTCATTGTCTCAGAATTTTGTAGGATGTTTTAATTTAACATATCCTGAATGTCAGTTAATGTCGTTTGAAATATTTGGATTGATATTGGTGTTTGTCAAATTTGCATTTGAAATGCCAATTTTATGTCAAATTTTATTTGAAATGTCAAATTTATGTCAATTATGTCGATTTAGGTTTGCAATATCAAATTTATGTCGATTTTGTCAAATCTTGTTTGAAATGTCAAATTTATGTCGATTATGTTTGAAATGTCAGATTTATGTCGATTTTATCGATGGAATGTTTGGAATGTCAAATTTATGTCGAATTTGGTTTGAAATGTCGAATTTGATTTTGGTTTAAAATGCCGAATTTATGTCGGTTATGTTGATTTTTTTTTTAAATGTCAAATTTATGTCTTGACTTAAGTTTAAAGTTAAATCTTGAGTTCATGTCTGTCTGCACTTAAGTTGAATTAACTTGAGTTCATGTCTGTTTAAGTTAATAGTTGGATTAGATTAACTTGAGTTCATTTCTGTTTGAACGTAAGTTAATAGTTGGATTAGATTAACTTAAGTTCATGTCTGTTTGAACTTAAGTTAAAAGTTGGATTAGATTAACTTGAGTTCATGTCTGGTTGAACTTAAGTTAAAATTTTAAAGTTAGATTCAATATAGATTGAATTAACTTGAGTTCATGTCTGGTTGAACCTAAGTTAATTTCAATATTGATTGAATCTGTTTAACTTGAGTCATGTCTGTCTAAACTTAAGTTAAAAGGTTTAAAGTTAGATTCAATACGGATCGAATTAACTTGGGTTCATGTCTGGTTGAACCTAATTTGATTGAATTTAATTAACTTGAGTTCATGTCTGTCTGAACTTAAGTTAAAAAGGTTGAAAGTTAGGTTCAATATTGATTGAATTAACTTGAGTTCATGTCTGGTTAAACTTAAGTTGAATTCAATGTTGATTGAATCTAATTAACTTGAGTTCATGTCTGTTTGAACGTAAGTTAAAAGTTTGGTTTAATCATAATAGACCTAATTAAGTTTTAAGTCTTGTTTAAATAGAAATTAAAGGTTAATTAAGTCTAATAAATTAGACTTAATTAGAATTGCAGACCATCTAATTCCTTTTTAGGTAAGGCTTAAGTTTCAATTAAGACTAATTTGATTTAACTGAGATTTGTTTAGATATTAAGTCTTTGTGAATTAGACTTAATGATGGTTTGTGTTTATTTAAACCTTAGTTGATTAAGGTTTGATGATTTAATTAAGTCTAATGTGATAGACTTAATTAAGGTTTATGTCGGATTTGGGTTTGAATTAAGTTAGGTTGAACCTAGACTTAAGGTTAACTTAAGTTCAATATGGGTTGAACTCAAGTGAAGATTTGAGTTTAAGTTAAGTTAGGTTCAAGTTAGGTTGAACCTAGACTTAAGCTTAACTTAAGTTCAATGTGGGTTGAACTTAAGTTAAAGTTAAACTTGGGTTCATATTGTGTTGGACCTAAGTTGACCTAATTAGGGTTTATGTTTGATTAAACCTTAGTTAGTTAAGGTTTAATGGTTTAACTAGGTCTAATGGGTTAGACCTAATTAGGGTTTAGGTTTGATTAAACCTTAGTTAGTTAAGGTTTAATGGTTTAATTAGGTATAATGGGTTAGACCTAATTAGGGTTTAGGTTTGATTAAACCTTAGTTAGTTAAGGTTTAATGGTTTAATTAAGTCTAATGGGCTAGACCTAAATAGGGTTTAGGTTTGATTAAACCTTAGTTAGTTAAGGTTTAATGGTTTAATTAAGTCTAATGGGTTAGACCTAATTAGGGTTTAGGTTTGTCTTAAACCTAGTGTGTAAAGAGGTTAATTAAGTTTAATACGTCCTTAAACTTAATTAAAGTTTTTGTTTTGTATTAAACCTAATTTAGTTAAGGTTTAATGGGATAATTAAGTTTAATATGTCCTTAAACTTAATTAAAGATTTGATTTTGAATTAAACCCTAAGGTTCAATGAGTTAATTAAGTTTAATATGTCCTTAAAATTAATTAAAGGGTTTGGTTTTGATTAATTAAGTTTAATATGTCCTTAAACTTAATTAAAGGGTTTTGATTTTGATTAATTAAGTCTAATATGTCCTTAAACTTAATTAAAAGGTTTGATTTTGGTTAAATTTTGGTTAATTAAGTTTAATATGTCCTTAAACTTAATTAAAAGGTTTTGTTTTTTGATTATTTAAGTTTAATATGTCCTTAAACTTAATTAAAGGTTTTGATATTGTTTAATTATGTTTAATATGTCCTTAAACTTAATTAAAAGGTTTGATTTTGATTAATTAAGTTTAATATGTCCTTAAACTTAATTAAAGGTTTGATTTTGATTAATTAAGTCTAATATGTCCTTAAACTTAATTAAAGGGTTTTGTCTTTGATTAATTAAGTTTAATATGTTTAATATGTCCTTAAACTTAATTAAAGGTTTGATTTTGGTTAATTAAGTTTAATATGTCCTTAAACTTAATTAAAAAGTTTGATTTTGATTAATTAAGTCTAATATGTCCTTAAACTTAATTAAAGGTTTGATTTTTGATTAATTAAGTCTAATATGTCCTTAAATTTAATTAAAGGTTTTATTTTTGATTAATTAAGTCTAATATGTCCTTAAACTTAATTAAAGGTTTGATTTTGGTTAAATAATATTAATATGTCCTTAAACTTAATTTAAAGGTTTTGTTTTGGTTAATTAAGTTCAATATGTCCTTAAACTTAATTAAAGAGTTTGATTTTGGTTATATAAGTTTAATATGTCCTTAAACTTAATTAAAGGGTTTTGATTTTGATTAATTAAGTTTAATATGTCCTTAAACTTAATTAAAGGGTGATTTTGAATTAAACCTAAAGGTTTAATAGGTTAATTAAGTTTAATATGTCCTTAAACTTAATTAAAGAATTTGATTTTGATTAATTAAGTTTAATATGTCCTTAAACTTAATTAAAATGTTTGATTTTGATTAATTAAGTTTAATATGTCCTTAAACTTTAAAAGGTTTCATTTTTGTCTTAAACCCTAAGGTTTAATGGTTTAACTAGGTTTGGGTTTTCTTTAAACCTAATTATTGTTTGATTTTGATTTGAGTTCATCTAAATTTGGATTCATCACTTGCTTAATCCATGATGAGACAGATTAAATATGTGACGAGGAGGTTTTAAATTATTAATTTTAAAATTAATAAATCTTAATCTTGTTTCAAAATGTCTTTTAGATTGATTTGATGACTTGAGAATTGTTGTTTTAGGATTGTTGTCTGTTATCCTAAGGTTCTCAATCATTTTGCATTTAAATTTTCCAATTTTCCTAATTTTATAATTATTTTTGAAAATAAATACAAAATATCAAGGAAATTAGGAAATCACATCCTAGAGAGTTATCCTAGCCATCAAAAAATCAGAAGATGTGTCCAAGGACTTAAAGGTTCTTCCCTAAAAATTTCATATTTTTCTGACTGTTAAATAATTTTTAATAATTAAAATACTCCAAAGAGTATTTAATTAATTAAAAATTAAATACTGAGAATAAAATTATGATTTTGGTCTCATAATTTTCTTCTCTTCAAGAGCTTTCCAGAGGTATTTTTATTTTATTTTTATGACCTCTGGATCAAAAGATATGAAATTTTGAAGTTTTTAAGGTTTTTCTGAATTAATTTAACCCAAAAAACCAGGATGCGCCACGCGTCCTCTTACGCGTCGAACGGGCAGGATGATCCTGTGTATGGTGCGGAATAGCAAACACGGCGGACTTAGATCAGTGTCATCTGTTCCAAAACACGGGAGCGGACGACGGAGATAATTCCCAATTTAATTCAAAAATTTTCAAACTGTTAAACTTCAAAGTTCAATATCTCACTCATTTCTCAAAGAAATTGAGTGATTTTTAAACCTATGGAATCATCTGGACGTATAGATTATATCTATACGGTGATGATACATTTCTGGACTAATGTAACCCATGATATTTCGAATATATGAAATATTTTTTGAGAAAATAAATCCATACCTTAGCCACAAGTTTGTCGAGCTTGATCAGGCTTGATGGTCAGGTTCTAGGACTCCCAAAAAAGATCCTTGTCACTTTAATTTAGTTTTGTAGCAAGCCTTGGAGAGCAATTTTGGCAAAATGGCTAATTTCGGCTCATTTT
Source organism: Papilionanthe hookeriana x Papilionanthe teres (assembly GCA_022702705.1). Taxonomy (NCBI): domain Eukaryota; kingdom Viridiplantae; phylum Streptophyta; class Magnoliopsida; order Asparagales; family Orchidaceae; genus Papilionanthe; species Papilionanthe hookeriana x Papilionanthe teres. Next base: position 103,042,011 of record CM040433.1, on the reverse strand, counting down.
GGATTTTGGCCAAATTAGCTTGATTGGGCTAACCCTATGGCTTGGGTTTGATTGGAATATGTTGCTGAGGTCCCCAGGAAGTTTTTTTGTGTTGGGAGCCAAGGGATTTGGGCAGCCTATAGGTTTCTATAGGATCATTCTCTCCTCTTGGTATTTTCGGCCAAGGGGGGTATTTATAGCCATGAATGGCTATGGATTAACCTTGGTTAGCTTGGATTTGATCATAGTATGGTTAGGGCTGTAGAGTACAACCTCCCCCATGTAAACCAAGCTTCACCTCTTCTTCCTCCATGAGAATTTTTCCTCTTAAGCAAGTGCACATTTCATGGCAATTTTGGCTTAAATTTTTTGATGATGGATTTTAACTTCTTTTTTTCCATTCCATTGGCTAAGTGGGAGGTTCATGGTGACTCAAATGGTTGAGACCCTCTCCCTGCAACACCTCATTTATCATTTCATGAGGTGGTGACACATTATCCCCTCTCTTAATATTTTTCATGAAATGTTATGATGAGTTTAACCATGGTGTGAAGGATGGTTAAAGCATTGTCTCCTCACTATAGGGTGGCTAGGGAGGTGGCTAAACTAACCCACCATGGCAAGACACCTCACACTTTAAATTACCATGGTTTTACATTTTTCATGTCATGATGGCCCTTTACCATGGTTAAATGTGAGAGATTCATGGGTTATTTTCTCTTTATTGGGTTATATGGGTTGTGTCTAACTCATATGAGGTCATGTGTGATGTCATAAAAGAGTTTTAGAATTTTTAGAAAACCATATGTCATAGGTTTTAAAAAATTCATTTCAATGCCCTCTTCATTTTAATTTTCATATTTAATTAATTATCTCATTAATTAAATATTGGAAATTACTTTATTAATCAATACTTAATTGGAAATAATTCCAAATTAATTATTTGATTAATATCCATGTCATTAAAATTGATTTTTGTCTCTTTTCATGACTTTTCAATTTAATATTCACTATAATTAATTATCTCATTAATTAAAAAAAGAAAATTAAATTATTGGTCAAATAATTAATTAAAAATAATTTTGGAATTAAATATTTGATAAATTCCATTATTTTTAATCAATTTGTGGATTTTGAGATTTTATGGCTTTTGAATTTAATTTTTCATTTTAATTAATTATGCCATTAATTAAAATTTGAAAATTAATTCATTAGCCAATTAATTAATCAAAATAATTTTGAGATCAATTATTTGATTAATTTTGTCATTTTATTACTTTTAATTTAATTTTCATTTTAATTAATCATGTCATTTGATTAATTAAATTATTAGTCAATTTAATTAATCAAAATAATTTTTGAAATTAATTTGATTAATTTTTGTCATAGTGAGGTCTTAAACATGTCATTGGTTATTTGATCAAAAATTGATCATTTTAACCAAAATTGACTTTTTAGGTCATGTGTTGACCTATCGGGTCAATAAGGTTGGTGATTGGATCTGGATTGGCCATTTTGACCAAAATTATCATTTCAGGTCAAAAGGTTGACTTGTGGGGTCAACAGGGTTGGTCATTGGGTATGGATTGACCATTTTGACCAAAATTGTATTTTGGATAAAATGGTTGAACTATGGGGTCAACAGGGTTGGTCATAGGGTCTGGATTGACCATTTTGACTAAAATTATCATTTTAGGTAAAAAAAGTTGACCTGTGGGGTCATCAGGGTTGGTCATTGAGTTTAGATTGACCATTTTGACCAAAATTATCATTTTAGGTAAAAAGGTTGACCTGTGGGGTCAACAGGGTTGGTCATTGAGTCTGGATTGACCATTTTGACCAAAATTGTCATTTTGGATAAAAAGTTTGACCTATGGGGTCAATAGGCTTGGTCATAGGGTCTGGATTGACCATTTTGACCAAAGTTGTCATTTTAGGTAAAAGGGTTGACCTGTGGGGTGAATAGGGTTGGTCATTGGGTCTGGATTGACCATTTTGACCAAAGTTGTCATTTAATGTAAAAAGTTTGACTTGTGGGGTCAACAGGGTTGGTCATTGGGTCAAGATTGACCATTTTGACCAAAATTTTCATTTCTGGTAAAAAGGTTAACCTGTGGGGTCAACAGAGTTTGTCATTGGGTCTGGATTGACCATTTTGACCAAAATTGTCATTTCAGGTAAAAAGGTAGACCTGTGGGGTCAACAGGGTTGGTCATAGGGTCTAGATTGACCATTTTGACCAAAGTTGTCATTTTGGGTAAAAAAGTTGACATGTGGGGTCAACAGGGTTGGTCATTGGGTCTGGATTGACCATTTTGGCTAAAATTGTTAAAAAGGGTTGACTTATGGGGTCAGCAGGGTTGGTTATTGGGTATGGATTGACCATTTTGACCAAAGTTGTCATTTGAAGTGAAAATATTGACCTATTGTAAAAATTAGGTTTACAAAAGGGCCCCCAATATGTGTGGAATATTGCATAAGTATTCTGCACATATTGGCATTGACCGAAGTGGTCTAATGAAATGTTTCATGATAATCAGGAAGAGAGTGGTTGTCATACCGCTCTAGAGAATGTCAGATGTCTCATATGTCGGTTTTGAGAAGGAATGTCCTTTTCGTGTCTGGAAAGGGATTTACTGGGAGAGAAAATGGATGTCATATTCCATTTCTCAAAATGTCAATATCGATATTTGGTTAAAGGAAAACAGTGATTTCCGTGTTAGGAAAAGGATTTACATCCAATAACCGGAGAGAGAAAATGGATGTCATATTCCATTTCCCGAAATGTCAATGTCAGTATTTAGTTAAAGGAATGGCGTAATTTTCGTGTCAGGAAATGGCTTACATCCAATAAACGGAAAGAGAAAATGGATATCATATTCCATTTTCTCAAAATGTCATGTCAAGATTTGGTTAGAGGAAAACCATGATTTTCGTGTCAGGAAAGGATTTACATCCAATAACCAGAGAGAAAATGGATGTCATATTCCATTTCTCAAAATGTCAATGTCAAGATTTGGTTAAAGAAAGCCATGTTTTCCGTGTCAGGAAAAGACTTACATCCACTAACCGGAAAGAGAAAATGGATGTCATTTTCCATTTCTCAAAGTGTCAATGTCAAGATTTGGTTAAAGGAAAGCCATGATCTCCATGTCAGGAAAGGACTTACATCCAAGAACTAGAGAGAGAAAATGGATGTCATTTTCCATTTCTTGAAATGTCAATGTCAATATTTGGTTAAAGGAAAGCCATGATTTCCGTGTCAGGAAAGGACTTACATCCAATAACTAGAAAGAGAAAATGGATGTCATTTTCCATTTCTCAAAATGTCAATGTCAAGATTTGGTTAAAAGAAAGTCATGATTTCCGTGTCAGGAAAGGACTTACATCCAATAACTGGAAAGTGAAAATGGATGTCATATTCCATTTCTCGAAATGTCAATGTCAATATTTAGTTAAAGGAATGCCGTAATTTCGTGTCAGGAAAGGGCTTACATCCAATAACCGAAAAGAGAAAATGGATGTCATATTCCATTTTCTCAAAATGTCAATGTCAAGATTTGGTTAGAGGAAAACCATGATTTCTGTGTCAGGAAAGGATTTACATCCAATAACCAGAGAGAAAATGGATATCATATTCCATTTCTCAAAATGTCAATGTCAAGATTTGGTTAAAGGTAAGCCATGATTTCCGTGTCAGGAAAGGACTTACATCCAATAACCGGAAAGAGAAAATGGTTGTCATTTTCCATTTCTTAAAATGTCAATGTCAAGATTTGGTTAAAGGAAAGCCATGATTTCCATGTCAGGAAAGGACTTACATCTAATAACCGGAAAGAGAAAATGGATGTCATTTTCCATTTCTCAAAATGTCAATGTCAAGATTTGGTTAAAGGAAAGCCATGATTTTCGTGTCAGGAAAGGACTTACATCCAATAACCGGGAAGAGAAAATGAATGTCATTTTCCATTTCTTAAAATGTCAATGTCGAGATTTGGATTAAGGAAAGCCATGATTTCTATGTCAAGAAAGGACTTACATCCAATAACCGGAAAGAGAAAATGGATGTCATTTTCCATTTCTCAAAATGTGAATGTTGATATTTGGTTAAAAGAATGCCGTGATTTCTGTGTCAGGAAAGGGCTTACATCTAATAACCAGAGAGAGTGGCGAACTCACTAAGATATTTGCTGGGGATATCCACTGGGGATTTGACCTATGTAGGTCGAATGATAATTCTCATTTTAGTTATCACAAGTTATTCATCATGTCATTTTAGTTCATTTTGGCATTTTTGGATCTGACGATGCATCCGTTTGGAAATATCTCATAAGATTTCATTCCACTTCCAATAATGTACATAGATGTCAAAAGTTCAGGGTACATGATGTATTACACAATACACGCATACACACTCGTAAACTACTATGTCAAAGTTCTCGTATACTGCTAGACCTACCACAAAATGTCTAACACTCCGAGACACTGTTCATAGAATATGTCTTAGGTGTTTAAACCTTCATGGGGTCATGGCAGTTCCAAGGGTTGTAGATCCTCCAGTTTTGGTACTGGTCTATATCCATTGGGACGTTTTTCAGGTCGCATTCTCTTTAGTGTTATCGATATAGGCTGTCGACTCACACTTGGTATGCAGTGTTTTGAGACATCAGCTCCATTGTCTTGTAGGACTAAAACTGATCCCCGTGGTAAGAGAATTTGAGAAGATCCATGAAATTCTCCAGGGCCCACAATCTGTATTTCTCTTCCAAACATAATAGAATATCTGTTCATAAAGGAGAGAGTGCAAAATGGTCTTTCAAAATTGCAACTGTCAATATGAGGTGGTATACAGTCGCCCTCCTCATATATATTCATAATGCAACTGTCCGGAATACAATCAGCAGGCATTATATTGCACATTATGAGTCATCTGATAATTTGAATTATGACTGTCAGTAGTGGATCTACTTGTTCGTGTCGTAGTATCCCTGGGGGATTGCCGTCTTTGTCCACAGCATAATTGTAACAGCATCTGTATTGAATTGTCATGTGACCTTTCCCACTAATCCATCTGTTCGGTTCGAAGTATGTCCTTCTCTTCAGTTGTCTGGCTCGTCCTTGATCACATGCATCCATCACATGCTTGATGATAGCACCTTGCTCCACTTCATCAAAAACTTGTGTGAACAATTGAATGCCTTCTAATATATTAATGGTTTGACCATTAATGTGTTGAAATTGTTCGAATGTCTGTTTTCTGATAGCTCTGATACGTCTTACCTCCTCTCGAGAATCAATTCATTTTTCATTTACTATTTCGGTTGTCGAGAGGTTCAATGCTGGCTCATAGGGAATAGGAGTGAATACTGTCCTTTCAATCCTTTCCTTCTCTTCGATCATTTCTTCCCCTAAGACATAATATGTCTCTTTGGAGATGTCCTCAAGTATTGGAAATTTGAATTCGTCATCTTCTTCCATTTGTTTCATGACTTGTCTTTCTTTTTCTGCCAGCTTTTTGAGCCTTTTATTGCGATTTCTTCTTTGGGCTCTTGTCATTCCAGAAGTTGATTTCTTCACCCCACTAGTGAATGCCATTCCATCTGACTTCAGTTTTCCATTGTCGGTAGGATTTTCTGTTTCATTAGCTTGCTTTTTATTGATTAGTAATGGATATTAAAGGTCCATCATAGAATAATTCAACTTGGGAGAGTTAAAAAATCTAAGTGAATTCTAGATCCTTTTTCAACACATTGTCGGTCCAAGGGCAGACAAACACCACTTCAGAATGTGAAAATAAGTCTTTCGTTAGACATTTTTCCTGAAAAATGATAGGATAATGTAACATTTCAGACTTTTATATTAAGGAAGGATGCCTTTAAACATTGGTTTAATAAGCGAAACGGATGTCACGAGACATAGAAGTCAAGATTTATATCACAAAGATGATTTGATGAAAGGATTTTTTATTATTATCCAAGTTTATAAACAAGCCATTATTTTTCATGTCGCATAATATTTCTTCAGAAACGGCCATTGATTGGGGCAAGATTCTTTCTCCTTGAAAATCCACTAGTTGGTAGGATCCTCCAGAATATGTCTTTTCAATTACATATGGGCTCTCCCATACTAAATCAAATTTGCCACCTATCTTTCAATGAGCTAGTACAGGTCTTCGAAGAACTAAAACTAATTCACCGATTTGAAAGGTTCTGGGATGAACTTATTTTGTCATGGGCCCGTATCATTTTTGCTTGATACAGTTCAAGATTTTGTTGAGTTTGTAGATATTTGCCTTCTTAAACTCTCGAGTTCTTCAAGTCGTAGTTTGGCATTTTCTTTTTCAGTTATCTTATTTGCAATCGCAACTCTGAGAGAAGGGATTTGAACTTCAAGTGGTAAAATAGCTTCAGAACCATATACCAAAGCAAACGGTGTAGACCGTATTGGCGTTCGATATGTAGTTCTATAAGCCCATAAAGCTTCTATCAATCGTTCATGCCACTATCTTGGACTGTGATTAATGTCTTTTTCAAGATTTGAACAACGTTTTATTGAAAGCTTCAGCTAAACGACTGGCTTTTGGATAATAGATTGTGGAATACCTCCAGTCTATCCCATGTCTTTGGATAAAGTTGTTGATTTTTGCATTTTTAAAGGCCAATCCATTGTCTGATGTGACCCTTCGAGGAATTCCAAATTTATAAACGATATGTGTCTTAAAGAAATGAAGGACTTGTTCTGCCTTAACTTCTCTAAGTGGTATCGCTTCTGCCCATTTGGAGAAATAGTTAGTGGCTGCCAGAATAAATCGATGTCCCTTAGAGGACGGAGGATCTATAGGGCCCACTATGTTGGTGCCCCAACATTCAAACGACCAAGATGCAATAGTTGGGTGTAAAACATTTGGAGGCTAGTGTAAAACTACCCCATGTATCTGGCATTGATGACATTTCTTTGCAATGTCAAGACAATCGGTCATCATTTTCGGCCAATAATAACCCATTCTTTTTATTTTCATTTTCATTTTAGGTCCAGATTGATGTGCGCCGCATAAACCTGAATAGACCTCCTTAACAATCTCTTGAGCTTCAACTTGGTTTAGTCATCATAACCACATTTGATCAAAAGATCGTTTATAAATGACATCATTTATTAGAGCATATGATAATGCTATCTGTTTAATTTGAGTGGCAATAGAAGTGTTTTCGGGTAACCTTCCAGTTTGTTAATATTGAATAATTGGTTGTCGCCAATCATCCTTTTGGTCATTTATTTTCATTATCATATTTTTACCAATTTTATGCAGATTATTCATGTCAATTTGAGAAAGAAATTCTCGTCCTTTTATAGAAATCAGTATGTCATCTTCTTTTGGATAGGCAAACTTCTTTACAAGTTTTGCCAGAGCATTCGCTAGAGAATTGTCTCGTCTCGGGATTAAGAAGAATGTCAGGTCAGGAATTTGCTAAAGCAGTTTCAGAGTGTAACGAGAATACTGTTTGAGTCGAGGTTTCAAAGTCTTGTATTTACCAGCGATTTGATTATTAATCAACTGGGAGTCTCTGTAGATTTCAATATTTTTAATTTCCATTAATATTGTCAATTCTATACCAGTTATGAGCGCTTCATATTTGGCTTCATTATTTGTGCATGGTTCTGTCAAATGATAGGAAAAAGGCATCATAGTTTTGTCTGGAGTGATGAAAATCAATCCTACTCCAGCTTTGCCTGGTATAATTGTCTATTTGTATTTGTCTTTCCATGCGGATGATGCTCCGTCAAAGTAGAGTTCCCATCGTTGTACATTGGAATATTTTATTTTTGATATTTGTTCATCAGGTAAATCATCATTGAGAGGTGATCCAGTTGGAGTTGGGTGTGCTGCTATGAAATCTTCCAAGAATTGTCCTTTGACAACACACAATGGTACAAATGTTATGTCGAATTAGAGTCGGATCATTGCCCATCTTGCTAATCTCCCAGAAAGTGTCGACCGTGTGGGTTAACTCTTAAAATAAGAGTTACTTTATGAGAAAGCATATAGTGCGTTAGTTTTTTAACTGCGAAAATCAAGGCTAAGCAATGCTTCTCGATTGTCGGGTATTTTATTTCTGTCAGAATAAAATCAGAACCAGACAACGGCTTAAATAGTATAATGAATTTTCTTTTCCCTCATCATTTACTTGTGTCAATAATGCTCCAAGGGAATTGTTCAACGCCGCGGTGTTTAGAGGTCTTCCTAATACAGGGGCTGCTAAGTGACCCGATTTTTGTATTTCCAAATACAAGGATTTGTTACCACTGCTAGAAAATTTAATTTCTGGCAAAGGCGCGAAACACTTGACCTGGAATAACTTGCTATATAGATGTGTACCAAATTTTAATTACAGCAATAACAATAAATAAAACTTGATTGCTACTTAATGCTAGGCCGTTAATGTTTAATACTTTTTTAAATATATGTCTATATAGCAAAATATAATTTTAAAAGAAAATATTTTATATACTTTTTGGGTACTACGCAAGTATACGTATCGTTTCAAGTAATATAGGGCTTTGAAACAAAGACCCCAGTATCGATCCCACGGGGAAAAAATATGGTAATAAATTTTTAAATATTGTATTTCAAAAATCTTTTTGTATTTTAATCTAACTATAAATTACTTTTAATTTACTAGATGCAGATAAAGAAAACAATAATAAGAAAATGATTTTGTGAAAACTATATAAAACAAACAAATTTCTTCCCTTCAATTAATCTAAGATTTTTAAGATAATTTAATATTCGTTGGAGAATTTGATTTATGGTATTGTGCCAAATAGAAACATTCCTATTCTTTACCCTTTGATCCAGGCTCAAAGAACATTGGCTAATTTACAGATCAGGTCCGGATGTATTGTTAGTAGAATGGGTTAATCTAGACTCACACTACTAGGTGTCCAACGGTGGCTATGGTCGGCCCTACTAGTGACCCTTTCCTTATCTATAAATCAAATTATAAGAATTTAGTCTGTCACTCTAAAAACTTATCAATTCTACGCCCTTTAAATCTTATCTTCCTATTTATTTGCACTACACCTTGAATAGCCCGCACATGGCCTTCGACCACCCAAGGATTCATGTGACATTTACAAGTTAAGAGTTCTTCTCCTTCTAGGTCTCAAAACTCTTCAACAGGTTTTAACAATTTAAATGGCGAATTTAAAAACTAAAGTAAGATCATGTATTAATATCATCACAATGTTTTGAAAATATTTTGAATTTCAATTCTCCATAGAGTCTTATATTATCTTATTTATCTCTTCATAATTGAAGGAAGAAAGTAAACTAACTACTCAGAACACATTGAATATAAACAGTAAAATATAACAAATAAACTTTGAATCAAAAATAAAATACTTATCTTAAATATTCCTTCTACAGATCTTCTGATTCTTACTGACTCCACAGTGTAATGAACTCCAGATGCAACAACTTGAAAATAAACTCTCTAAACTAAAATAAAAGTGGCCCTAAATTTCTTTCTCTATCTCTCTCTCTAAGGATGAGAGATCCTAAAGTGGATAAGAAAAAGGGGTTACAATGGGGCGCACGTTTTTCTAAAGAAATGGACTTCTATTTATAGGCTTCAAGGGTTGCCTTGAGGCACCTCTTCAAAACATGTCCACATTTAATGAATCTTCTAGAAGGTCTGTCTGGCGCCTAGGCGCCGGAATCTGGCGCCTATGCGCCGGACACCGCGTCCAGTTCTTCGCACCTCTTCACTTTGACTCGCACCTCTTCGCGATTAAAACCATTTTGGAGCGTCCAAATGCAATGTATCACATGTCCTATTATCAAGGAACAACTGCCAGTCTTCTAGAATGTCCAATAACCGCTCACTCTGTCAAAATAACCGTTCAAACGTTGTCAAAAACTTGACAGTTCTGTATCGAGTCTGGCGCTTAGGCGCCAACTTCTAGCTCCTAGGCGCCAGGCCATATTTTTTTTATAATTTTTGTATTTTGCTCCATTTTTTCTCTTTTTTGCTCCTTTTTGCTCCTTTTTCCTTTTTTGGACCTTTTTATATCACCTACATCCAAAAACACAAAAATACCTTTCATTAAAGCATAATATCCTTAGAAATTGATAAGAATTAATGCGTAAAAAAATAGGTATTTTTTTATGGATCAAAATCCCCCAAACTTAAATGTTAATTGTCCTCAAGTAACTCTTTCTACTATATAAAATGTATAACCTTTCGAATAAAAGATAAATATTTAAGATTCCTAATAATTTTTTATTTTATAAAGTTTTTAGTAAATTATTAACCCAATTTCACTTAACTAGGTTTAATTTTAAGAATTTAAAGAATATTTAACTACCAAATCATAAGATTTAAAACTTTTTCATCCATTTTGAAAATAATAGAAGTCTATTGTATTAAGATCTCATAGATTATTTACAAGAAAAAGATTTTCTTGAAAAAGCTTTCATAAATAAATATTCATGCATAAAAATTAAGTAAAATATGTAACTAGTTTTCTTTCTATAAGATAATTCAAGTGAAGCCAATTTTTGATTAGGCATTTTCTCAAGCTTCTCCTCTCTTCTTTTTTTTCTTTCTTTTTCTTTTCTTTTTTTTTTCTTTTTTTTATATATATAGAGAGGATTACTATATCTGGATAGCCTGTTAATGGTTTTGAACTTCACTATCCTTAACTTATATTTTCAAAACTTATACATTTCCACTTAATTATTATAACATGAATAAGAATTCAAAAAGATTTCCAATCTTTTCTTTTTCAAGTGATAATTTTTTATTACTTAATATTTCTAAAATTATATTATTTCTATCATGAATAGAAAAATTTCTTAAACTTATTCTTCTTTAAGTTAAATAATTCTATTCTTAAAATCAATCAAAGCTATTAAAATTTTGGTTAATTTCACTAAATTGTTTATAATTTCAAAAATAAAAGTGATCTCAAATAAATTCTTCATTCCTTAAGTTATGTTAAAAAGTTTTATTATTAAGAAAATATTAGCTCTTTAAGGACAAATAAAATTTAAATTTGAATGTATTTTCCCTTCCCCCAAACTTAAGTTTTGGTATACTATGACAATTTGAAAGTATGAGAGAAAGAAAATCATAATTTTAAAAAGGAAATTTTTTTTAAGTATGTAAAAATGATCTTAAAAAGAAAAATTAATTCTACTCATGCTTTTATGAATAATTAAGATAAAATTGAAGTAGGTATAAAAAGTAAGCAGGCTAATTTTTATGATTATACTAAATTTGAAACAAAATAAAAGCAGAGCAAAATTACTAATTACTAAACAGTAGACTAAAACAAACATATCATAAATTAACTCTAATCTCAGTCTCAACACAATATACTAAGAATATTCTAACAACAGAATCTTAACACTGATCAATCCACACAGATACTTAAACAAATCAACATACATCAAACATAAAACTAAACAAACAAACCAAACAAAACAAACAAACAAAGTAGCACAATATAGAGATCTATAAACTACTAGTCACTGGCTGTAGCCTCATCATCATCATCGTCACCAAAGGAAAATTCTACATCCTTATGATCAATAAATGGTGTGAAACTAGGAAAAGTAGGGAAACTAACATCATGTTCACCTTTCAGAAATCTGACTAGGGCTTCATCATACTCAGCATCATAGCTACTCTTCCTCTAGGTATAATCAGATAAATGATCAAGTTTCCTATCAATAGTATCAATCCTGCAGTGAGTTTGAAATAACTCCTGCTGCTGCTCTATAAACTGATCATGCATTGATTCCCAGAAACTCGATGGTGGCTCAGCAGAAGTGGAGAGTCGAGGAGTAGAAGGTCTACCTGGAGTAGGTACAAAAGAAGAAGGAGCAGTCGATTTCTTCCCTCGAAGAAGATCATAAATGCTAATGCTCTTCTGACCAATCGGCTTAGTATTCTTCAACCTTTCCTCTGAAATATGTGCATTGACTCCATTACTAATACATAATGAATAAATCAGAGATGGGAATCCCAGTTCAACGAAGTGCCGGATCTCGCAAAGAGAATCCACGTAATCATAAATAATACCGCCGACATCAATAGGCTTCCTTTCCCGAATGCAGTAGTTTAAGATCACTCGATCTCTAGTCACTTCACTCAGGTGGTTGGAAGGTAACAATCTTGCAGAAATAAAATAGTGCCATGCTTTAGAAATACCATTTAATTTAGAGGATTTGAATTTTACCCTTTTTCCGTTCCTGATCTTCCATGATCCAGTACCGTCAGTTAAATGAGCAATGATCATATCCAAATCTCCCTCAGATGGTGATAATCCAGAATAGTGGCATTCAATAGTTGGTGGAAGGCCATAAAATAAATTGATTCTTTCAGGATTAAATCCTACTCCGATACCTCTGACAAAAACTTCATAATCTTCGGCATCCAGAAAATTTGCATAAAACTCTCGAACTATAGGGATAACAGCAACAGCAGTGAAATAACAGAATCGTTGCCAATTGTGTGCAACGATAGTGTTTTCAATCATTTCTCTCGGATGATAGAAACTTCGTTCTAAAATGAACTTCCTAGACGTCGCAAATTCATGGAATCAAAAATGCGCAGCCGCAGTAGAAAATTTGCTGCTATCAAAGTTATCTCGTGCCTTCCCGCGTTTAGATTTCGGAGCCATCTAAACGTGAAAGAAAACAAGAACAAATTTAGGAATAAAAAATTTAAAATCTTTTTAAGTTTAGAAAACTTAAAATAAGTTTAAGAATCCAAATAAATCACTAAAAATCAAAAAATTTTTCAAAATTTCAGTTCTTAGCAAAACCTAGGGAAATCTATGGTGAAAATTGAAAATAAATGGTTTAAAGTGTAGATATGACCTTGAGACGAAGAAATCGAGTGGTTTCGTGCTCAAATCCTTGATGTTTTGACCTCAAAATGGATCTAAAAGGTGTATTTTCGCGAAAATGGGGAAGAAGATGAAGCTTAGGCGTCGAAAATGGCTTTTGGGGGTATTTAAGGGAATTTTCGGGTACAGGCCGAACCGGCGCTTAGGCGTCGAATTCTGGAGTCTAGGCGCAAGACTCGCCTTTCACAAAAAATTATTTTTAAATTTAATTTTCCACCAAAATTCATAAATTCAACTTCCAATTACTCACATTAGAGTAGGGCTTCAGTTTCAAACTTCCACAACATTTTTCAAAAATTTTAAAAATTATTTTTTTAATCCACCAATCAAATATAAAGTTTAAATCAAACTCACTAAATTCCATTTATAATCTTCAATATTGGCTCAATACATTCCAGATAAGTATTATACTTTATTCAAGTTCCTAATACACACTCAAACACAACAATTTCTAAGAAAAAACAACACACATTGAACATGAAAGCAAATACACAAACAAGCACAATCGATTCACTAAATCTATACAACGACTCAACAAACCAGATAATAACTATCTCATTACCAGAATATTCTAATATTCACAAGGGAAATTGGGTATTCCACTTGGAAAGAATACTAACGCTCTCGGGAAATCCGTAGCCGTCTTTTCGTCAATCCACTTGTTCTTCTCATACATTTCAACTTGAGCATCTTGATAAGCTGCAAAATGATCAAATTGAAGTTTCATCTGCCATTCTAGATGTTTAATTTGATGAAACATCTCATGAAGACGATCTCCAATGTTTTTAATTTCCGCTTCAAACTTATCCAAACGACTAGAAATTTTCTCTAAACTTACCGCGATGAAACCATTGAAGTAGGGTTGAGGATCCTTTGAGACCTTGTCCCTAGCTTCTTCTCCATGATTTCTTCCTTCCATTTCTTCAAAGATTTCTCAAATCTCTCAAGAATGAAGTGTAATGGACGTAACTTTGATTGCTTGATGGTCAGGGAAGAAGATAGGTTGATTTAAAGGTGAAAATCGTGTGAAAAACTGAAAATTTTTTGTTTTTGCACGACCCAGTAACCGTGGCGCTTAGGCGCCGAATCTGGAGCCTAGGCACCGGACCTATTGATACATAGTTTGACTCTGGTGCTTAGGCGCCAAATCTTGGCACCTAGGCGCCGGAACTATGTTCAACTCCGTTTCGCCTAATCGTCAAATTTCAAAATTTCATTCTCCAAGATAGGTACATTATACTAGTAAGAGTAATCTAGACTCAATAACTCACATTGTAAACAATCATAATGAAGGTTAACTTGATCTCCTTTTTACTCATATTTAGAGTAGAGTGATCCAATTTCTAAATCTTACATACTTCAAAATAATCTTCAGCCTAAGTCAACAAAGACTTATGAGCATCAAAAAAATTTTAAAGTAATATAAAATTAGTCAAGATCGAGGCATAACCTTACATTAAAACATAAAAACACTCATAACAAAAGATAATTATGGGTTGCCTCCCACAAAGCGCTTGGTTTAACGTCGTCAGCCCGACTTAAGTAAATCTTTAATCAGGTTAACTCAATTCATAAGCCTCTTTATAAATCATTTTAATATCTCCCAAATAAGGCTTCAATCTTAATCCATTTACTTTAAAAAAGTTTCCTGTTTTAGGTCTTTAATATCCACAGCTCCATAATGGTATACATTCTCAACTATATAGGGTCCAATCCATTTAGATCTTAATTTTCCAGGAAAAGTTTTAAACGAGAGTTAAATTGTAATACTTCTTGTCCAGGCTCAAAAATTTTTTATTTCTTCCATCTCATTCAATTACAATAATCACTTTTCTCCTACTTTATTCAAATTAAAATTAAACTCCTTTATCGCCCAATAAGCTTTATGTTCAAGTTCTACAGGTAAGTGACAATGTTTACCATAAATTAACCGGTAAGGTGACATTCCGATTGGTGTCTTGTAAGCTATTCTATAAGCCCATAATGCAGAATCAAGTCTATCAACCAAATCAGTTCTTTTTGGATTAACAGTCTTCTCTAAAATTCTTTTAATTTCTCTGTTTGACACTTCAACCATTCCACTTGTTTGTGGGTGATAAGCAGTTGCAATTCTATGTTTGATTCCAAATTTTTGTAGTAATGATTGAATTCTTATATTCCTGAAATGACTTCCACCATCAGTGATAATTACCTTAGGCATTCCAAATCTTGAAAATATCATTTTCTTTAAAAATTTAGAAACACTTTTGGAATCACAGATTGGTAAAGCAACAGCTTCAATCCACTTTGAAACATAATCAACTGCTAATAAAATATAAATTTTTCCAGATGATGGAATAAATGGTCCCATAAAGTCTAAACCCCATATATAAAAAATTTCAACTTCCAATATATAGTTTAAAGGCATTTCATTCTTCCTAGATATATTTCCCATCCTTTGACATCAATCACATGTTTTCACATAATGTCTCACATCTTTAAATAAGGTAGGCCAATAAAATCCTGAATTTAAAATTTTAAATGCAGTTTTATCTATGCCAAAGTGTCCTCCAAAATCAGAATCATGACATTTTTGAATAATAGCAAAAGTTTCATCATAAGGTACACATCTTCGAATCATAGAATCTTTACCAATTTTAAATAAATGAGGTTCTTCCCAAATATAAGATTTAGCATCATATTTAAATTTCTTAATAAATTTGTTATCCAATTCATAAGGCAAAATAGTGCTAACTATATAATTAACAATATCAGCATACCAAGGTGTTTTGTATCCTTGAATAACATATAAAGATTCATCAGGAAATTTCTCATTTATATTTTCTTCCGGAATAATATCATTTTTAATTCTAGACAAAGGATTAGCAATTTGGTTTTCAGTTCCTTTTCTATCTACTATTTGAAAATCAAATTCTTGTAGAAGTAAAACCCATCTTATAAGTCTAGGTTTAGAATCCTTCTTAGATAATATATATTTAATATCAGAATGATCAGTATGAACTATGCATTTAGTACCAAGAAGATAAGGTCTAAATTTATCAAAGGCATATACTATAGCTATAAGCTCCTTCTCAGTGGTAGTGTAATTTCTTTGTGTTTCAATGTGAGTTTTACTAGCATAATATACAACTTTGAAAATCTTCTCATATTTTTGTCCTAATACAACTCCAATTGCAAAATCACTTGCATCACACATTAATTCAAAATATTTATTCCAATTAGGTGCAACAATGATAGGTGCAGTTATTAATTTTTCTTTTAGAATATTAAAAGCATTAATACATTCTTTGTTAAATTCAAATTTCGCATCTTTTTCCAATAAATGACAAAGAGGTTTAGTAATTTTAGAAAAATCCTTTATGTATCTTCTATAAAATCCAGCATGACCTAGAAAACTTCTCACATCAGTAACAGTAGTAGGTGGTTGCAATTCAACAATAATTTTCACTTTTGCTTGATCTACTTCCATCCCTTTTTGTGACACTTTGTGACCAAGTACAATGCCTTCTGTGACCATGAATTGACATTTTTCCCAGTTAAGAACTAAATTTGTTTCTTCACATCTTTTCAGAACTTTGGCTATGTTTTCCAAACAAGATTCAAAAGAAGTTCCAAAAACTGAAAAATCATCCATGAATATTTCAATTCCTTTGTCAATCAAATCACAAAATATTGACATCATACATCTTTGAAAAGTTGCAGGTGCATTACATAAACCAAAACGCATTCTTCTAAAAGCAAATGTTCCATAAGGACTTGTAAATGTTATTTTTTCTTGGTCCTCAGGAGCAATAAGTAACTGATGATAACTAGAATATCCATCCAGAAAACAGAAATACGGGTGTCCAGCTAATTTATCGAGCATTTGATCCAAGAAAGGTAAAGGAAAATGATCCTTTCTAGTGGATTTATTTAATTTCCTATATTCAATACAAATTCGCCATCAAGTAAATTGTCTTGTAGGAATTAGTTCATTTTTATCATTAACAATGACAGTTACACCTCCTTTCTTCGGAACACAATGAATAGGACTTACCCATTGACTATCCAAAATAGGATAAATAATACCAGCATCTAACCACTTAATAATTTCTTTTTTAACAACCTCTTTCATGATAGGATTTAATCTTCTTTGCGACTCAATAGTAGGTTTAAAATTTTCTTCCATTAAAATTCTATGCATACAAATGGAAGGGCTTATTCCTCTTATATTAGCAATAGTCCAACCAAAAGCTTTTTATAATTCTTTAACACACCTAGTAGTTTTTCTTCTTGATCTTTACTCAGTTCAGAAGAAATAATAACAGGTAAAGTTAACGAATTTCCAAGAAACGCATATTTTAAATGTGAAGGTAACATTTTTAATTCCAGTTCAGGGGCTTTTTTAATTGATGGTAAAAGTATATAATTTTGAGTTATGTCTAAAGTTTCCCATTTATCTTTAATAAAATGAGTCTCTTCTTCTTTTTCATCAGTTAAAAATTCAAAATTTTCTTCAGAAATAACTTTACATTTTTCTTGATAATGTTTTTCAATTAAATAATCAATTATATTCATTCGATAACATTTCTCTTTATCAGGGTACTTCATTGATTTAAGAACATTGAATTTATTTTCTTGATCATTAACTCTCATGGTTAGTTCTCCCTTTTGCACATCAATCATAGCTCGTCCGGTAGCTAGAAAAGGTCTCCCTAAAATAATAGGTATCTCTTTATCTTCTTCTATATCAAGTACGATGAAATCTAGAGGGAAGATAAATTTATCCACTTTAACAAGGACATCCTCTATAACTCATTTAGGATAAGTGATAGATCTATCAGTTAACTGAAGGGTTACAGTGGTGGGAGTAATATCTCCTAAATCCAATCTTCGAAAGATACAAGATGGCATGAGATTAATACTTGCTCCTAAATCACATAAAACTTTTCCACAAAATTTTTCTCCAATAGCACAGGGTATAGTGAAACTTCCAGGATCCTTAAGATTTTCAGGTAATTTTTTTTGAATTATTGCACTGCATTCTTCACTTAATGCAACAGTTTCAAAAGCTTCAAATTTTCGTTTCTTGCTTAAAATATCCTTCATAAATTTTGCATAGGTTGGCATTTGTTCCAACGCTTCAGCAAAAGGTATGTTAATAGTAAGTTTCTTAAAAATTTCAAAGAACATAGAAAATTAATGATCAAGTTTCTGCTGTTTAAGTCTTTGAGGAAAAGGTAGTGGTGGTTTTTCAACTTCCACATTAACAGGTATAACGATCGATCTTGACTAGAGAGAGAGTTTCTTTAGGTTTTTCAATCTCTTCAACCTCAATCTCTTTTTCAATTTCATTCCGCATTCTTTCTTTTAATTCCTTTCCACTTCTAAGTTGCACGACCTTTAACATGTTCATGTTCTTTTCCAGTTCCTTTGGATTAATTTCAACATTACTAGGAAGTGTTCCTACAGGTCTGTTATTAATTAAAGTAGTAAATTGCCCTGTTTGATTTTCAATATTACGAAAAGCAGTATTTTGATTTTGTAATTGATTATTCATTTGTAAAATTAATTCTTCTATTGATAAATTTTTCTGTTGATTATTAAATCCAGGAGGTTTATAATTTGGATTAACTTGATTATTCCAATTTCCAGTGGGATGAGATTGATTATTACCCCATTGTTGTTGTGACTTATTCCAGTTAAAATTAGGATAATTTTTCCACCCAGGATTATAATAATTTGAATAAGGATTATTTTTACTTGCAATAGCTTGTAAAGTTTCAATAGTCTGAGAATCTTCAATATTAGCAGAGTTATTATGTGAAATATTAATTACAAAATAATCTAATTTCTTAGACATTGTTGCTACTTGTGAAGCTAAGATAAAAAAGGCTTCATTATCGTGAGAACTTGCCATCTTTTTAGGATTAATCCTTTCGGAAGGCCATTGAAAATTGTTATTAGCCATTTCTTCAATTAAAGTGTAAGCTTCTTCAAATGATTTAGACATTAAAGAACCTCCAGGAGCAGCATCAATAATTTATGTTAAAGATCCAATTAATCCATTATAAAATGTTTGAATAATTAACCAATCAGGTAAAGCATGATGAGGACATTTTCTTAATAGTTCTTTAAATCTTTCCCAAGTTTCATATATTGTCTCCCCGTCAAATCGACTAAACGAAGTAATATCATTTCTTAATTTAGGAGTTTTAGAAGGAGGAAAATATTTAGCAAGGAATTTTTGTGCCATTTCAATTCCATGTTTTAATGAACCATTTCGCTAATGAGTTTAACCACATCTTTGCTTTATCTCTTAAAGAAAAAGGAAAGAGTCTAAGTCTAATAGCATCATCAGAAATATTGTTATATTTAAAGGTAGCACAAAGTTCTAAAAAACTAATGTCGGCATATTTTTAGGTTAGGTGTTTTATTTTGGAAAAAGGGGTCGCCTACAGAAGTTGTCGGCGAATTTTAGATTTTAAATTTAATTTAAATATGTATATATGGTTTAGAAAGTAGTATTTGATTTTGAAAATAATTTTTAAGTTTAAAGGTTTTAAGATATGAAATCAAACCGATCTCACATCCCAAATAGTTTATATAAACGAGCATCGCACCACAAACTGTGTATCTATCCCGAAGAATTGACACACTACTTGATGATGGGGCTCGATTAAATAAACTAGGAGATTTGTGACATCCGTTTGGTCTGCGAACCAATTTTATAAGCCGACAAATTCCCCTGCTTAATATAAATGAATTAAGCAGGGTTTATATTACCTGGGTTCTTAAAGTTCCCTATAGAGGCAAGCCCCTATAGTTAATTACATCTTAAATGACGGGAATCATTTAAGAAAACTCTAGATAATGATCAGTGGTTTTGCTCTCAAGAATCTCAAAGTTTGAAGTTTTCAAAGGATTAGATTTTGGAAATTCAAAAGGGAATGACTTAAAATTTGGAACAATTTATTTTTGAGAATCCAAAGGAAGAGAAGTAGGAGAAGCTGAGGATCCAAGAAGAATTTTGGCAACTTCCCAAACTAACCTATTGTTTGGCTTAGATTTGAGAAAATCCTAATATTATCTGATATTTCAATCTTTCCAATTTTAGTTAATTAGGACTTATATTCGTATGACATAATCATACAATCAACCTAGAAAATGTGAGGGTTTATGTCGTACTGAACGACTACCTCTGAGTCCTAAGACCTGGCTAGGGCTTAATTTACATGACATGATCATGCAAATGCCTAACGAAGAGTTGAAGATTTATGTTGCACTAGGCAAACTACCTCGAAATTCTATGGCTTGGTTATTTAATTCTAAGAATGTTTTGCTGAAGTAGATCCGTGTTTTGCTGATGACGATGGCCGTGCTACCCACCATGCTCCGAGCTCCTTATTGTTGCAGAGGTTTAGTTTTTAGAAGTCATAAATCAGGAGATGAGAAAAGTGTTTTGGTTTAGAGAAAATCTTAAAATCTAAGTGTTCTTAATATTTTAATTAAAACAAATCTTAAAGTTGATTAAACAGAACCGATTAAGATCCCAAGGTTCCGTCATCCCGGCACCGTTATTTTCATCGAATTCACTTAGTCCAGATGAATTTGCTAAACTCAACTAAATGAGTTCCACACTTTCATTTAGACCGTGGGAAATCCCGTTAGCAACACGTGGGTTACATCATCCGAGGTATTCCCGATCATTCAACGAGACGTTTTAATTTAGTTGCAATTGTAGCTTTGTGTTATGTTTGTGATTAAATTTTGAGTTGTTTTATATTTTGAAATGTTGTGGCGGTGATTTTTATCATGTAATGACTTTTAATTTAGTTTTGGTTTCAGTTCAGGGACTATCCTAAAGGTTTTGATTTTCATGCAACAATTGTTTATCATGCAAGAAAAGTACAGTAAATTGCAATAAAGTAAATTACAAAAAAATAAAAGCGTACCTGGAGGGTCTTCCCGTCATCCCAAGCTGCACTTCAAACACATGTTAAGGCATTTAAATATTCCAACAAATACCTAGGTAAAGCTAAAGGAAATGTTTTGGTTGTCTACCAAAGTCCTAATCCTATAACTAGTCATCTCCTATGACGTCTAGGTTCTTGTGTTTTGGTTTAAAGACGATTTTCTTCATCAAAGAATAATTAAATTCAATTGTTCTTATAAACATCCTATCATATTGAGGAAGTGCTTAAGACAAATCTTAAACATCTTTTCAATATCTCTAGGATTGTTTTAAGTCCAAGAGAATTTAATTATACAAGTGAATCAATCATCCGGGAGTTTAAGTTTTGTTCTTTTTGCTCAGTGAACTAGGACATTTGAATATCCTATAAGTGAGGTAAAAATTCACTTGACGCCTCATTTAAGAGTTATAATAATAAGAGCTTTAAAAGGGAAAATCAAATTATTAAATATTTTAATGATTTAAACTTAATGATTTAATTTTAATTTTGATTTAATTATAGAAAATTAGTTTAAGTTTGGAATAGTGTTCAAGTTATTTTAGATTTAATTCTTAATGATTTCATTTAGGTTTGTTATTAAATGATTTTAATTTAATTCAACTTAGTTTAATTTTGATTTAATTTAATTTAATTTAATTTAATTTAATTTTAATTTAATTTAATTTCAATTTAATTTTAACTTAATTTAATTTAAATTTAATTTTTAATTTTAATTTAGTTTAATTTTAATTTAATTTAATTTAGTTTAATCTAACTTACTTTAACTTAATTTTGTCTCAAGTTATTATTATTTTTTTAATTTAATTTAATTTGATCTTAATTTAATCTCAATTTTAATTTAGTTGAGATTATTCTTTTAATTTTTTAATTAATTTTTTTTAATTAAGACTTAAGTATTATTGAAGTGATTTATTTAGGGATTTTTAAATTAAAGAATAAGTATCATCTTAAATAATATCCCTACTTTAATAATTTCAATTTTCCATTAATCTTCCACATTTGATTAATTAATTAATTAAGGTTTACTTTAATTATTCTTAAAATGATTGGTGGGTTCTTACCCTTAACCTTTTAAGTTTCAATCATCCAAAATCAGTTTAAATCAAATATTTTACCCTCCCCCTTTTGATTAATCCTAAAATTTTAATTAAAGGTTGAAAATTTCAATTACCATTTTGCCCTCCAAGCTTAATAATTTTATAGCTCACTAAATTAAGCTCAAATGAAATTGAAATTTTTGTGTGACCTCACTTACATGTCAATTAAGACATTAGAGGAGAAAATGTGATTTTTCTGTATTTAATTTATTTATGTGATTATTTTTTATAAAAAATAGGGATTTTCAAGGAAAATTCAATAACATGACTAAGGAAATGTTTCTGTCTTTAAGAAAATTATGGGATATTCCTAATGACTAGAGGACCATTTGGACCAATTTTGGTGATTTTTAGAATTATATTTTATTTATTAGAATTATTTTGGGTTTTGGGGCATTAATTAATTTTAAAATAAAATTAAAGTTGACAAATGGATTTTATTTTTTTCTTAAATCTCTCTGACATCAAGGAGTTCAGAGAAACAAATTTTATATTTTTCTTATTTCTCTTTGATTTATTAGAATTATTTTAGCGAAAAGGTTGGAAAATGCATTTTTTTTAATATTAAAAATTACATTAAGCCTTTAAAATTCAATATCTTACCCTAGGGACTTAAGAAAAATATTTGGTTTGTTCCTAAATGATTAGAATTCAAAACGTGACATTTTGGTGATTTTTAATATTTTTATGATTTTTATTATTTTTTAATTATTAAAAATATTAAAATAATGATAAAAATCAACTTTTTTAGAAAATTATAATTTTAACTTTCCTAAGTTCCTCTGATATCAGACAAGCTCCAAAACCATTTTTGTGAATTTTTGAAAGGTATTTTGTGAGTTATGAATTTTTAAAGTTTAATTTTACCCATTTTGCTTAAGAGGCTTAATCAACCCATTTTGTAGGGTTAATCAAGTCCAATTGGTTTCAAATTTTTATGTGGTGTTCTCCTATCCCTAGAGAACAGTGGAGAATTGTTTTTAAGTTAATTTGATGTGTGGTTAACCCGAATTAATTAAAGTTCAATTTTGGGTATTTAGGCCAACTAGGGTTGTTCCAAGTGAATTATCTCAAAACTTATTTTTCCAAGGTTCCTCTAGTCACAAGAAACATTACCAAATTTTCCTAGAAATTATTTCTCAACATGCTAATTACTGGAATTAAAATACTCAAAACAGCAACATGAACTTAGAAAATCAATAACTTCTCATAGGGATGGCCTCTGACCTTGGAAAATTCAGGGAATGTTCCCAAGTTCAGAGGCTTCAAAAGCCCTATGGTCTCATGCCATGATGAATTGCCTATGTAAATGAAGAATTAAAACAATGCAGAGAGTAAATAAATCATTAAAAATAAAATACTTAATGAAATTACTTGATTTCTTTTCCACATTATTCTCCTCTGTTCATTGAGCAAGAGGGTATTTTTATTTTATTTTTATGATTTTTTTACACAAAGTTATGGATTTTTGAAGTTCTGAGAATTAAATAAATAGAAAATAGCCTATTTTCCTACTTATCCACGCGGCGCCGCGTCAACCTTAGCCTCCCAGAACGGCCACGCGTCGTCTTCTGGTTCGGCGCCGCCATCTGACTGGGATGCCACGCGGCCAGCTGTATCGTACCGTCTCCTCATACAACTCAATCTGGACCATCCACCCGCGCGTGTATCAAATGGACGGCATCCGTTCATCGTCCCCAAGCTTCCTAGCCCGAGAACCGTCCGTCTTCCAGGCTTAATATCTCCCTCGATACTTAACCGATTTCTACGTTCTTATGCTCTATGGATTCATCTTGAAGAGACGAACACATCCATACGGTTTATGTGGCATGAAATTAAGGCAATAGAAATGGAGAATTCATGGAAGCTCGGGAAGAAGAGAGAGCTCATACCTTTGCTCAGAGAAGTGTGGCTTCGATCTGAGAGTTGTGTCACCTTCGATTGAGTCCAAGTAAGCTCCAGATGAAGTCTCCGGCCCCGGGAATTGCCTAGACTTGATTTCCACCGGACCCGATCACAACCTTTGGAGGCTAGAGCAGATGAGTGGCCTGGAGAGGGGGCTTTCACTGGGGAACTCCTTCTCTTGGTCTTGTACAGGTGTGGGTGAGGTTAATTTTATTTTGGTGGAGAATTGGGAGATGTCCTGGTTTTGGGTGGAATTTTGGCTGAGAAATTGGGCTCTGTTGGTGGGGATTAGGGTGAATTGTCACTGGGGATCAATTGCTCTAAGTGTGGAGGATGATTTGGAACAATTTTGGCAGAGTTTCTGTATGGTTTTTTTCAACTCCTCTCATGGCCGAGAGGTGAGGGGGTTTAAATAGAGCTGGTTAGAGGGCCTCCCAGTGGGGGCTAATGGCCGGGATCGCTTGTTCGGGCAAGGGAAGAACGGCTCCAATGGCCACCGGGCATGAGGCAGCTCGACAAGAGAGAATTTCAATGTTTGGCTCCTTCCAAGGTCTCGACCATGGTGTTTTCCGGCGGCTGTGGTGGCTGACCGGCCAGGCATGGGTCACCCTCAGGGTCAGGGAGGTCAGAGCTTGGTTCCTTTGAGTTCAATTGATGGTTGCCATGTGTAAAAAGGATGACTTGAAATGGAAAGGGTAAGGGCTCATTTTGGGCTCAAATTGGTCAACCCATGATTTTGGGCTTGGTTCACCTCCCCATGACCTGGTTTTGGGCTGGGTGAATCAGTTGGGTCGACTGGTCTTAAGTGGAGAAGTCTCCATCCAAGAATATTTGGATTAAATTTGGGTTAAGGGGAATCATGAGTAAGGTTAATGACTTTTAGGAAGTGCTTAAAGGACCTCCTCCTTTTGCCCAATGTGGCTTAAGAATTGCTTCATGGCTCATATTTGGCTTGGGAAAAGTTGGCTTGGTTTCATGGAAATGGGTTCAAGGAATTTTGGTTTTTTGGTGTAAAATTTGGATGGTTTGTCATATGGCTTTGTTTAGAAAGATTTGATTGCTAATTTAGGACTTAGGAATGATTTTAATTAAGTGAGGATGGGATGAGATTGTAATGTAGGCTTTAGGATGGGCTTGGGCTTTTGAGTTTTGTTAGGAATGGGCTTTTGAATGTCCTTTGGAAGTGGGCTTTTAGATGAAAATTTTGCAAAGGGCCATGCGAAATAAATGTTGGGTTTAGTTTAAGGATGTGTCTTGAATGATTTGAAGCAAATTTGAGGTGGTTTGGAATTGAATTGGGTTGAATTTGGGTTTATTTGGTAAATGGGCCAATGTAGGTCAAATTGGGCTAACTTGGGCCAATGTTGGGCTAGGGTTGAAGTTGATGTAAAATTAATGTTCGGAAATGTTTATGGGAGTGTTTCAAAGAGTTTTTAACTTTGGTTGGGTTTTGGTTTTGGGACTTGGGCTTATTTGGGTTAGGTTTGGGTTTAGGTCAAAATTGGGCATTTTGGTTTTGGGTTGAATTTGAATGGGGTTTGGGTCCAAATTTTGGGTAAATTATGTTAGTGTTTTGTTTTTGGGGATGTTAGGGAAGGTTTAGAAAAGGTTTGGGGTCAATTGGAGTTGAATTGGTTTGGTTTGGGCTAAGTTTGGGTCATGAGTCCAAATTGGGCTTTAAGGTCAAAAGTGAAATTGGATTCAAATGTTAATCAAATTGGACTTGGATTTGGTCTAGATTGATATTGTGGATATTAATTTGAAGTTTAGAATTGAATTGGACCAAAATTGGGGTCAATTGGGTAGATTTGGTTTGACATTGGGTTCACTTGGGTTAAGAATGGGCTAAATTGGGGGTTTTGGTAAAAGTGGGGTAAATTGACAAAATTTGCCCATGGTGTAGTTGGACAAAATGAAATTGGAAATATTTGGGATTTTCTGGAATTTTCTGGGAATTTTCTGAATTTTTGGATTTTTTTGGCTAAGAGGGGCATTTTGGGTATTTGGAGGGTATTGGGGGGTATTTTTGGAAATTTTGGTATTTTTGGCTATGGATGATCAATTTTATTGGTGAGGAAATTTTCAAGGTTAATTTTGGGGAATTTTGGGTGATTTGGAAATTTTGGAGGATTTGGGCAATTTTAAGGGCTTTTGGTAGGCTTGATAGGTGTAGGGTCCCCGAGGCCAAAAATTGAAATTTTAGAAAAATAATGATTGATCAAATATGAGTAAAATGGAATCACTTTGATTGAGCCATGAAGCCATATTAAGCCTATATGAGCCATGAGAGGACTCATTTGAGGCATTCACTATGTTGTTCCTAACCCTCTTAGCCAGGGGCTTAGGGGTTAAGGTCCATCCATATGAATTACCTTCATGAGTCAAGGAGTCAAGTTGGGTATGGGTGTGGTTTTAGGAATTGGATTGTGTGTGTGAGAGTGTAGAGTATGAGTGTAGTGAGTGTGGAGTATGAGTGTAGTGAGTGTGTAAATCAACCCTCACCAGACCAAGCCACCTCGGTGTTCCTAAGGCCAAAGAGTCCTATAGGGAACTCATCCTTTAAACCTTCACTTTTGATCTCAACCCTCTAGGTGATTAGGGGTCTACAATCAAGCTTGTGGGGTTTGCAGGGAGGCAAGAAGTGGTTCAAATTTCTAAAGGATGGGTCCCAATTCTAGTCCTCTAAGATAGTCGAAGGAAAAGCCTAAGGCTAGATCCTAAACACTAAAGAGGGATGAGAAGACCTCATCAAAAATGAGGTCAACAAATGGACCCCCAATAGGTGTGGTGTGCTAACCAAGCTCACCGTGCGTATTGGCGTTGACCGAAGAAATCAACAAAACCAAAACAGATGTCCAAGTGACAAACTTAGGACGAAGTAGAAGAATTTCCGCTGGGGAGTATCAGGTAAATCTCCAAGACTAAAGATTCCAGAACTCTCGTTGGGGAAAAAGAAGGTGAATTTCATATCACAAGATTTTAAGAGATTGGATCTTAGATTCGTTTCATTCTTTATTTCAAGTTTTAATTCTGAGTTTGAATTTCGATTTGAGTTTCAATTTTGGTTTTATGCAGAGAAAAGAGTAGGGCTAAGGCCCACCCGAATGCATTTGTATGCTGAGAAAGAATAGGACAAAGCCTATGCCATATGTGTATGCTGAGAAGGATTAGGACTGAGCCTATCCCAAATGCAGAGTGCTTTAATTTCAATTTCTTGCTGAGAGGATCAAACTTTGAGATTGCTGAGAAAGGAGTAGGACTGTGCCTATCCCGAGTACTGAGAATCGCTGAGAAGGGAGTAGGGCGAAAGCCTATCCTGAGAGATGAGAATTGCAGAGAATATGTTGAGATGGGAGTACGACGGAAGCCTATCCTGAGTGCTGAGAATTGCTGAGAATGAAGTAGGGCGGAAGCCTATCCCGAGTGCTGAGATTTGCTGAGATGGGAGTAGGGCGGAAGCCTATCCCGAATGTCGAGATTGCCGAGATCGTCGAGATCGCCGAGATGGGAGTAGGGCGGAAGCCTATCCCGAATGCCGAGATTCGTCGAGATGGGAGTAGGGCGGAAGCCTATCCCGAATGCCGAGATTTCGTCGAGATGGGAGTAGGGCGTAGCTTCATCTCGAATGCCGAGATTGCCGAGATGGGAGTACGGTGGAAGCCTATCCCGAATGCCGAGATTCGCCGAGATGGGAGTAGGGCGGAAGCCTATCCCGAATGCCGAGATTCGTCGAGATGGGAGTACGGCGGAAGCCTATCCCGAATGCCGAGATTTCGCTGAGATGGGAGTAGGGCGGAAGCCTATCCTGAATGCTGAGATTTACTGAGATGGGAGTACGGCGGAATCCTATCCCAAATGCTGAGATTGCTGAGATGGGAGTAGGGCGGAAGCCTATCCCGAATGCTGAGATTGCTGAGATGGGAGTAGGGCGGAAGCCTATCCCGAATGCTGAGATTTACTGAGATGGGAGTAGGGCGGAAGCCTATCCCGAATGCTGAGATTTGCTGAGATGGGGATGAGGGCGGAAGCCTATCCCGAATGCTGAGATCGAAATGAGATATGAAAGTGCTTCATATCCCATGGGAATCAATCAAAGTCTGATTACTTGGCGAAGGGTATGAACCTATGCCATCCGAATCAAATTGAAGATTTCTCGTAATTCTGAAATCATCCTGAGAGAGGGTTTCAGAGGAGGTCTGGAATAGATCTTGATTTGAAGAAGGATTGGAGGATTTAAAAAGATGGACGTAAACTGGAATTCAATTTGAGTTTTAGATTTGTTTTGTTTGTTCTTTAATTATCCCATTTTTTTGTTTATTTGGTGTTCATGTGGATTTGAAATTCTTTTTAATGTTTGGATTTTTATGGATTAGAGTTCTTATTTATTTTCTTTTTCTTTTCCGTTCTTTGTTCGAAGTTCATTTAACTTTAATGGCGTTTCCCAGTCAATTTGCATAAAAAGAGGTGAAGGAAAAATGTGACATGGTCACATTCATTCCAATCTTGTTGACGATACATCATACAACTCGATCTGAAATATTTCTCATACAATCCATGACTCAAAACGGACTATGTATGATTCTTGTTGCTCCATCCAAAAAGTATCTGTTAAATCCATGTCTGAATAATGAGATGCACGGTCAATAACATCACCTTCCAAGCCATCCTTGGCAGGAATGCCGCATGGATGTGCATTGGAGGTGTGCTATTTCCCATGTAACTCACAGCTCGTAGGGCCGGAGATTCTTCAATTCTGGATCTGGCTGGAAGTGGTAAGGTGCCCTTCTGTCGTCCATCCTTCTAAAAGTGACGGAGATCCGCTGTACTGGTACTCCCGGTATACAATATTTTGCGATGTCTTCTCCATTTCCTTGTAATATCATGACGGAACCTACCGGAAGTGGTAACTCCACCGGCCCTCGGAACTTACCCGGGCCTACTATTTGAAGGTCAGATCCGAACATGATATTGCATTGGTTGATGAACGAGACCGTGCGAAAGGTCCGACAAAGTCATGGTGGTCTATGTGTGGAGGTATGCGATCGCTCTTCCGATAAATGTTGATGATGCAACCGTTGGGTATGCAGTCCGCCGGCAGTACCCTCCACGTTATCATTCTTTTCACCATTCTTTTAATTATTCTCGGCATCGGATCCACCTCACCGTGACGGAGTATCCCTAGTGGATTTCCTTTTTGTCCTCTCGCGAAGTTATAGCAACATCCGCATTGTATTGTGACTCTTCCTTTCCCCGGCATCCATTTCCGGGTTCCGAATAAGTCTTTTCTCTCGTACGGCCTGCTCGACCCATCTTCTCGAAGTTCTAAAATGCAATCCACAACTCGCCGTTGCTCGTACTCCGAGAATACACCCGTGTGTAACTCGAGGCCTTCCAAAATGTTGATTCTTCTGCCTCTAATCCTTTCAAAGTATTCGAAAGTCTTCTTCTCAACATTTTGCATTCTTTCTAGTTCATATTCTGGGATGATTTGTAAGTGACGAGGCCTAGTAACGTATTGCGGGATGTATGGCTTAATCCCGTCACGTTCTCCTGCATACCTTGGCTCCTCGGGGATTATCTCTATCGGGACATCCTCCGTGGTCGCTTCGCAACAAGGTTCTTCGCATATGGTATCTCCGTCCGACGTCGAGGCGATCTCTCTCGCCTCCGATCTTTTCGCAGTTTCCCTTATCCTTTTTGTTGTTCTTGGAGCTTGTTCTCTCTTTTCAGGTTCCTGATGAACCGGTATCTTTGAAATGTGTGTGTCTGCGAAGGTGGCTGTTTCCTCATGTTGATCTGCTACAAGTTTAGTCAACATCTTGCGTGATACGGCGATTTTTATTCCTTCTTTGAGTAGCAGCTGAGCGTAGCTCTCCTTACTTCGAATTTCGCGGGCGCGGCACCGACGAGCCTCGCCCTCTCGCCGTGGCAACTACTGACTTGATTTTCTTGCTTTCCTCGGTGTTTGCCTTTCTTTTCTTGTTGCTGGATCGGCGGTTTGGGCCACCCATCTTCATCACTGTCTGGCTATGAAGCTCTTCTCGGTCCACTAGGACCCAATCATTTTCTTCATACTGTAGGCTGGCTGGTGTGAAGTCAGAATCAATTTCTATCACTACTCCATCCTTCACCCTCTTTTCATCGAGTGCGAGACTCACGCCATTTTTAAAGTTTAGGACCAACCGCCCGTTCGACATTTCCCTGCAAAGAAGACAAGGAAGGGATTAGGGGCTGTACTAAGAACAAGATCATTAAGAAAGTATTTATCACTGAAGATTTTTTATTCACTTATTCCAATTTTAATTTTTAAGGAAAATAGGAAAAGATAAAGAAAGATCAGGAAAAAGATTTGATTTGAAAGGAAGGGTAAAACTTTATTATTATGATTTTCACATATTTTATTTTTAGTACATTTATTATTATTTTTTTATTATTTTATCCATTTTTATGTTTTTGGGTTCGGACCCAGTCACAAAGTGATTGATTCACCCGTGTTTCTAGGGATAAGACTCTATTTTAGAAGCCACCCTTCGAAACATCAGGTTGTGTAATACTTCTTCAAATATCGTCTATTGATTGGAAGCATTTGTCGTTCTCCTTGGTAATTCACAAGTTGGTAGGAGCCTCCTGAGTAGACTTCCTCGACCACAAACGGCCCTTCCCAAGTCGGTTCAAAATTTCCTCCTATCTTGCGATGTGTAAGAATAGGTCTTATGAGAAAAAGAACTAAGTCACCAACTTTGAAAGTTCTCGGGCGGACCAGTTTATCATGGGCCTGGATCATCTTAGCTTGGTACAGTTCCAAATTTTGTTGCGCTGCAAGTCTTTTTCCTTCCAAGTTTTCCAGTTCTTCTAGTCGTAATCTGGCATTTTCTTCTGTAGTAATTTTATTTACAACTGCAACCCTGAGTGATGGAAGCTGGACTTCCAATGGTAACACTGCCTCGGACCCGTATACTAAAGCATAAGGCGTAGACTGAGTAGGAGTCCCGAAAGTCGTCCCGTAGGCCCATAAGGCTTCTAACAACTTCTCGTGCCAATTTCTCTTGTTGTCATCCAAAGTTTTCTTTAAAATTTGAACGAGAGTTTTATTAAAAGCCTCGGCCAAGCCGTTTGCTCTTGGGTAGTAGATTGTTGAGTATCGCCAATCGATTCCATGTCTTCTGACAAAATTATTGATCTTTGTACTTCTGAATGCGGACCCATTATCTGAAATAATTCTGCGCGGTACTCCGAAACGGTAGATGACTTGATTTTTGAAATACTGTAGCACGTGGTGTGCCTTTACTTCTCTGAGTGGAACTGCTTCTGCCCATTTAGAAAAATAGTATGTAGCTGCAAGGATGAAGCGATGTCCTCTTGAAGAAGGTGGTTCTATCGGACCCACTATATCTGTGCCCCAACACTCAAATGGCCACGATGCAATTGTCGGATGTAGCACATTTGGAGGTTGGTGTAGAACCACTCCGTGCACTTGGCACTGGTGACAACTTTTAGAAATCTTCATACAATCGGTCATCATTGAGGGCCAGTAATACCCTAGTCTTTTAATTTTCATTTTCATTTTCGGACCCGACTGATGAGCGCCACAAAGTCCTGAATGCACTTCTTTGATAATTTCACGAGCCTCGGACCCGTTCGAGCATCTTAACCACATTCGATCAAAAGACCTTCCGTATAATGTACTGTTTATTAATGCGTAAGACGGAGTTCTTTTCTTGATTTGATGTGTTAATGACTTATCGTCCGGTAATTTCCCCGTTTGCGGTGTAGTTCATTAGCGGTCGACGCCAATCTTCTGTGTTTTCTGTTATTGCTGCAACTAATTCCTCTGCTTTTTATGATTTTTGTATCATATCCATGTCGAGCTGTGATAGGACCTGTTGTCCTTGAACTAACACTTCAACTGACTCATCTTGTAAGCAGGCAAATTCTTTTGCAAGGCGAGCTAGCGCATCCGCGAGAGCATTTTCTCTTCTGGGGATCTTGTAGATTGTTACATTCGAAATTTGTTCCAACAGATTCATGGCATACTGAAAGTATTGCTCGAGTCTTGGCTTTAAAATTATGTATTGTCCGGCGACCTGTTGAATGATCAACTGAGAATCTCCGTAGATGTTGATACCCGTTATTCTCATTTGAATGGTCAGTTCTAGTCTTGTTATGAGGGCTTTGTATTCTGCCTCGTTGTTTGTGCACGGCTCTGTTAAGTGGAAGGAGTACCTTAACATCCCCCGCTCCGGTGTTATAAAGATTAATCCGATTCCTGCTTTACCGGGCACTATCGTTTGCAATTCTTTGTCTTTCTGTACTGAGGACGCTCCGTCAAAGTATAGTTCCCAACGTTGATCATCAGTGTCTTCTAGGCTCATTATTTGTTCATTTGGCAAGTCGTCGTCGAGAGGCGAATCTGCCTGTAAAGGGTGTGCTGCAAGAAAATCAGCTAGAACTTGTCCCTTTACGGCACGAAGAGGAACGAAAGTTATGTCGAATTGCAATAGTATCATCGACCACCTGGTAAGTCTGCCAGAAAGTGTTGGACGGGTCATCAAATATTGCAACGGATTAACTTTCGAGATAAGGTTGACCTTATGAGAGAGCATGTAATGCCTGAGTTTCTGTGCGGTGAAGATCAGGGCCAAACAATGCTTCTCAATTGGAGGATACTTTACTTCCATCGGAATCAAATGACGGCTTAAGTAGTAGAGAGCATTTTCTTTTCCCTCATCATTGACCTGGGCTAGCAGGGCTCCAAGGGAGTCGTCTAGAGCCGTGGTATAAAGTATCAACGGTCTACCTGAGACTGGGGCTGCTAAGACAGGAGGTGTCATCAAGTATTGCTTAATGTCCTCGAAGGCCCGTTGGCATTTCTCTTCCCAAACGAATTTGGCGTCCTTTTTAACTAATGCCGAGAAGGGCTGACACCTACCTGACAAGTTCGAAATAAAGCGTCGAAGATATGCCAACTTCCCTTGAAAGGATCGTAGCTGTTTTAAGGTTTTAGGAGGCGGCATCTCTAAGATAGCTTTAATCTTTTCCGGATCAATTTCGATTCCGCGAAGTCGAACAACAAATCCTAAGAATTTCCCGGAGGTGACGCCGAAGGCGCATTTTAAGGGATTCATCTTAAGATTGTATTGCCTCAGTCGCTCGAAAACAATTCTCAAATCATACAGGGTGATCTTCCTTCGGTTTGCTTTTGATGACCACATCGTCCACGTAAGCACTCGACTTGGTTGTGAATGAGATCATCAAAAATCTTTGTCATTGCTCTTTGGTATGTTGCTCCCGCGTTCTTTAGTCCGAATGGCATTACTCGTGTAACAATACACTCGATTGGTGTTCCGAATGTCGTGAGCTTTTCGTCTTCCGGTGCCATCTTTATCCGGTTGTATCCTGAAGATCCATCCATGAAAGAGAATATTTCATGTGTCGAAGTGATGTCGATCATTAACTCTGGAATTGGTAGCGGAAATTCATCCTTTGGACATGCTTTGTTCAAGTCTCTGAAATCCACGCAGATTCTGATCTAACCATTCTTCTTCCTGATTGGTACCACATTGGCTAGCCAAGTAGGGTATTGTTCCTCACGGACAAATTTAGCATCGATTAGCTTCTTAAATTCAGCTATTACTTGTTGTTCAATTTCCAAACGCATTCTTCTGGAAGCTTGTCTGACTGGAACGGAAGTAGGATCCACTCCTAGTCTGTGAACTGCGACTTCTGGAGCTAGTCCTGGCATTTCATCGTAACTCCAAGAAAAATAGTCCTTGAATTCCATTAATAGCTCGATCATTTCCTCGGAATCTTCTTTATTGAGTAAGGAGCTAACAAAGGTTGGTCTAGGCTTTTCGCTAGTACCTAAGTTAACTTCCATTAACTCATCTATTGTAGATTTGATTTCTTCTTCGAATTCTGGTGGAGCGTCTCCAATTTACAGATCTTTAATCTCTTCTGTAGTTTCCAAGCAGTCTTCATTAGGTTCGCAAGTGACAACCAAACAAAATTCCGTATCGTCAACTGAACCTACCGTACCGAATCCGAGACCATGTTTTGAATTGGGTGGCCGACCGGCATTATTTCATAATTTTTCGAAGTGTTGTGATCGGCCTTTTGTCCATTGTCGAGGTAAGACACCACGCTGAATTAAATTTTGAACACAGGGAGAGTACCACTCAAAAGGTAATTCCATTAATTCGGAAGAAGTGACATCTTCAAATTGTACATTGTTTTCGCATTGGAAGAAGAAGTGCCACTGGTAAAATTCTGATTGGCTTTGCACCGCCGCTATGTACTTCTTTGACCACCATACCCTCGATCTTATTAGACTAGATCGGGGTCGTGGTCATAGTGTGTACATAGTGGTTAATCTTCTCGTACATCGATTTGTATTCTTCGTTCTTCTCTCTTCGAGAGAAATCTTAAATTGTGGTTTCTTCCGGTTTATCGTTGTCGCTTCTTTCTTGACTTCCTCTTCTTCCTCGTAGCCGTTCTCCCAATCAACGTTGATCATCGGCTTTTTCCGTCCAACTCGTCTCGCGTGTCTCTTCCACGACCTCGTCCCCGGCCTCGACCTCGGATGCGAATTCTGGAGAAACCTTCACCATCTCGCCGTAAGGGAGTGGTGAGTGACTGTTGGACTAGAACTTTAGGTTCTTCATTGTCTCCAATTTCTTTTACCTCATTTGGCACAGTGTTTCTGGAGAAGATTGTTTTCTTCGGAGGTGCGTAATAAGCTGCATCTTCATGGATTCCAATTTCATGTACGGAGAAAGGTTGCAAATCACCTTTAATGCATTGTTCTCCTCCTTCATAGTATTTTATGCACTGATGTAGAGACGATGGTACCATCCGGTTTTCATGGATCCACCGCCGGCCCAAGTAGAGCGTTGAACGATGTCTCAGAGTCAATTATGTGGAATTTTGCGGTTGTCTTTGCTAAGTCACCGGTCTTCATTAATAGTGTTATTGATCCAAGGGCTCTTTCTCCTTTCTGGTTGAATCCTCTTAGTAACATCTTGTCTGCTTCGAGCTCACGAGAATCAATTTCCAAGTATGCTAGCGTCCGAAGATTCATTATGTTGATTGACGCTCCTGGATCCACCAATACTCTGGAGAGCGTAAACTTCCCGATTGTGATCGAAATGTACAACGCCGGTTATGATCGGCTGTCCCAAGTAGTAGATCATCGTCCGTGAAGGTAACACCTCGTCGTTCCTTTAACGAGCAAACCTCATCTAAGGAAACTCCGGCCATCCGAGCTAAAAAATCTCCGGATCAAGTAAGGCCTCGATCGAGCTTCCCTCATCTCTTTTGATAAGATGAGAGCGTCGTAGATGCTCGGCTTGGTCGGTAGTTTCCTAAGATGGGCTAGCACGTTATAGTCCACTTTGTTACCATGTGTTTCAGTTTCTTCCCGAATGGGCAATTCTTCTGCTGGGGTTGATTCTTCCTGAGCAACCACCTGTTTTCCTTTGTCTCTTGGACCCATTATAGGAGGTAGAACCTTTCCGCTCCTTAAGTTGATTTCTGTGACTTCTTCTGAATCTGGTACTGAGTTTACTGGTGTCTCCTTTTGAATCAGCATGACAGGTTCTTCTGGAGTTGCTTCGGAATCTGAAAGCTCTAACTCTATTGTGATTGGAGTTCCTTGGAATTCACAAATAGATTCATTGCTTGTTGAACTTTCGTAGCCTTCTTAGTGAATGTCTTCTTTATCATCGTGATTGTCGAGGTTGTGTATGATTTGAGAATTGTTATTTGTATCGGAATCGAGATCCGGATTGGATTGGTTGTCGTTAGTTACGTAATCGTTAGAAACAATCAAAACGTAGCCAACGCCATAACTTTTATCATTATCAAATCCCGCCGGAGCGAGCAAATAATCATACAGAGTCAGAGGTTCGAGGAATTTTTCCCCCGAATCGGAAACAACCATCCTAGGATAAGCAGCCCCTAGTCTAGCCTTGGGAGCCTCGGTCTTTTCTTCTTCTTCAATCTCCTTCTTTTCTATGATCTTTTCTTCCTGGGGCGGTTCTTCAACCGCAAGCGATAGCGCCGGCTCGATGTGTTTCAAACTCCGAATCGAAGCACGTGCCGAAGCGGCTTGGATGCGATCCAAAATTTTCTTTGATGACTTCGTCCAAGCGATACTCCATCCATCATCGGTCGTGTAAGGGTCTATCTGAACGATGGGATCCGTTGAAATAACATCGACAGAACCTCCTTTCTGGGGTTCTTTCATGTATTCCTTTGGGATCGTTATGTTCCCTTTTCGGAGATTGTTGTCAAGCCAACTTTTTAAGGTGATGCAATCCTCTATCTTATGTCCAAGCATCTGGTGGTAAGGACAGTAGTTGGGATGGCCTTTCTTGTTGACTTATTCTGGCTTCCCGGGTTCTCGCAAGAAAAATCGAAGTCTTCATCAAACTCGCGGAACATCTTTGCACTCGCCTCATTCTCGAATGGATACTCTCGTTTATAAGCTCCATTAACGTGCGCCGTGGGCGAGGCGGTTGCTCATATTGTTGAGTTGGCCGATAACCGGGTCGAGGTTGTTGGTAGTTCCGCCGAGGTTGTTGATAGCCGGGCCGCGGCCGCTCCGCCGTATTTGCATCGGTCGCTCGCCCTTATCGACCGTTGCGATGATCCCGAATTTCTTTTCAAACGTCTTCACGTGCTTCGTTTGTCTGTCTTGTCGACTAAACTTAGCTGTTTCGCTTCCTCTTGTAAGCTTCCGGCCTTGCTTAACAACTTCTCGAAAGTCTTAATCGTAAATCCCTTAAGGAGAAGTGCTATCGGGCCGTGAATGCTTTTAAGAAAGATGCCGACTGCATGCTGCTCTTGTAGCTGTGGCTCACACTTCATGCTTAGATTTCTCCATCGATGTATGTAGTCCACTAAAGTTTCGTTCGGTTTCTGTTTCTCCACCACTAAGTCACCGATGGTGATATGGTGCTGAGCTCCGGCAAACCGTTTCACGAAGAGGTTTTCCAATTCTGAAAATGTCTTTACCAAACTGTTCGGTAACTCTGCGTACCAATCGAAGGCGATCCCTGACAGGCTGCTGACGAATTGCCGAAAGAGTAAGGCGTCACTTCCACCAGCATTGCAACAACTAGCGTGAATATGTGCAACATGCTGTCGAGGGTTTCTGGTACCATCAAAAGTCTTGAACAGAGGTGGTACGAAGCCTTTTTGGTATTTTACTGCATCAAATTCTTCGGGGTAAGGTCTACCCATCTGAATAGATGTTCCGCTCTTAGAGTGTGCTAAGGCTTCTCGCACTCGCTGTTCCACCATGTTCTTGATGTCCTTCTCTGGAATCATATTCTGGGTAGAATCTTTCTTCGGCTGATCGTCTCCATTTACGGATGTAATCTCTTTTCCTCCATCTGTAATGTGGATAACTTCTGCAGGCGTTTCTCTTTGGGGTTGAACCTGACTCTGATGAGTGGTTAGGGCTGCAGCCATCTCTTGCATCCTTTTTGCCATTTGGGAGATTGTATCATCTTTTTCTCGAATTTGTGCTCTTAATGCTTCTGGTTCATCTCTCTCCGTAGCTGCCGGGGCACCTTGCGCAGCTGACGATGCTCGTGTCTCAACCATGTTGATCTCCACATATTCGTCATCCATGAACTCCGACGAGTCAACTTCATCTCCAAACTTTTCTTCTCTTTCTCTTGCTAATCGTTGAATGTCGGTTCTTAGCTTTTCCATAGCATCTTCCAATGATCTTCTTCGTGCGGTTTCGCAGTTATCATGCGATGGCTGTTGGGTTTCCTTCTTGGGAGTCCCCTTCATCGCAGCGTGGCGCTCTCTTCGGACTCGAGTCTCCCGACGAGACTTTCCTTTTCTAATCGTTGTTTCGGTCTTAATCGGCCGCAAGTAGGACGCCATACCATCCTTCTAGCAGCAGAAGGCCTAGGACCGGATGGTCTGTCGGCTGAATGCTGGAAGGTGGTATCCTCCCTGATCTGTAAACCTGAAACAACAATAGGTGGACTAGCCTTCATCTTCTTATTCGGCTTTTCTGTGGCGATAACGGGTTCTACTCGCGGCCCAAGACGGGACTTGGCTGGCACCCACCCTATTCTTCTTAAAATCTCTGATACAGGACATCTCTCTTTCTTTTCTAACTTCTCTATCACAGTCTGTAGTCGGGCAAATGGTGTAACCCTAGCCCTTTTCTTTCGGCTGTCGCTATAGTATGCGGGTCGAGGTAATGTAGAAGCAATCTTGCAGACATTTTTCTCGTCGGTTGCGGCGGAAAGGGGATGGAATCTACTTCCTTCCAAAAGCGGTGTATACTCAGGCAATGGTATGTATTCAGGTAATGGTGTGTATTCAGGGATCTCTTCCAAGAAAGCGACTTCAGCGGCTCGGCCTTTCCGGCAATCTTTCTACCTCTCGTTTCTTCTCCGAGTCCGTGTTAGGGGTGGAACCCTCGAGCCGGACCCAATTTCGAAAACGAAGGTCTCGCAGTGCAAATCCGTACCCTCCACGGTAACATGCTCGTTACAAATTTGAATTTCCTTCCCTTCCGCTCGGCGGAAGCCGGGTAGGTGCAGAGACGACTAGCACCAGGTGGGGTAGAGATAACGGTCCTCGTATGGACAGTAGTATTCCTCTCACCGGCACCCTTCGCAGGGAGGAACTCTTGAGTCGACTTAAGGTCGAACTCGATCAAAGGTCTTTCAGTTTCTGATACTTTGTCTGTAAGTGTGAAAAGGGTTACATCAGTGATCTTGACATCTGTGTTACCAAATCCTTGTCCAAAACGGATGATCCCATTGTCGGGCAGCTCATCCTTGTAAACAACGAAATCCAGTCCATTGGTGAAGGTGAAAATCAGCTTGGGGCAGACATCTTCTGCAAGGTAGATTCTGATTGTCAGTCCCAAGTTATGCTTCTTCTCATCAAGACGAAAAGAAAGGAATCAAAAAGAGTCCGAACACATTTTTGTTCATGCATTTATAAAAAGGAGTTATTTGTTAACAGAGTCATTCATTAGAGGGTTTGTTTATTAAGAATGGAATGTTCAAAGGTGTAGAGAAGGTAAGGAATCCGATTCAGAATTGGAAAGGAAGAGAAAGTCTTATGCAAGACTCCTCGACTAGAAGGACCACTCTTAAACTAACACCTATTGGGGGTCCACCCCACCTCAGAAAAGAGGCAAAAGGATTTCAGAACCTCTCTGTTTAGGGGTGTCTAAACAGTGGCTCCTAAATCCGAGAGGAGTTGGCTATACTCGTTCAAGACAGAAATGAACGGGGTATTCCAATGGAAGAATGGCAGTTTAGTCCACTAGGAGCATGGACTCACTACCAATTTATGAAAGCAAACCCATCTGATCAAAATGGAGAGAGGAACTATTCCCCAGCGGAGTCGCCAGAAGTTGTCGGCATATTTTTAGGTTAGGTGTTTTATTTTGGAAAAAGGGGTCGCCTACAGAAGTTGTCGGCGAATTTTAGATTTTAAATTTAATTTAAATATGTATATATGGTTTAGAAAGTAGTATTTGATTTTGAAAATAATTTTTAAGTTTAAAGGTTTTAAAATATGAAATCAAAGATCTCACATCCAAAATAGTTTATATAAACGAGCACTGCACCACAAACTGTGTATCTATCCCGAAGAATTGACACACTGCTTGATGATGGGGCTCGATTAAATAAACTAGGAGATTTGTGACATCTGTTTGGTCTGCGAACCAATTTTATAAGCCGACAAACTCCCCTGCTTAATATAAATGAATTAAGCGGTGGTTTATATTACCTGGGTTCTTAAAGTTCCCTATAGAGGCAAGCCCCTATAGTTAATTACATCTTAAATGACGGGAATCATTTAAGAAAACTCTCGATAATGATCAGTGGTTTTGCTCTCAAGAATCTCAAAGTTTGAAGTTTTCAAAGGATTGGATTTTGGAAATTCAAAAGGGAATGACTCAAAATTTGGAACATTTTATTTTTGAGAATCCAAAGGAAGAGAAGTAGGAGAAGCTGAGGATCCAAGAAGAATCTTGGCAACTTCCCAAACTATCCTATTGTTTGGCTTAGATTTGAGAAAATCCTAATATTATCTGATATTTCAATCTTGCCAATTTTAGTTAATTAGGACTTATATTCGTATGACATAATCATACAATTAGCCTAGAAAATGTGAGGGTTTATGTCGTACCGAACGACTACCTCGGAGTCCTAAGACCGGTTAGGGCTTAATTTACATGACATGATCATGCAAATGCCTAACGAAGAGTTGAGGATTTATGTTGCACTAGGCAAACTACCTCGAAATTCTATGGCTTGGTTATTTAATTCTAAGAATGTTTTGCTGAAGTAGATCTGAGTTTTGCTGATGACGATGGCCGTGCTGCCCACCATGCTCCGAGCTCCTTGTTGTTGCAGAGGTTTAGTTTTTAGAAGTCATAAATCAGGAGATGAGAAAAGGGTTTTGGTTTAGAGAAAATCTTAAAATCCAAGTGTTCTTAATATTTTAATTAAAACAAATCTTAAAGTTGATTAAACAGAACCGATTAAGATCCCACGGTTCCGTCATCCCGGCACCGTTATTTTCATCGAATTCACTTATTCCAGATGAATTTGCTAAACTCAACTAAATGAGTTCCACACTTTTATTTAGACCGTAGGAAATCCCGTTAGCAACACTTGGGTTACATCATCCGAGGTATTTCTGATCATTCAACGAGACGTTTTAATTTAGTTGGAATTGTAGTTTTGTGTTCTGTTTGTGATTAAATTTTGAGTTGTTTTATATTTTGAAATGTTGTGGCGGTGATTTTTATCTTGTAATGACTTTTAATTTAGTTTTGGTTTCAGTTCAGGGACTATCCTAAAGGTTTTGATTTTCATGCAACAATTATTTATCATGCAAGAAAAGTACAGTAAATTGCAATAAAGTAAATTTCAATAAAATAAAAGCGTACCTAGAGGGTCTTTCCATCATCCCAAGCTGCACATAAAACACATGTTAAGGCATTTAAATATTCCAACAAATATCTAGGTAAAGCTAAGGGAAGGTTTTGGTTGTCTACCAAAGTCCTAATCCTATAACTAGTCATCTCCTATGACGTCTAGGTTCTTGTGTTTTGGTTTAAAGACGATTTTCTTCATCAAAGAATAATCAAATTCAATTGTTCTTATAAACATCCTATCATATTGAGGAAGTGCTTAAGACGAATCTTAAACATCTTTTCAATATCTCTAGGATTGTTTTAAGTCCAAGAGAATTTAATTATACAAGTGAATTAATCATCCGGGAGTTTAAGTTTTGTTCTTTTTGCTCAGTGAACTAGGACATTTGAATATCCTATAAGTGAGGTAACAATTCACTTGACGCCTCATTTAAGAGTAATAATAATAAGAGCTTTAAAAGGGCAAATCAAATTATTAAATATTTTAATGATTTAAACTTAATGATTTAATTTTAATTTTGATTTAATTATAGAAAATTAGTTTAAGTTTGGAATAGTGTTCAAGTTATTTTAGATTTAATTCTTAATGATTTCATTTAGGTTTGTTATTAAAAGATTTTAATTTAATTCAACTTAGTTTAATTTTGATTTAATTTAATTTAATTTAATTTAATTTTAATTTAATTTAATTTCAATTTAATTTTAACTTAATTTAATTTAAATTTAATTTTAAATTTTAATTTAGTATAATTTTAATTTAATTTAATTTAGTTTAATCTAACTTACTTTAACTTAATTTGGTCTCAAGTTATTATTTTTTTAAATTTAATTTAATTTGATCTTAATTTAATCTCAATTTTAATTTAGTTGAGATTATTCTTTTAAACTTTTAATTAATTTTTTTTAATTAATACTTAAGTATTATTAAAGTGATTTATTTAGGGATTTTTAAATTAAAGAATAAGTATCCTCTTAAATAATATCCCTACTTTAATAATTTCAATTTTCCATTAATCTTCCAAATTTGATTAATTAATTAATTAAGGTTTACTTTAATTATTCTTAAAATGATTGGTGGGTTCTTACCCTTAACCTTTTAAGTTTCAATCATCCAAAATCAGTTTAAATCAAATATTTTACCCTCCCCCTTTTAATTAATCCTAAAATTTTAATTAAAGGTTGAAAATTTCAATTACCATTTTGCCCTCCAAGCTTAATAATTTTATAACTCACTAAATTAAGCTCAAATGAAATTGAAATTTTTGTGTGACCTCACTTACATGTCAATTAAGACATTAGAGGAGAAAATGTGATTTTTCTGTATTTAATTTATTTATGTGATTATTTTTTATAAAAAATAGGGATTTTCAAGGAAAATTTAATAACATAACCAAGAAAATTTTTCTGTCTTTAAGAAAATTATGGGATATTCCTAATGATGAGAGGACCATTTGGACCAATTTTGGTGATTTTTAGAATTATATTTTATTTATTAGAATTATTTTGGGTTTTGGGGAATTAATTAATTTTAAAATAAAATTAAAGTTGAAAAATTGATTTTATATTTTTATTAAATCTCTCTAACCTCAAGGAGTTCAGAGAAGCAAATTTTATATTTTTCTAATTTCTCTTTGATTTATTAGAATTATTTTAGTGAAAAGGTTGGAAAATACATTTTTTTTTAATATTAAAAATTACATTAAGCCTTTAAAATTCAATATCTTACCCTAGGGACTTAAGAAAAATATTTGGTTTGTTCCTAAATGATTAGAATTCAAAACGTGACATTTTGGTGATTTTTAATATTTTTATGATTTTTATTAATTTTTAATTATTAAAAATATTAAAATAATGATAAAAATAAACTTTTTTAGAAAATTATAATTTTAATTTTCCTAAGTTCCTCTAATATCAGAGAAGCTCCAAAACTATTTTTGTGAATTTTTGATAGGTATTTTGTGAGTTATGAATTTTTAAAGTTTAATTTTACCCATTTTGCTTAAGAGGCTTAATCAACCCATTTGGTAGGGTTAATCAAGTCCAATTGGTTTCAAATTTTTATGTGGTGTTCTCCTATCCCTAGAGAATAGTGGAGAATTTTTTTTAAGTTAATTTGATATGTGGTTAACCCTAATTAATTAAAGTTCAATTTTGGGTATTTAGGCCAATTAGGGTTGTTCCAAGTGAATTATCTCACAACTTATTTTTCCTAAGTTCCTCTAGTCACAAGAAACATCACCAAATTTTCCTAGAATTTATTTCTCAACATGTTAATTACTGAAATTAAAATACTCAAAACAGCAACATGAACTTGGAAAATCAATAACTTCTCATAGGGATGACCTCTGACCTTAGAAAATTCAAGGAATGTTCCCAAGTTTAGAGGCTTCAAAAGCCCTATGGTCTCATGCCATGATGAATTGCCTATGCAAATGAAGAATTAAAACAATGCAGAGAGTAAATAAATCATTAAAAATAAAATACTTAATGAAATTACTTAATTTCTTTTCCACATTATTCTCCTCTGTTCACTGAGCAAGAAGGTATTTTTTTTTATTTTTAGGATTTTTCTACACAAAGTTATGGATTTTTGAAGTTTTGGGAATTAAATAAATAGAAAATAGCCTATTTTCTTACTTATCCACGCGGCACCGCGTCAACCTTAGCCTCCCCGAACGGCCACGCGTCGTCTTCTGGTTCGGTGCCGCCATCTGACTGGGATGCCACGCGGCCCGCTGTATCGTACCGTCTTCTCATACGACTCAATCTAGACCGTCCACCCGCTCGTGTATCAAATGGACGGCATCCGTTCATCGTCCCCAAGCTTCCTAGCCCGAGAACCGTCCGTCTTTCAGGCTTAATATCTCCCTCGATACTTAACCGATTTCTACGTTCTTATGCTCTATGGATTCGTCTTGAAGAGACGAACACTTCCATACGGCTTATGTGGCATGAAATTAAGGCAATAGAAATGGAGAATTCATGGAAGCTCGGGAAGAAGAGAGAGCTCACACCTTTGCTCAGAGAAGTGTGGCTTCGATCTG
Source organism: Papilionanthe hookeriana x Papilionanthe teres (assembly GCA_022702705.1). NCBI lineage: Eukaryota > Viridiplantae > Streptophyta > Magnoliopsida > Asparagales > Orchidaceae > Papilionanthe > Papilionanthe hookeriana x Papilionanthe teres. The sequence goes on along the minus strand of CM040433.1, from coordinate 102,998,183 downwards.
AGAATTGTGTCACCTTCGATTGAGTCCAAGTAAGCTCCAGATGAAGTCTCTGGCCCTGGGGAATTGCCTAGACTTGATTTACACTAGACCCGATCACTACCTTTGGAGGCTAGAGCAGATGAGTGGCCTGGAGAGGGGGCTTTCACTGGGGAACTCCTTCTCTTGGTCTTGTGCAGGTGTGGGTGAGTTTAATTTGATTTTGGTGGAGAATTGGTAGATGTCCTAGTTTTGGGTGGAATTTTGACTGAGAAATTGGGCTCTGTTGGTGGGGATTAGGGCAAATTGTCACTGGGGATCAATTGCTCTAAGTGTAGAGGATGATCTGGAACAACTTTGCGCAGTTTCTGTATGATTTTCGCAACTCCTCTCATGGCCGAGAGGTGAGGGGGTTTAAATAGAGCTGGGCTGGAGGGCCTCCCGAGAGGGGTTAATGGCCGGGATCACCTGCTTCGGGCAAGGGAAGAACAGCTCCAATGGCCACTGGGCATGAGGCAGCTCAGCAAGAGAGAATTTCAATGTTTGGCTCCTTCCAAGGTCTCGGCCATGGTGTTTTCCAGCGGCTATGGTGGCTAACCGACCAGGCATGGGTCACCCTCAGGGTCAGGGAGGTCAGAGCTTGGTTCTTGTGAGTTCAATTGATGGCTGCCATGTGTAAAAAGGATGACTTGAAATGGAAAGGGTAAGGGCTCATTTTGTGCTCAAATTGGTCAACCCATGATTTTGGGCTTGGTTCACCTCCCCATGACCTGGTTTTGGGCTGGGTGAATCAGTTGGGTCAGCTGGTCTTAAGTGGAGAAGTCTCCATCCAAGAATATTTGGATTAAATTTGGGTTAAGGGGAATCATGAGTAAGGTTAATGACTTTTAGGAAGTGCTTAAAGGACCTCCTCCTTTTTCCCAATGTGGTAAGGTCACATGTAAACAACTCACATGGCTTGCATGTGGCTTAAGAAAGGCTTCATGACTCATATTTGGCTTGGGAAAAGTTGGCTTGGTTTCATGGAAATGGGTTTAAGGAATTTTGGTATTTTGTTGTAAAATTTGGATAGTTTGTCATATGGCTTTGTTCAGAAAGATTTGATTGCTGATTTAGGACTTAGGAATGATTTTAATTAAGTGAGGATGGGATCAGATTGTAATGTGGGCTTTAGGATGGGCTTGGGCTTTTGAGTTTGGTTAGGAATGAGCTTTTGAATGTCCTTTGGAAGTGGGCTTTTAGATGAAAATTTTGCAAAGGGCCATTCCAAATAAATGTTGGGTTTAGTTTAAGGATGTGTCTTGAATGATTTGAAGCAAATTTGAGGTGGTTTGGAATTGAATTGGGTTGAATTTGGGTTTATTTGGTAAATGGGCCAATGTAGGTCAAATTGGGCTAACTTGGGTGTTGGGCTAGGGTTGAAGTTGATGTAAAATTAATGTTGGGAAATGTTTATGGGAGTGTTTCAAAGAGGTTTTAACTTTGGTTGGGTTTTGGTTTTGGGACTTCGGCTTATTTGGGTTAGGTTTGGGTTTAGGTCAAAATTGGGCATTTTGGTTTTAGGTTGAATTTGAATGGGGTTTGGGTCCAAATTTTGGGCAAATTATGTTAGTGTTTTGTTTGTGGGGATGTTAGGGAAGGTTTAGAAAAGGTCTGGGGTCAATTGGAGTTGAATTGGTTTGGTTTGGGCTAAGTTTGTTTCATGAGTCCAAATTGGGCTTTAAGGTCAAAAGTGAAATTGGATTCAAATGTTAATCAAATTGGACTTGGATTTGGTCTAGATTGATATTTTGGATATTAATTTGAAGTTTAGAATTGAATTGGACCAAAATTGGGGTCAATTGGGTAGATTTGGTTTGACATTGGGTTCACTTGGGTTAAGAATGGGCTAAATTGGGGGTTTTGGTAAAAGTGGGGTAAATTGACAAAATTGGCCCATGGTGTAGTTGGAAAAAATGAAATTGGGAATATTTGGGATTTTTTGGAATTTTATGGGAATTTTATGAATTTTTGGATTTTTTGGCTAAGAGGGGCATTTTTGGTATTTGGAGGGTATTGGGGGGTATTTTTGGAATTTTTGGTATTTTTGGCTATGGATGATCAATTTGATTGGTGAGGATATGTTCAAGGTTAATTTTGGAGAATTTTGGGTGATTTGGAAATTTTGGAGGATTTGGGCAATTTTAAGGGCTTTTGGTAGACTTGATAGGTGTAGGGTCCCCGGGGCCAAAAATTGAAATTTTGGAAAAATGATGATTGATCAAATATGAGTAAAATAGAATCACTTTGATTGAGCCATGAAGCCATATTAAGCCTATATGAGCCATGAGAGGACTCATTTGAGGCATTCACTATGTTGTTCCTAACCCTCTTAGCCAGGGGCTTAGGGGTTAAAGTTCCTCCATATGAATTACCTTCATTAGTCAAGGAGTCAAGTTGGGTATGGGTGTGGTTTTAGGATTTGGATTGTGTGTGTGAGAGTGTAGAGTATGAGTGTAGTGAGTGTGGAGTATGAGTGTAGTGAGTGTGTAAGTCAACCCTCACCAGACCAAGCCACCTGGGTGTTCCTAAGGCCAAAGAGTCCTATAGGGAACTCATCCTTTAAACCTTCACTTTTGATCTCAACCCTCTAGGTGATTAGGGGTCTACAATCAAGCTTGTGGGGTTTGCAGGGAGGCAAGAAGTGGTTCAAATTTCTAAGGGATGGGTCCCAATTCTAGTCCTCTAAGATAGTCAAAGGAAAAGCCTAAGGCTAGATCCTAAACACTAAAGAGGGAAGAGAAGACCTCATCAAAAATGAGGTCAACAACTAATAAGGTGTAAATTTGGATCCTCATTTGGGGTTCCACCAAATTGATTATTTTGCACCATTTGAATAATAGATGGTTTAAGATCGAAAGAATTAGCATCTACAGTAGGTATGAAGTTCATCAACTGTAGGGTTAGCATAATCCCTTAATGGTTTATAAACATTTTGATCATTAAGTTCAATTGGATTTTGTAAAGTAGCCATTTCTTGAAATTTTTGAATTTGTTTTCCTTTTTAACTTTTCTAATTGTTCTTTCTTGTTCGGAATCTAAAGGTATTAATCCTTCGGAACCAAAACTTCGCATAAACAAAAAATAAAACAAGGTATAAAATTTATATATATATATATATATATATATATATATATATATATATATATATATATATATATATATATTATATATATTTATATGTTTTTGGAAATATAATATTTAAAAATCTATAACTATTCTTATTCCTTCCCCGGAAACGGCGCCAAAAACTTGACTCGATTTTTGTATTTCCAAATACAAGGATTTGTTACCACTGCTAGAAAATTTAATTTACGGCAAAGGCGCGCGAAATACTTGACACTGAAATAACTTGATATATAGATGTGAACCAAATTTTAATTACGGCAATAACATTAAATAAAACTTGATTGCTACTTAATGCTAGGTCGTTAATGTAAATAATTTTTAAATATATGTTTATATAGCAAAATATAAGTTAAAAAGAAAATATTTTATATACTTTTTGGGTACTATGCAAGTATACGTATCGTTTCAAGTAATATAAGGCTTTGAAACAAAGAACCCAGTATCGATCCCTCGGGGAAAAAATATGGTAATAAATTTTTAAATATTGTATTTCAAAAATCTTTTTGTATTTTAATATAACTATAAATTACTTTTAATTTACTAGATGGAAATAAAGAAAACAATAATAAGAAAATGATTTTGTGAAAACTATATAAAACAAACAACTTTCTTCCCTTCAATTAATCTAAGATTTTTAAGATAAATTAATATTCGTTGAATAATTTGATTTATGGTATTGTGCCAAATAAAAGCATTCCTATTCTTTACCCTTTGATCGAGGCGCAAAGAACATTGGCTAATTTACAGATCAGGTCCGGATGTATTGTTAGTAGAATGGGTTAATCTAGACTCACACTACTAGATGTCCAAGGGTGGCTATGGTCGGCCCTACTAGTGACCCTTTCCTTATCTATAAATCAACTTATAAGAATTTATTCTATCACTCTAAAAATTTATCAATTCTACGCCCTTTAAATCGTATCTTCCTATTTATTTGCACTTCACATTGAATAGCCCGCACATGACCTTAGACTACCCAAGGATTCATGTGACATTTACAAGTTAAGAGTTCTTCTCCTTCTAGGTCTCAAAACTCTTCAACAGGTTTTAATAATTTAAATGGCAAATTTTAAAAGTAAAGTAAGATCAGGTATTAATATCATCACAATGTTTTGAAAATATTTTGAATTTCAATTCTCCATTGAATCTTATATCATCTTATTTATCTCTTCATAATTGAAGGAAGAAAGTAAACTAACTACTCAGAACACATTGAATATAAACAGTAAAACATAATAAATAAACATTGAATAAAAAATAAAATACTTATCTCAAATATTCCTTCTACAGATCTTCTGATTCCTACTGACTCCACAGTATAATGAACTCCAGATGCAACAACTTGAAAATAAACTCTCTAAACTAAAATAAAAGTGGCCCTAAATTTGTCTCTCTATTTCTCTCTCTAAGGATGAGAGATCCTAAAGTGAATAAGAGAAAGGGGTTACAATGGGGTGCACGTTTTTTTGAAGAAATGGACTCCTATTTATAGGCTTCAAGGGTTGTCTTGAGGCACCTCTTCAAAACATATCCACATTCAATGAATCTTATAGAAGGTCCGTTCGGCGCCTCGGCCGCGGGACACCGCGTCCAGTTCTTCGCACCTCTTCACTTTGGCTCGCACCTCTTCGCGATTAAAACCGTTTTGGAGCTTCCAAATGCAATGTATCACATGTCCTATTATCAAGGAACAACTGCCAGTCTTCTAGAATGTCCAATAACTGCTCACTCCGTCAAAATAACCGTTCAAACGTTGTCAAAACTTGACAGTTTTGTATTGAGTCTGGCGTTTAGGCGCCAACTTCTAGCACCTAGGCGCCATGTCATTTTTTTTTGAAATTTTTGTATTTTGCTCCATTTTTTATCCTTTTTGCTCCTTTTTGCTCTTTTTTCCTTTTTTGGACCTTTTTATATCACCTACATCCAAAAACACAAAAATACCTTTCATTAAAGCATAATATCCTTAGAAATTGATAAGAATTAAGGCGTAAAAAAATAGGTATTTTTTTATGGATCACTAAGACAGGATGGGTTGTCAGGTATTGTTTGATGTTTTCAAAGGCGTGTTGGCATTTTTCGTCCCACAAAAATTTGGTATCTTTTCTGGTATGGGCAGTAAGAGGCTGACACCTACCTGATAGATTGGAAATGAAACGTCGTATATATGCTAACTTTCCTTGAAATGATCTTAATTGAGTTAGATTTTTAGGAGGAGGCATATTTAGGATAACTTTAATTTTGAGAGGATCAATTTCTATCCCACGATGTCGAACCACAAATCCTAAAAATTTTCCTGAAGTGACATCGAAAGCGCACTTTAAGGGGTTCATTTTAAGATTGTATTGTCGTAGTCGTTCAAAGACAATTCTCAAATCGTATATGTGATCATCTTTTCATTTATTGTTGACAACCAAATCGTGCACATAACATTCGACTTGACTGTGTATTAATTCATCGAAGATCCGTGTCATGGCTCTTTGATAGGTTGCACCGGCATTTTTTAGTTCAAATGGCATAACCTTATAACAATATGTCCCCATGGGTATTCGGAAAGCTGTACTCGCTTCGTCCTCCGAAAACATTTTTATTTGATTATATCCAGATGATCCATCCATAAAGAAAAATATTGCATGTTTTGATGCTATATCAACCATTAATTCAGGAATTGGTAAAGGGAATTCATTTTTTGGACATGCTTTATTCAGATCTCTGAAGTCTATGCAGACCCTTATCTGACCATTTTTCTTTTTAACTGGCACCACATTGGATAACCATGGCGGATAATTTTCTTCTCGTATGAAATTAGCTTCGATCAATTTTTTGACTTTTGCAATGACTTGTTGCTCTATTTCAACACACATCCTTCTTGGAGCTTGTTTAACAGGGATTGTGATTTGATTTATCCCCAGTTTATGGACTGCGATTTCTGGAGATAAGCCAGGCATCTCGTCATAAGTCCAAGCAAAGCAGTCTTTATATTCTGTCAACAATTGAATTATGTCTTTTGCTTCCTCATCATTAAGGAATGAACTAATGAAAGTTGGTTTCGGATTTTCATCAGTTCCTAAATTTATTTCTTTTAGTTCATCAATTGTTGATTTAATTTCTTTTTGTAATTCTGGAGGAGCATCTTCAATTGGAAGATCAGGTGTTAGTTCCTCAGTGACGACTAGGCAAAATTCTGTATCATCTAGTGGTTCCAGAGTACCAAATCCAACACCATCTTTGGAGTTAGGATTTCGTTTGTTATTATTCCACATTTGTTCAATGAAATGTGGTTGTTTCAAAGACCTTTGTTTGAGCATTAAACTATTTTGAATAAATTTTTTTGCCCAAGGAGAGTACAACTCAAAAGGAATTTTCATTGATTTTGGAAGATTTTCATCTTCTATTTTTACATCATTTTCAGTACTAGAAGAAGTAGAGCCAAGTCTAAACTTAATTGGCTTTTTGTCATTATTACATACTTCTTTGACTATTAAATTCTCAATCTTAGCAGTGGAGATTGGAGTTAGAGTCATAGAATGTATTTAATGATTGATTTTGTCATACATAGATTCAAATTGTCTTTCTTTGTCTTCTTCTTCTAGAGATATTTTGAATTGAGGTTCCTTTAAAACCACACATGTCGTTTCTTCTTCAGAGTCCAGGTGGATTTTGAATTTGAATGGTTTCTTTATTGTGAAAATTGGATCTTCTTTCCATCGTCCTTGTCCTCGTCCTCAGTCTTAGCCTCGAGTTTGAGTCTGACGGGAGTTAGTTCCTTTTGTCTTTGTTGAAGAAGAATGATCTTTTTCATTTATTTTCTTTTCTTTGTCTTTTTCTATCATATCCACCATTGTGTCTTTGGAGAATATTATTTTCTTTATAGGAGTGTAATATGCTGCATCTTCATGTATACCGATTTCATGGATTGAAAACGGTTGCAAATCTCCTACAATACGACATTCTTGTCCTTTTCGTAGATATTTTATGCACTGATGCAACGAGGAAGGAACCATTTTATGTTCATGAAGCCATGGTTTGTCGAGTAAGGCATTAAAAGAGGTATCTGAATCAATGATATGGAATTTTGCCGCTGTCGTCCAATCGACTATCTTTAAGAGTAATGTTACTGATCCAAGAGCTTGTTCTCCTTGCTGATTGAATCCTTGTAACATCATTGTATCTTTTGATAGTTGAGAGGCATCAATATCCAGATATGTAAGAGTTCTCAAATTCATAATGTTAATTGAGGCGCCTGGGTCAATAAGAACCCTTGAAAGTGTCGTGTCATTTATTTTCACTGTGATATACAGTGGATGATTATGTTCAGTTGTTCCGAGCAACAAGTCATTGTCAGAGAAGGTAATCTTCATTGATTCTTCTAATGGACAAGCTTCATTTTGAGTAATACTAGCAAGTTCAGCTAAGCAAATGTCTGGGTCTATAAGGACTTTTATCAATGACTCTCTCATTTCTTTGGAGAGCATAAGAGCGTCATAGATGCTCAATTTTGCTGGTAATTTCCTCAAATGGGCTAGTACGTTATAGTCCACTTTGTTATGAAGATCATCCTTATCTCTTTCAGGGAGTTGTGGATGAGTTGAAGGAATGATCTTTTCAGATGTGACTATTTGTTTTTCTTTTTCTTGTGGAGTCACTCTGGGAGGTAAAACTTTTCCACTTCTTAAATTAATTTCAACTTTTTCTACAAATTGGTTATCCGAAACTTTTGTCTTCGAGTCTGAAGATTCCAATTTTATGGAAATCGGAATTCCTTGTAATTGGAGCATAACAATGTCATTTTCATCTTTGTCGTTGTCAGAATTTTCATCAATGTTTTTTTCATTTTGATTGTCATTAGATTGATAAAAATCATATACGATTTGAGTATTGTCTACGGGATTAGGATTTGAATGATCATTTTTAGAAGCATCACCCAAAATAGACAAAATGTAAGATATCGGCATATTTTTAGGTTATGTGTTTTGAAAAGGGGTCGCCTACGAAGTTGTCGGTGAATTTTAAATTTAATTTAAATTTAAATATATATATATATATATATATATATATATATATATATATATATATATAGTTTTAGAAAGAAGCATTTGATTTTGAAAATAACTTTAAGTTTAAAATTATTTTAAGATATGAAATCAAACAGACCTCACATCCCAAATAGTTTATATAAACGAGCACCACACCACAAACCGTGTATCTACCTTGAAGAATAGACACACTGCTTGATGATGGGGCTCAATTAAATAAACTAAAAGATTTGTGACATCCATTTGGTCTGCGAACCAATTTTATAAGCCGACAAGTTCCTCTGTTTAATATAAAGAAATTAAACAGGGTTTATATTACCTGGGTTCTTAAAGTTCCCTATAAGGGCAAGCCCTTATAGTTAATTACATCTTAAAAGATGGGAATCAGTTAAGAAAACTCTCGATAATAATCAGTGGTTTTTCTCTAAAGAATTTCAAAGTTTAAGGTTTTTAAACAATTGGATTTTGGAAATTTCAAAAGGGATTAGCTCAAATTTGGAACAGTTTATTTTAAGAGTCCAATGGAAGAGAGGTAGGAGAAGCTGAGGATCCAAAAAGAATCTTAGCAACTTCCCAAACTATCCTAATGTTTGTCTTCAACATAAGAGTATATTTAGTGTTTCAATCCTGCCAATTTTAATTAATTAGGACTTATATTCGTATGACATGATCATACAAATAACCTGGAAGACGTGAGGGTTTATATCGTATCAAACGACTACCTCAGAGTCCTAAGACCAGTTAGAGCTTAATTTGCATAATATAGTTATGCAAATGCCTAATAAAAAGTTGAGGATTTATGTTGCACTAGGCAAACTACCTCGAAATCCTATGGCTTGGTTATTTAATGCTAAGAAAGGTTTTGTTGATGTAGATTCAAGTTTTGCCGACGACGATGGCAGTGCTGCCCCCTATGCTCCAAGCTTTGCGTTGTTGCAGAGGTTTAGTTTTAGAAAATGATAAACAAGAGATGAGAGAAGTGTTTTGGTTTAGAAAAGTCTTAAAGTCCAAATGTCTTTAATGTTTTATTAGGGGAATCTTAAAGTTGATTATAACAACACCGGTTAAGATCCCACGGTTCCATCATTCCGGTACCGTTATTTTTATCCGATTCACTTAATTCAGATGAATTTGCTAAAATCAACTGAATGAGTTCCACACTTTCATTTAGACCGTGGGAAATCCCGTTAGCAACACGTTGGTTACATCATCCGAGGTATTCCCGATCATCAAACGAGACATTTTAATTTAGTTACAATTGTAGTTTTGTTGTTCTGTTTGTGATAAAATTTTGAGTTGTTTTATATTTTGAATGTTGTGGCGGTGAATTTTATCTTGTTGTGACTTTTAATTTAGTTTTGGGTTTCAGTTTTGTGGCTGTCCTAAAGGTTTCAGTTTTCATGCAGGGTGACATTCTTCTTTAACATGCAAGAAAAGTAAAGTACAGTGCAGGTGAATGAATTGCAATAAAATAAAAGCATACCTGGAGGGTCTTCCCGTCATTTCAAGCTACACTTAGAACACATGTTAGAGCATTTATATATTTGCAAGAAACACCTAGGGAAAGCTAAGGGAAGGTTTTGGTTGTCTACCAAAGTCCTAATCTTATTGCTAGTCAATCCTTATGACGTCTAAGTTCTTTTGTGTTTTGTTAAGGATGATTTTCTTCATCAAAGAACAGTTAAGTTCAATTGTTCTTCTAAAACATCTCATCATATTGATAAAGTTCTTTGGACGAGTCCTAAACATCTTTTCAATACTTCTGAGATTATTTTGAGTCCAAATGAATCTTATTGTACTGGTGAGTTAATCATCCAAGAATTTAGTTAAAATTTGCTTTTTGCTCAGTGAATTAAGATGTTTGATTATCCTATGAGTGGAGTGACATTTCACTTAATGCTCGATTTAAGAGTTATGATAAGGAAAGCCTTTAAGGGCAAATTAATTTATTAAAGATTTTAATGATTTAACATTGGAATTGATGATTTGAAGTGGTTTAACTTAGTTATGAAATTTTAAAAATTTTAAGTTTGGAATAGTGTTCAAGTTGTTTTAATTTAATTAAATTTTTACATTTTAAATGATCTCAATGTATTAGATTAATTTGGGTTGAAAGACGTGCTTAGATTATTCAATTTAGATTTTAATGATTTAATTTTAATTTAATTGAAATATTTTAGGTTAATTTTTAATTGGTTTGATTTTTAATTATGAATTATTTTTTAGGTTGATTTTGATGTTTCAAGTTTGTTTTAGATTTGCTTCTAAGTGATCTTTGAGATTAATTTTAATGTTTTAAATTTATTTCAATTTGATTATCAAGTTATTCAATGTTTTAAGTTTTTAATTTAATTAAGGTTAATCCTCCTTCTAATTATTTAATTATTAATTTCAACTATCACTTTAAATTTAATTAAAAGCTAAATATTATTAAAGTGATTCATTTAGGGATTTTAAATTAAAGGATTGATATCTTCTTAAATCATATCCCTAATCTTAATAATCCAAATTTCAAATTATTCTTCCAAAATTCAAATTGTTTAATTAATTAAAATTTACTTCAAATATTTTCAAGATGATTAATGGGTTTCTACCCCTTAATTCCCTAGGTTTCAATCATCTAATGAAAATTTTAAAATCAGATATTTTTACCCTCCCCTTGATTAAACCTAAATATTAATTAGGGGTTAAAATTCTTAATTACTATTATTCCCTTTTAAGCCTAATTATTTCATAATTCATCAAATTGATCTCAAATGAGCTTGAAATTTTTATGTCACTTCACTCACATGTCAATTAAGACATTAGAGGAGAAAATGTGATTTTTCTATTTTTAATTTACTTTATATAATTATCTTAATGAAAAATAGGGATTTTCGATGGAAATTGACAACATGACCAAGGTAAGGTTTCTATCCTTAAGAAAATTTTAGGATGTCTCTATTGACTAAAGAACCACTTTGAGTGGTAATTAATTATAAAATAAAATTAAAGTTGGAAATGGATTTCATATTTTTCTTAAATCTCTTTGACCTCAAGAAGTTCAGAGAAACAAATTTTATATTTTTTGATTTTTTTAATTTATTAGAATTAATTTAGTGAAAATGTAAGGAAATTCATTTTTTAATATTAAAAATTGTTTTAAGCCTTTAAAATTCAATATATTAACTTAGAGACTTAGGAAAAATATTTGGTTTGTTTCTAAGTGATTAGGAGTCAAAATATGACATTTTTATGATTTTTAATATTTTTGTGATTTTTACTATTTTTTAATTATTAAAATATTAAAATAAGGTTAAAAATAAAAATTTTTAAAAAATTTTAATTTTTAATTTCCTAGACTCCCCTAACATCAGAGAAGTCCCAAAACCAATTTGGTGATTTTTTGAAAGGTATTTTTGGAGTTATGAATTTTTAAAGTTTAATCTTGGTTATGTGACTTAATTAGTCCATTTAGTGGGGCTAATCACCTCCAATTGATTTCAAATTTTTATATGGGACTTCTCTAACCCTAAAGATCAGTGGAGAATTGTTTTCAAGTTATTTTGATGTATAGTTAACCCAAATTAATTAAAGTTTAATTTTGAGTATTTAGGCCAATTAGGGTAATTCTTAATGAATTAACTCAAAATACATTTTTCCTAGGGTCCTCTGGTTCTAAGATACCTCCCCAAATTTTCCTAGAATTTATTGTGCAGCATGATAATTATGGGAATTAAAATTCCAAAATAGAGACATAAACTTGAAAAATACATGACTTTCCATAGAGATGGCCTCTGGCCTAGGAAAATTCAGGGAATGTTCCCAAGAACAGAGGCTACAAAAGCCCTATGGTCTCATGTCATGGTGAATTGTATGCTTGTATGGAGAATTAAAATACTGAAAAACATAAATAATTAATTAAAAATTAAATATTCATCAAAATAACTTAATTCTTTTTCCACATTATTCTCCTCTTTTCACTGAGCAAGAGGGTATTTTTATTTTATTTTTTTGATTTTTCTAAAAAAAGTTATGAATTTTCTAAGTACTAGGTATTTAATTAATTCAGAAAATAAGGATTTTTCTACTTATCCACGTGACGCCGCGTCAACCTTAGCATCTCTGAAGCCCCTACGTGTCGCGCTCCATTCGATGCCGCCACCTGAGTCAGCAGCCCCGCGTCTCGCGGTCCCGCTCCGTCTTCTGATCCGACACGATCTGTATTGTCCATTCGATACATGTTCGATCCAACGGTGGCCGATCATCGTCTCCGACTGGTGTGTCCCGAGAGCCGTCCACACTCAAACCCTAAGATCTCTCTCATTTCTCAACAAATTTTTGTGTTCTTATGCTCTATAGATTCGTCATAAGGAGACGAACACATCCATACCGTTTACATGCTATGAAATTGATTCAAATGAAATGGAGAATTCACAGAAGCTCGGGAGGGAGAAGTGATCCATACCTTGGCTCTCAGAAGTGAAGCTTCAATCAGAGAGTTTTGGCACCTTCGATTGCACCCAAGGAAGCTCCAGATGAAGTCTCTGGCTTTGGGGAATTACCTAGGTACAAAAGTGACCAAGGAAGATTTCAAACCTTAGACTCTGGAAGCAATGGCTGGCCTGGTGAGGGGGCTTTTGCTGGGGAACTTCTTCTCTACCTCTAGTGAAGGTGTGGGAGAAGTTAATTTGGATTCGGTGGAGTTTCAAGTGATGTCATGTTCTGACCTAAGAATTAAGCTCCAAAATTGAGCTCAATCAGTGGAAATTAGGGTAGGAAGACAGTGGGGATGAGTTGCTCTAGGCCAGGGGAAGCTCTGTGAGGAGTTTGGTGAAGTTCTATGGAGGTTGATTTCAGCCAACCTTTTGGCCGAGAGGAATGGATGGTTTAAATAGCCATGGTTTGGGGCTTCCCAGGGGCAACTGAGGGCTGGGATTTGCTGCTCTAGTGAGGAGAAGAAGAGTTGTGGTGGCCAATTAGGATGGGGCAGCTCAGCAGGTGAAATTTGAATTTTTGAATCAAATTAGGCCTCTCGGCCTGGTGGTTTCCGGCGACTGGGGTGGTGGTCCGGCCAGGGTCAGGTCACCCTCAGGGTCAGGGAGGTCAGGGCTTGATGTTTGTGAACTCAATTGGCTAATGCCATGTGTAAAGGGGTTGATTTAAAAAGGAATGGTGAAGGGTGCATTTTGGGCTCAATTTCGTCAAGTCATGGTTTAGGCTAGGTGCACCTCCCCAAGGCTTGACTTTGGGCTGAGGGAGAATCATTTGGGTCAGCTAGGAAGGGGTGTTGAAGTCCCCATCCAAGGTGATGTGGCTAAGCTTGGTTTAAAGTGTGACATGAATGGGGTTAAAAAGCTTAATGAGGGATTAATAAAGAGGCCGCCTCCATTTGCCATAAATGACATGATGAGGTGTAAAGTGACTCCCATGGCTTGCATATGACTTATGCAAGGCTTCATGGCTTCATTTGGCTTGGGAAAAGGTTTGGTCAATTTCATAAAAATGTTATTTGGAATTTTTTTCAAAACTTTGGATTTTTTGATTGTTTTTGTCATGATGCTATTTTGGTTTAATCAAAATGATGGGGTTTAGACTTAGGGGATGATTTTAATTAAGTGGGCATGATGAGACAATATCACATGGGCTTTGGAATAAGTATTGGGCCTTTGAAATGATTTTGGAATGGGCTTTTAAAATGGTTTAAGGAAGTGGGCTTTTAGGTTTTGAAATAAATTGATGGATGAAAATTGGTGAGGGGTTGTGTCAAATAAATGTTGGGATTGGTTTAGGAATGTACCATGAATAATTTGGAACAAGTTTTGGTGTGATTTTGAATTGAATTAAGTTCAATTTAAGCTTTTTGGTAATGAGGCAAAAGTGGATCAAATTGGGCCAACTTGGGTTAAGGTTGTGCCAATGTTGGGTATGATGTAAAATTAATGTTGAAAAATTTTTATGGGGTGTGACAAAGAGTTTTTAACTTTGGTTGGGGTTTGATTTTGGGATTTGGGCCTATTTGGGTTCATGATTGGTTTAGGCCCAAATTGGGGATTTTTTATTTGGGTTAAGTTTGGGTGGAGTTTGGTTTGAAATTTGGGGAAAATTATGTTAGTTTTTTGTTTGTGGGGATGTTGGGAAGGTTTAGGAAAAGATTTGGGGTTAATTGGAGTTAAGTTGGGTTGGTTTGGGCTAAGTTTAGGTCATGGCCAAAATTGGGCTTTAAGCTTCAAATTGAAATTGGATCCACATGTTGATAAAATTGGGTTTGTATTTGGTCTAAATTGATATTGGGGATATTAAATTGAAGTCTAGGATTGATTTGGATCAAAATTGAGGTCAATTGGGTTGGTTTGGTGGGACATTGGGTCCACTTAGGTTAAAAATAGATCAAATTGGGGGTTTTGGTAAAAGTAGGCCAAATTGACAAAATTGGCTTATGGTGTAGTTTAACAAAATGAAATTGGAAATATTTGGGATTTTTTTGGAATTTTCTGGAAATTTTCTGAATTTTTGGAATTTTTGGGTTAAAAGGGTATTTTGGGTATTTGGAGGGTATTGAGGGGTTTTTTTGGAAAATTTTGGTGTATTTGACCATTGATGATCAATTTGAGTGGGGGGAAGTGTTTAGGATTGGTTTTGATAAATTTTGGGTAATTTAGGTAATTTTGAAAATTTTGGGCAATTTCAAGGGCATTTGGTAGGCTTGGTGGGTTTAGGGTCCTGGGGGTCAAAAATTGAAATTTGGGGAAAATGAAGATTAATCAAGTGTGAGTGAAATGAAATCATTTTGGTTGAGCCATGAAGCCATGTTAAGCTCACAAGAGCCACGAGAGGACTCATTTTAGACATTCATTATGTTGTTCCTAACCCTCTTAGCTAGGGGCCTTGAGGTTGAGGTCCATCCAAATGAATTACATACATGAGTCAGGGAATTAAGTTGGGTAAGAATGATTTTAGGGTTGGAATGTGTGTGAGAGTGTGGTGTGTGCAAGCTTACCCTCACCAGACCAGGCCACCCAGGGTAATCCTAAGGCCAAAGAGTCTTATAGGCAACTCATCCTTTAAACCTCCACATGTTGGTTTTAACCCTCCAAGTGGTTTGGGGGTTTATAGTAAAACTTGTGGGGTTTGAAGGGAGCTAAGAAATGTTTGAATTTCTAAGTGGTGGATCCCATTTCTAGTCCTCTAAGACAGTCAAGGAGAAGCCCTATGGCTAGATCCTAAGTACTAAGAAGAGAGAAGAGGAAAGACCTCATAAAAAATGAGGTCAACAAATAGACCCCCAATAGATGTGGTGTACTAACCAAGCACACTGCTCGTATTGGCATTGATCGAAGAGATCAACAAAACCAACATAGATGTCTAAGTGACACACTCAGAACGAAGTATAGAAAATTTCCTCTAGGGAGTATCAGGTAAATCTCCAAGACTGAAGATCTCTGAACTCTCGCTGGGGAAAAGAAAAGGAAGTGAATTCCAGATCACAAGTTCTAGAGAGTTTCGATTTTAGATTCGTTTCATTATTTGTTTCAAGTTTTAATGTGTGAGTTTGTATTTTGTTTTGAGTTTCAATTCTGATTGAAGTTCAATTCAAGATTTATTTCAAGAGGGATTTTGTGGAAATCTTGGATTTGAGGTGAGCCTCTGAACCTAGGTTCCAACCTCGGGATTTGAAGAGAATTAGAATTTAGGCTCTAGCCTCAAGAAGAGAGTTGGAATTTGAAGAGAACTAGAATTTAGCCTCTAGCCTCAAGAAGAGAGTTGGAGTTTAGGCTCCATCCTCGGAAATTTGAAAGAGAGCTAGAAGTTCGGCTCTAGCCTCGAAGAGAGCTAGAAGTTCGGTTCCAGCCTCAGAAATTTGAAAGAGAGCTAGAAGTTCGGCTCTAGCCTCGAAGAGAACTGGAAGTTCGGCTCCAGCCTCGAAAGTTTGAAAGAGAGCTAGAAGTTCGGCTCTAGCCTCGGAAGTTTGAAAGAGAGCTAGAAGTTTGGCTCTAGCCTCGAAAGTTTCAAAGAGAGCTAGAAGTTCGGCTCTAGCCTTGAAGAGAACTAGAAGTTCGGCTCCAGCCTCGGAAGTTTGTAAGAGAGCTAGAAGTTCGGCTTTAGCCTCGAAGAGAACTGGAAGTTTGGCTCCAGCCTCAGAATTTTGAAAGAGAACTAGAAGTTCGGCTCTAGCCTCGAAGAGAACTGAAAGTTCGGCTCCAGCCTCGGAAATTTGTAAGAGAGCTAAAAGTTTGGCTCTAGCCTCGAAGAGAACTGGAAGTTTGGCTCCAGTCTCGGAAGTTTGAAAGAGAGCTAGAAGTTCAGCTCTAGCCTCGAAGAGAACTGGAAGTTCGGCTCCAGCCTCAGAAGTTTGAAAAAGAGAGCTAGAAGTTCGGCTCTCGCCTCGAAGAGAACTGGAAATTCGGCTCCAGCCTCATAAATTTTGAAAGAGAGCTAGAAGTTCGGCTTTAGCCTTGAAGTTCCAGTTCGGCTCCAGCCTCAGAAATTTGAAAGAGAGATAAAAGTTTGGCTCTAGCCTCGAACAGAACTGGAAGTTCGGCTCCAGCCTCAGAAATTTGAAAGAGAGCTAGAATTTCGGCTCTAGCCTCGAAGAGAACTGGAAGTTCGGCTCCAGCCTTGGAAATTTGAAAGAGATCTAGAAGTTCGGCTCTAGCCTTGAAGAGAACTGGAAGTTCGGCTCTAGCCTTGGAAACTTGATCTGTATGAAGAGGGACCCAATACCATGTCATCAGAACCAAATCGAACAAAGTTCGTAGCTCCGTGTCAATAGGACTAGTCGATCCTCTAATACACAGAGGAAGGAGAATTGAAAGGTTGGAATTGAAGGATTCAGAATGAAAATCAGTATGAGGTTTAGATTCATTTTGTTTGTTTTTAGTGATTTGATTTTATTTCGTCTATTTAGAGTTCGTGTTTATTTGCAGTTTATTTTGACATTAAAATTCTTAAAAAGAAGGAATTTCTTATTCATTTTCTTTCTCTTTTCGTTCTTTGTTCGAAGTTCATTTAGCTTAATGGCGTTTCCCAGTCAATTTGCACAAAAAGAGGTGAAGGCAGAACATGACATGATCATTCTCATTCCAACAATCCTCATAAATCTAAAACGGATTGTGTAAGATTCTTGTTGATTCTTCCAAAAGCATTTGTCAAAATCCATGTCTGAATAGCAAGATACATGGACAATAACATCACCTTCCAAGCCACCCTTGGCAGGAATGTCGTACGGATGTGCATTGGAGGTGTGCTATCTCCCATGTAACTCACAGCTAGTAGGGTCGGAGACTCTCTAACTCTGGATCTGGCTAAAAATGAAAAAGGATCTTTCTGTCTTCCATCCTTCTGAAGGTGACGGAGATTCGTTCAACAGGCACTCCTGGGATGCAATGTTTTGCCATGTCCGCTCCATTTCCTTTTAATACCATGAAGGAACCTACCAGTAGTGGTATTTCCACCGGCCCTCGGAATTATTTGGGGCCCGCTATCCGGAGGTCAGATCCGAACATGATATTACACTGGTTTACAAAAGAGACTGTGCAGAAAGGTCTGACAAAGTCATGATGGTCTATGTGTGGAGGTATGCAATCTCCCTCCTTGTAAATGTTAATGATGCAGCTATTGGGTATGCAATCTGCAGGCAATACCCTCCATATCACCATCCTTTTTACCATTCTTTTGATAATTCTTGGCATCATATCCACCTCACTGTGACGGAGTATCCCTGGTGGATTTCCTTTTCCGTCTTCTGCAAAGTTGTAGCAACACCCACACTGGATAGTTACTCTTCCTTTTCCTGGCATCCATCTTCGGGGTTCTGAATAGGTTTTCTCCCTCAGACGACCAGCTCTGCCCATTTTCTGAAGCTCGATAATGCAGTCCACAATCTGCTGTTGTTCATAATCTGAGAACACATCCGTATGCAGCTTAAGGCCTTCCAAGATGTTGACCCTCTTTCCTCGAATCCTCTCGAAGTATTCAAAAGTTTTCTTTTCAACTTTTTGTAATTTCTCCAGCTCGTATTCCGGGATTATCTGAAGTCCTCGGGGTCTGGTAACATACTGCGGGATGTACGGCTCAACCCCAGCACGCTCTCCTGCATATCTCGGCTCCTCAAGGATAGACTCTATCGGAACATCCTCCGGGGTTGCCTTCGCAACATGACTCTTCAAAACTGGTAGCTTTGTCTGGCGTCATGGTACTATCTCCGTTTCTATTTTCCTCGGGATTTCTTTCATCCTTTCTGCTGTGCTTGGAATTGACTTCCTCCTTTCTGGTTCCTGACGAACCAATCTCTTCGAAGTATTTGTACTGACGGTAGCGACTGTCTCTTCATGCTGATATGTTGCCAGCTTAGTCAGCATCTTGCGAATGCGACGGTTCTTGTTTCTTCGTTGAGTAGGAGTGAGAGTGGCTCTCCTCACCTCTTGAATTTCTGTAGGCATGGCGCTGACAAGTCTGCCTTCTGCTGTAGCCACCACGGACTTAACTTTCTTATCCTCTCCTGTTGCATGAGCGGTATTTGCTTTTCTTTTCTTGTTAGTTGATGGCTGACTCGGGCCACCTAATTTCATCACTGTCTGACTGTGGAACTCTTCCCGATCAACCGGAGTCCAATCAGTTTCTTTATATTGTAGCCTGGCCGGTGTGAAATCAGAGTCAATTTCAATCACGGCTCCATCCTTCATCCTCTTTTCATCGAGTGCTAGACTCACGCCATTCTTAAAGTTCAGAACCAACCACCCGTTCGACATTTCCCTACGAAAAACAAGGAAAGGATCAGGGGCTGTACTAAGAACAAGAACAATAAGAAAACATTATTAATGAAAAAATTTATTTACTTCTTTTAAATTTTAAAGGAAGTAGGAAGAGATGAGGAAAGATCAGGAATGAATTGATTTAAAGGAAAAGATCAAAATCTTATCATTTCACATATTTTCTTTTTAACACATTTTTGTGTTAATGATTTTTATTTTATCATCCATTTTTTTTTTATATTTTGGGTTCGGACCCAGTTATGAATGATTACTCCACCCGTGTTTCTAGGAATGAGAATCCACTTTTAAAGTCCCTCCTTCAAAACATCAGGTTGCGTAATATTTCTTCAAATATCATCCATTAATTGGAAGCATAGGTCGTTCTCCACGATAGTTAACAAGCTGGTAGGAACCCCTTGAGTAGACTGTCTCAACCACGAACGACCCTTTCCAAGTTGGTTCAAATTTACCTCCTATCTTGCGGTGTGTAAGAATAGGTCTTCTGAGTACTAGAACCAAATCACCGACTTTGAATGTTCTTGGGAGGACCAGTTTATCGTGGGCCTGGATCATCTTGGCTTGATACAGTTCCAAATTTTGTTGCGCTGAAAGTCGTTTCCCTTTTAAGCTTTCCAATTTTTCTAGTCGTAATTTGGCATTTTCTTCTGAAGCGATCTTGTTCGCAATTGCAATTCTGAGTGACGGAAGCTTAACCTCTAAGGGTAAAACGGCCTCGGACCCATACACTAAGGTGTAAGGCGTAGACTGGGTAGGAGTTCTGAAATTCGTTCTATAGGCCCATAAAGCTTCTAACAAATTCTCGTGCCAATTTCTTTTGTTGTCATCCAAAATTTTCTTTAATATTTGGAAAAGAGTTTTATTAAAAGCTTCGGCCAAGCCATTTGCTCTTGGGTAGTAAATCGTCGAATAGCACCAGTCGATCCCGTGTCTCCTGACAAAATTGTTGATCTTCGTACTCTTGAACGCGGACCCACTATCTGAAATGATTCTGTGCAGTACCCCGAAATGGTAGACAACTTGATTCTTGAAGAACTGTAGCACGTGGTGTGCCTTCACTTCTCTGAGCGGTACTGCTTCTGCCCACTTGGAAAAGTAGTCTGTTGCTACAAGAATGAAGCGATGTCCTCTTGAAGAAGGAAATTCTATCGGGCCCACAATATCTGTGCCCCAACATTCAAATGGCCATAATGCAATTGTCGGATGTAGCACATTTGGAGGTTGATGTAGAACCACTCCATGCACTTGGCACTAGTGACAACTCTTTACAACTTTCATGCAGTCGGTCATTATTGAAGGCCAGTAGTACCCTAGTCTTTTAATCTTCATATTCATCTTCGGACCTGATTGATGAGCGCCACAAAGTCCTGAGTGCACTTCCTTAACAATTTCACGAGCCTCGGACTCGC
Source organism: Papilionanthe hookeriana x Papilionanthe teres (assembly GCA_022702705.1). Taxonomy (NCBI): domain Eukaryota; kingdom Viridiplantae; phylum Streptophyta; class Magnoliopsida; order Asparagales; family Orchidaceae; genus Papilionanthe; species Papilionanthe hookeriana x Papilionanthe teres. Next base: position 102,977,846 of record CM040433.1, on the reverse strand, counting down.
TCAGGTACCTTAGCCACATCTGATCGAAAGACCTTCTGTATAATGTATTGTTTATTAATGTGTAAGACAGAGTTCTTTTCTTGATTTGATGGGCTAATGACTTATCGTCCGGTAGATTTCCTGTTTGCAGGTAGTCTATTAGTGGTTGACGCCAGTCTTCTGCATTTTTTTCTTACTGCCTCAATTGTTTCTTCTTCTTTTCCTGACTTGTGTATCGTGTCCATGTCGAGCTGTGAGAGAACCTGACGTACCTGAACTGACACTTCAACTGATTCATCCTGCAAGCAGGCAAATTCTTTTGCGAGACAGGCTAACGCATCTGCAAGAGTGTTTTCTCTCCTGGGAATCTTGTAGATCGTTACATCCGGAATCTGCTCCAACAATTTCATAGCAAACTGAAAGTACTGCTCGAGTATTGGCTTTAGAATTCTGTATTGTCATGCGACCTGTTGAATTATCAACTGAGAATCCCCATAGATGTTGATATCTGTTATCCCCATCTGAATGGTTAATTCCAATCCGGTTACAAGGGCTTCGTATTCTGCTTCGTTGATTGTACACGGTTCTGTTAAGTGGTAGGAGTACCTTAACATCCCCCGCTCCGGTGTTATAAATATTAGTCTGATTCCTGCCTTACCGGGCACTATCATTTGCAACTCTTTATTTCTCTGTGCTGAAGATGCTCCGTCAAAGTACAGTTTCCAACATTGATCTTCGGGGTCTTCTAGGCTCATTATCTGCTCGTCTGGCAAGCCGTTGTTGAGAGGCGATTCTGCCGGTAAAGGGTGTGTTGCGAGGAAGTCTGCTAGGACTTGTCCCTTTACGGCACGAAGAGGAATGAAAGTTATATCGAATTGCAACAGTATTGGCGACCACCTAGCATATCTGCCGGAAAGCGTCGGGCGAGTCATCAAATATTGCAATGGATTAACTTTCGAGATAAGGTTGACCTTATGAGAAAGCATGTAATGCCTGAGCTTTTAAGCGGCGAAGATCAGGGCCAAACAATGTTTCTCAATCGGGGGATACTTAACTTCTGTCAGAATTAGACGACGACTTAAGTAGTAGAGAGCGTTTTCGTTCCCCTCATCATTGACCTGGGCTAGTAGGGGTCCAAGGGAGTCGTCTAAAGCTGCGGTATAAAGTATCAACAGTCTACCCGAGACTGGGGCTGCTAAGAGAGGAGGTGTCATTAAATATTGTTTGATGTCATTAAAGGCATGTTGACATTTGGAGTCCCAAGCAAACTTGGCATCCTTCTTAACCAAAGCAGAAAAAGGCTGACACCTTCCTGACAAATTCGAAATAAAGCGTCGAAGATATGCCAATTTCCCTTGAAAGGATCGTAATTGTTTCAAGGTTTTGGGAGGTGGCATTTCTAAGATAGCTTTAATCTTCTCCGGATCGATTTCAATTCCACGATGTCGGACAACAAATCCTAAGAATTTCCCAGAGGTGACGCCGAAGGCACATTTCAAGGGATTAATCTTGAGGTTATATTGTCTTAATTGCTCGAAAACAATTCTCAAATCATACAAATGATCTTCTTTCAGTTTGCTCTTGATGACCACATCATCCACGTAGAATTAAAATTGGTTGTGAATGAGATCATCAAAAATTCTCGTCATAGCTCTTTGGTATGTTGCTCCTGCGTTCTTCAATCCGAAAGGCATCACTGTGTAGTAGTATATTCTGATTGGCGTTCTGAAGGCTGTGAGCTTTTCGTCTTCCGGTGCCATCTTTATCTTGTTGTATCCTGAAGATCCATCCATGAAAGAGAAGACTTCGTGAGTTGAGGCGATGTCGATCATTATTTCTGGGATTGGTAGTGGGAATTCATCCTTTGGACATGCTTTATTCAAATCTCTGAAATCCACACAGATTCTGATCTGCCCATTCTTCTTTCTGACTGGTACCACGTTGGCTAACCAAGTTGGATATTCTTTTTCAGAGACAAATTTAGTGTCTATTAGCTTCTTAACTTCAGCTATTACCTGTTGTTCGATTTCTGGATGCATTCTTCTCGGAGCTTGTCTGACTGGAACGACAGTGTGATCCAGTCCTAGCTTGTGAACTGCAACCTCTAGAGCTAATCCTGGCATTTCATCGTAACTCCAAGCAAAACAGTCCTTGAATTCTATCATTAGTTGATCATTTCTTCGGAGTCTTCTTTATTGAGTAAGGAGCTAACAAAGGTCGGTTTAGGCTCTTCGCTAGTACCAAAGTTAACTTCCATTAACTGGTCTACTTTAGATTTAATTTATTCTTCAAATTCCGGTGGAGCATCTCCGATTTGCAGATCTTCGAGATCATCTGAAGCTTCCAAGCAATCTTCATTAGGCTCGCATGTAACAACCAAGCAAAACTCTGAGTCTTCAACTGATTCTATTGTGCCAAATCCGAGACCATGTTTTGAATTGAGAGGCTGACCGGCATTATTCCATAATTTTTCAAAGTGTTGTGATCGACCTTTTGTCCATTGTTTAGGTAAGACACCACGTTGAATTAAATTCTGAACACAGGGAGAATACCACTGAAAAGTCAGTTCCATTAATTCAGAGAAGTAACATCTTCAAATTGTACATCATTTTCAGTTTTGGGAGAAGAAGCACCACGGTAGAATTTGATTGGCTTAGCACCACCACCATGCAATTCCTTGACCACCATACCCTCGATCTTATTAGAATGGATCGGGTCAGGGTCATAGTATGCACATAGTGGTTAATCTTCTCGTTCATTGATTTGTATTCTTCATTCTTTTCATCTTCGACAGAGATCTTGAACTAGGGTTTCTTTTGATTTACTGTTGCTGCTTCTTCCTTGATTTCTTCTTCGGAACTGTTCTCCCAATCAACGTCGATGACTGGTTTTTTCTATCCAACTGTTCCAACGTCTCTTCCTCGACCTCGTCCCCGGCCTCGACCTCGGGTGCGAGTTCTAGAGAAACCTTCACCATCTCGCCGTAAGGTAGTGGTGAGTAACTGTTGGACTAGAATTTCAGGTTCTTCGTCATCTCGAACTTCTTTTGCTTCATTTGGTACGGTATTTCTGGAGAAGATTGTTTTCTTCGGAGGCGCGTAATAGGCTGCATCTTTATGAATTCCAATCTCGTGTACGGAGAATGGTTGCAAGTCACCCTTAATACACTGTTCTCCTCCTTCGTAATACTTTATGCACTGGTGCAAAGACGACGGTACCATCCGGTTTTCATGGATCCATGGCCGACCTAGTAGAGCGTTGAACGATGTCTTAGAATCAATTATATGAAATTTTGTGGTTGTCTTTGCTAAGTCACCGGTCTTCATTAATAGTGTTATCGATCCCAGAGCTCTTTCTCCTTTTTGATTGAAGCCTCTTAATAACATCTTATCTGCTTCAAGCTCGTGAGCGTCAATTTCCAAATATGCCAACGTCCGAAGATTCATTATTTTGATTGATGCTCCCGGATCAACCAACACTCTGGAGAGCGTAAACTTTCCAATAGTGACTGAAATGTACAACGGTCGATTGTGATCAGTTGTTCCAAGTAGTAAATCATTGTCTGTGAAGGTAACACCTCGCTGTCCTTTTAACGAGCAAACCTCATCTAAGGAATTACCGGCCATTTAAGCTAAACAAATCTCTGGATCAAGTAAGGCCTTGATCAGAGTTTCCCTCATTTCCTTTGACAGGATCAGAGTGTCGTAGATGCTCATTTTAGCTGGTAGCTTCCTAAGATGGGCTAGCACGTTATAATCCACTTTATTACCATGTTCCTCGATTTCTTCCCGAAAGGGTAATTCTTCTGTTGGGGTTGGCTCCTCCTGAGCAACCACCTGCTTTCCTTTATCCTTTGGGCCCATTCTCAGAGGTAGAACTTTTCCGCTTCTTAGATTGACTTCAGTTACTTGTTCTAAATCTCGTGGTGACTCTACCGGTGTCTCCTCTTGAATCGGAATGACTGGCTTTTCTGGAATTGCTTCAGAATCTGATAACTCCAATTCTATAGTGATTGGAGCTCCTCGAAATTCACAAATAGATTCGTTGCTTATTGAGCTTTCATAGCCATCTTTGTGAGCGTCTTCTCCTTCACCATGGTCATCGAGAGGTTTAGTATGATTTGAGAATCGTTTATCGTATCGGAATCGAGATCCTGATTAGGTTAGTTGTCATTAGTTACGTAATCATTAGAAACAGTCAAAACGTAGCCAACACCAAAACTCTTATCATTATAAGTTCTCACTGGGGAGAGCAAATAATCATACAGAGTCAAAGGTCTGAGGGATTTCTCCCCCGAATTGGAAACAACCATCCTAGGATAAGCAGCCCCTAGTATACCCTTCGGAACCTCGATCTTCTTTTTTTCCACGATCTCCTCCTCCTTCTGAGGTGGTTCTTCAATCGCAAGTGATAGCACCGGCTCGACAGGTTTCAAACTCTGAGTTGAAGCGTGCACCGAAGCGTTCTGGATATGATCCAAGATTTTTTTTGAAGACTTTGTCCAGACGGTATTCCATCCATCATCAGTCATGTATGGGTTTATCGGAACAATAGGATCCGTTGAAATGACATTGATGGAACCTTCTTTTTGGGGTTCCTTCATGTATTCCTTCGGGATCGTTATGTTCCCTCTTCGGAGATTACCTTCGAGCCAATTCTTAAAAGTGAAGCAGTCTTCAATCATGTATCCGATCATCCGGTGGTAAGGGCAGTAGTTCGGATGATCTTTCTTGTTGACTTCCTCTGGCTTTCTGTGCTCTGGTAATTGAAAATCAGGTGTCTTCATCAAACTGCGAAACATTTTAGCTAATGCTTCCGTCTTGAATGGATACTCCTTGTTCAGAAGTTCCTCCAGGGGACGTGATGAACGAGGTAGTGGTTGACTATGCTGCCATGGCTGGTGGCTCGGTCGAGGCTGTTGATAGCCCTGCTGAGGTTGCTGATAAATCTGTTGTGGTTGTTGGTAAGTCCGTTGTGGTGGTTGATAACTGGGTTGTGGCTGTTCTGGCTGTATCTGCACTGGCTGCTTGCCTTTATCTACTACCGCGACAATTCCAGATTTCTTTTCAAATGCTTTTACAGGCTTCTGCTTATCGGTATTGTCTACGAAACTTAGTTGTTTTGCTTCCTCCTGCAAACTCCCGGCCTTGCTAAGCAACTTCTCAAAAGTCCTGATTGTAAATCCTTTAAGGAGAAGTGCTATCGGGCCATGGATACTTTTCAGCAAAATACCGATCGCATGCTGTTCCTGAAGTTGTGGTTCACATTTCATGCTTAAGTTTCTCCATCGAAGTATGTAATCCACCAAAGTTTCGTGCGATTTCTGATGCTCCACCACTAAATCACCGATAGTGATGTGGTGCCGAGCTCCAGCAAACTGCTTAACGAAGAGGTTTTCTAACTCTGAAAGGCTATTGACTAAACCATTTGGAAGTTCTGCATACTAATCAAAGGCAATCCCTGACAGGCTGCTGGCAAACTGTCGAAAGAGGAAAGCATCGCTCCCACCGGCATTGCAGCAACTAGCACGAAAATGTGTTATATGCTGACGGGGGTTTCCCGTTCCATCAAAAGTCTTGAACATAGGTGGTACGAAGTCTTTTGGGTATTGGTCCGCATTAAATTCTTCAGGGTAAGGTCTACCCGTCTGAATAGAAGTTTCGCTCTTAGACTGTGCTAAGGCTTCTCGCACCTGCTGTTCTACCATGTTTTTGATATCCTTTTCGGGAATCATGCTCTGTGCAGAATCTTTCTTTGGTTGTTCATCTCCGTTACAGATGTGATCTCCTTCCCTCCATCCACGATGTGAATAATCTCTGGGGGTGTTTCCTTTTGAGGTTGCAGCTGACTCTGGAGAGTGCCTAAAGCGGCAGCCATCTCTTCCATTCTTTTTACCATTTGAGAAATTGTATCTTCCTTTTCTTGAAGTTGTGCTCTCATCACTTCTGGTTCTTCCCCTTCTGAAGTTGACGGAGCGCCTTGAGAAGCTTCCGATGCTCGGGTCTCGACCATATTAATCTCGGCGTACTCTTCCTCCATAAATTCTCATGAATCTACTTCAGTTTCCAATTTTTCCCCTCTTTCCTTTGCCAACCATCGGATGTCTGTTCTTAGCTTGCCTATGGTATCCTCTAGTGGTCTCTTCCAAAAAGTTTCACGGTTGTCATGTGATGACTGTTGGACTTCTTTCTCAGGAGTTTCTTTTAATGTAGTAGCACTTTCTTCATATTCTGGCTTTCTGACGAGACTCTTCTTTCCAGAACATTGTGCTTGTATCGGTTCAGCAATAATAGGTCGTCACACCATCCTTCTCGCAGTAGAAGGCCCAGGAACAGATGGTCTGTTGGTTGTGCATCGGTAGGTGGTGTCCTCCCTAATATGGTGTCCCGATACAACAACAGGCGAACTAGTTCGCACTTTCTTCCTTGGCCTCTCCGAGGCAGTGACGGGGTTCACTCGTGGTCTGAGGCGGGATTTGACTGGCACTCGCCCCATCCTTCTTAAGATTTCTGATACGGGGCATCCTTCCTTCTTAGATAGTTTCTCTACTACGGCTCGAAGTCGGGTAAGCGGCGTAGTCTTGGCTCTCTTCCTTTTACAGTCACTATAATATGCAGGTCGGGGTAATGCAGTGGCGATCTTTCGAACATCTTCTTCATCCGATGCAGTAGAGAGAGGGTGAAACCTACTTCCTCCCAACAGCGGTGAAATTTCAGGTAGTTCTTCCTCCTCCTCAAGAATCTCTTCCAGAAAAGCAACTTCAACAGCCTTAGCCTTCTCGATCCTGGCGATCTTTCTGCTCCTATTTCTTCTCTGAGTCCGAGTCAGGGGTGTAAACTTTGAATTGGACCCAATTTCGAAAATAGAAGGTATTGTAGCTAAATCTGTACCCTCCACGGTGACAGGCTCATCACAGACTTGGATTTCCTTTCCATTCAATTTGGCAGGAGCCGGGGTAGGTGCAGAGATGACTAGACCGGTGGGGGTAGAGACAACAGTCCTCCTATGAATAGCAGTACTTCTTTCAGCCAGGATCCTTTGCAGGGGAGGGAACTCTTGAGTCGACTTCAGGTTAAACTCCATTACAGGCTCCTCAGTTTCCGATACCTTGTCCATTAGTGTGAAGAGGGTGACGTCAGCGAACTTAATATATGTATTATTGAATCCTTATCCAAAACGGATGATTCCATTATCGGGCAGTTCATCCTAAAAGACAGCGAATTCCATTCCATTGGTGAAGGAGAAAATTAACTTTGGTGCAGTCATTTTCTGCAGGGTAAATTTCGAACGTCAGTCCCGAATTATGCTTCCTTTTGTCGCAAAACTTAAGACGGAAAAGAAAGAGTCCGAACACATTTTAGTTTATCTTAATGTATTTGTGATTTTTAAGAGAATTTGTTTATTAGAAGGTTGTTTATTAGAGGATTTGTTTGTTAGGAACAAAATGATTAAAGGTATAGAAAAGGTAAAGGACCCGATTCAGAATTGGAAAGGAAGAGAAAGTCTCATAAGACTTCTCAACTCAAAAGACCGCTCCTAGGCTAACACCTATTGGGGGTCCACCCCACCTCAGAAAGAGGCAAAAAAGGATTTCAGAACCTCTCTGTTTAGGGGTGTCTAAACAGTGGCTCCAAAATCTAAAAGGAATTGACTATACCCGTTCAAAACAAAAATGAACATGGTATGCCAACGAAAAGAATGGTAGTTTGGTCCAACGAGGGTATGGACTCACTACCGATTTATGAAAGCAAAACCATCTGATCAAAATAGAGAGAGAAACTAGTCCCCAGCAAAGTCGCCAGAAGTTGTCGGCATATTTTTAGGTTGTGTGTTTTGAAAAGGGGGTCGCCTACAAAAGTTGTCGGCAAATTTTAAATTTAATTTAAATTTGAATATATATATATATATATATATATAGTTTTAGAAAGAAGCATTTGATTTTGAAAATAAATTTAAGTTTAAAATTATTTTAAGATATGAAATCAAACAGACCTCACATCCCAAATAGTTTATATAAATGAGCACCACACCACAAACCGTGTATCTACCTTGAAGAATAGATACACTGCTTGATGATGGGGATCAATTAAATAAACTAGAAGATTTGTGGCATCCATTTGGTCTGCGAACCAATTTCATAAGCCGGCAAGTTCCCCTGTTTAATATAAAGAAATTAAACAGGGTTTATATTACCTGGGCTCTTAAAGTTCCCTATAAGGGCAAGCCCCTATAGTTAATTACATCTTAAATGACGGGAATCACTTAAGAAAACTCTCGATAATGATCAGTGGTTTTGCTCTCAAGAATTTCAAAGTTTAAGGTTTTCAAACAATTGGATTTTGGAAATTTCAAAAGGGATTAGCTCAAATTTGGAACAGTTTATTTTAAGAGTCCAATGGAAGAGAGGTAGGAGAAGATGAGGATCCAAAAAGAATCTTGGCAACTTCACAAACTATCTTATTGTTTGGCTTCAACTTAAGAGTATATTTAGTGTTTTAATCCTGCCAATTTTAATTAATTAGGCTTATATTCGTATGACATGATCATACAAATAGCTTGGAAGATGTGAGGGTTTATATCATACCAAACGACTACCTCAGAGTCCTATGACCAGTTAGGGCTTAAATTGCATAATATAATTATGCAAATGCCTAACGAAAAATTGAGCATTTATGTTGCACTAGGCAAACTACCTCTAAATCCTATGGCTTGGTTATTTAATGCTAAGAAAGGTTTTGTTGATGTAGATTCAAGTTTTGCTGACGATGATGGCAGTGCTGCCCCCTATACTCCAAGCTCCGTATTGTTGCAGAGGTTTAGTTTTCAAAAATGATAATCAAGAGATGAGAGAAGTTTTTTTTTAGAAAAGTCTTAAAGTCCAAATGTCATTAATGTTTTATTAGGGGAATCTTAAAGTTGATTATAACAACACCGGTTAAGATACCACGGTTCCATCATTCCGGCACTGTTATTTTTATCGGATTCACTTAGTCCAGATGAATTTGCTAAACTCTACTGAATGAGTTCCACACTTTCATTTAGAGTGAAAGAAATCCCGTTAGCAACACGTGGGTTACATCATCTGAGGTAATCCCGATCATCCAACGAGACGTTTTAAATTAGTTACAATTGTAGTTTTGTTGTTTTGTTTGTGATTAAATTTTGGGTTGTTTTATATTTTGAATGTTGTGGCGGTGAATTTTATCTTGTTGTGACTTTTAATTTAGTATTGGGTTTCAGTTTTGTGGCTGTCCTAAAGGTTTCAGTTTTCAGGCAGGGTGACATTCTTGTTTAACATGCAAGAAAAGTAAAGTACAGTTCAAGTGAACGAATTGCAATAAAATAAAAGCGTACCTGGAGGGGCTTCCCGTCATTCCAAGCTACACTTAGAACACATGTTAGAGCATTTATATTTTTGCAAGAAACACCTAGGTAAAGCTAAGGGAAGGTTTTGGTTGTCTACCAATGTCCTAATCCTATTGCTAGTCAATCCCTATGACGTTTAGGTTCTTTTGTGTTTTGTTAAGGATGATTTTCTTCATCAAAGAACAATTAAGTTCAATTGTTCTTCTAAAACATCTCATCATATTGAGAAGTTCTTAGGACGAGCCCTAAACATCTTTTCAATACTTCTGAGATTATTTTGAGTCCAAATGAATTTTATTGTACTGGTGAGTTAATCATCCAAGAATTTAGTTAAATTTTGCTTCTTGCTCAGTGAATTAAGATGTTTGATTATCCTATGAGTGGAGTGACATTTCACTTAATGCTCCATTTAAGAGTTATGATAAGGAAAGCCTTTAAGGGCAAATTAATTTATTAAAGATTTTAATGATTTAACATTGGAATTGATGATTTGAAGTGGTTTAACTTAGTTATGAAATTTTAATAATTTTAAGTTTGGAATAGTGTTCAAGTTGTTTTAATTTAATTAAATCTTTACATTTTAAATGATCTCAATATATTAGATTAATTTGGGTTGAAAGACGTGTTTAGATTATTCAATTTAGATTTTAATGATTTAATTCTAATTTAATTGAAATATTTTAGGTTAATTTTTAATTGGTTTGATTTTTAATTATGAATTATTTTTTAGGTTGATTTTAATGTTTCAAGTTTGTTTTAGATTTGCTTCTAAGTGATCTTTGAGATTAATTTTAATATTTTAAATTTATTTCAATTTGATTATCAAGTTATTCAATGTTTCAAGTTTTTAATTTAATTAAGATTAATCTTCCTTTTAATTATTTAATTATTAATTTCAACTATCACTTTAAATTTAATTAAAAGTTAAATATTATTAAAGTGATTCATTTAAGGATTTTAAATTGAAGGATTGATATCTTCTTAAATCATATCCCTAATCTCAATAATCCAAATTTTATCTTATTCTTCCAAAATTCAAATTGTTTAATTAATTAAAATTTACTTCAAATATTTTCAAGATGATTAATGGGTTTTACCCCTTAATTCCCTAGGTTTCAATCATCTAATGAAATTTTAAAATCAGATATTTTTACCCTCCCCTTGATTAAACCAAAATATTAATTAGGGGTTAAAATTCTTAATTACTATTATGCCCTTTTAAGACTAATTATTTCATAACTCATCAAATTGAGCTCAAACGGGCTTGAAATTTTTATGTCACTTCACTCACATGTCAATTAAGACATTAGAGGAGAAAATGTGATTTTTCTATTTTTAATTTACTTTATATAATTATCTTAATGAAAAATAGGGATTTTCAATGGAAATTCAACAACATGACCAAGCCAAGGTTTCTGTCCGTAAGAAAATTCTAGAGGACCACTTGGACCAATTTTGGTGATTTTTCAAATTATATTTTATTTATTATGATTATTTTGAGTTTTGGAGTGTTAATTAATTATAAAATAAAATTAAAGTTGGAAAATGGATTTTATATTTTTCATAAAATGTTCTAACCTCAAGAAGTTCAGAGAAACAAATCTTATACTTTTCTGATTTTTCTTTGATTTATTAGAATTAATTTAGTGAAAATGCAAGGAAATTCATTTTTTAATATTAAAAATTATTTTAAGCCTTTAAAATTCAATATCTTAACCTAGAGACTTAGGAAAAATATTTAGTTTGTTCCTAAGTGATTAGGAGTCAAAATATGACATTTTTATGATTTTTAATATTTTTGTGATTTTTACTATTTTTTAATTATTGAAATATTAAAATAAGGTTAAAAATAAAAAAATTTAGAAAATTTTAATTTTAAATTTTCTAGACTCCCCTAACATTAGAGAAGTCCCAAAACTAATTTGGTGAATTTTTGAAACGTATTTTTGGAGTTATGAATTTTTAAAGTTTAATCTTGGTCATGTGACTTAATTAGTCCATTTAGTGGGGCTAATAACCTCCAATTGATTTCAAATTTTTATGTGAGACTCCTCTAACCCTAAATATTAGTGGATAATTGTTTTCAAGTTATTTTGATGTATAGTTAACCCAAGTTAATTAAAATTCAGTTTTGAGTATTTAGGCCAATTAGGGTTATTCTTAATGAATTAACTCAAAATACATTTTTCCTAGGGTCCTCTGGTTCTAAGATACCTCCCCAAATTTTCCTAGAATATTTTGAGCAGCATGCTAATTATGGGAATTAAAATTCCTAAACAGAGACATAAACTTGAAAAATACATGACTTGCCATAGAGATGGCCTCTGGCCTTGGAATATTCAAGGAATGTTCCCAAGAACAGAGGCTACAAAAGCCTTAAGGTCTCATGCCATGGTGAATTGTATGCATGTATGGAGAATTAAAATACTGAAAATAGTAAATAATTAATTAAAAATAAAATATTCATCAAAATAAATTAATTCTTTTTCCATATTATTCTCCTCTGTTTACTGAGTAAGAGGGTATTTTTATTTTATGTTTTTGATTTTCTACACAAAGTTATAAATTTTCTAAGTTCTGGGTATTTAATTAATTCAGAAAATAAGGATTTTTCTACTTATCCACGTGGCGCTGCGTCAACCTTGGCAGCTCCGAAGCCCCTACGTGTTGCGCTCCCATTCGATGCCGCCACCTAAGTCAGCAGCCAAGCGTCCCGCGATCCCGCTTTGTCTTCTGATCCGACGCGATCTGCACCGTCCATTCGATACACGCTCGATCCAACGGCGACCGATCATCGTCTTCGACTGGTGTGTCTCGAGAGCCGTCCACACTCAAACCCTAAGATCTCTCTCATTTCTCAACGGATTTTTGTGTTCTTATGCTCTACAGATTCATCTTGAGGAGACGAACACATCCATATGGTTTACATGCTATAAAATTGATTCAAATGAAATGGAGAATTCACAGAAGCTAGGGAGAGAGTAGTGATCCATACCTTGGCTCTCAGAAGTGAAGCTTCAATCAGAGAGTTGTGGCACCTTCAATTGCACCCAAGGAAGCTCCAGATGAACTCTCTGGCTTTGGGGAATTGCCTAGGTGCAAAAGTGACCAAGGCCGATTTCAAACCTTGGACTCTGGAAGCAATGGCTGGCCTGGTGAGGGGGCTTTTGCTGGGGAACTTCTTCTCTACCTCTGGTGAAGGTGTGGGAGAAGTTAATTTGGATTTGGTGGAGTTTCAAGTGATGTCCTGTTCTGACTTGAGAATTAAGCTCCAAAATTGAGCTCAATCAGTGGAAATTAGGGCAGGAAGACAGTGGGAGTGAGTTGCTCTAGGCCAGGGGAAGCTCTGTGAGGAGTTTGGTGAAGTTCTGTGGAGGTTGATTTCAGCCAACCTTTTGGCCGAGAGGAATGGCTGGTTTAAATAGCCATGGTTAGGGGCTTCCCAAGGGAAATTGAGGGCTGGGATTTGCTGCTCTGGTGAGGAGAAGAAGAGCTGTGGTAGCCAATTAGGATGGGGCAGCTCAGCAGGTGAAACTTGAACTTTTGAATCAAATTAAGCTTCTCGGCCTGGTGGTTTCCGGCGACTGGGGTGGTGTTCCGGCCAGGGTCAGGTCACCTCAGGGTCAGGGAGGTCAGGGTTTGATGTTTGTGAACTCAATTGGCTAATGCCATGTGTAAAGGGTTTGATTTAAAAAGGAATATGGAAGGGTGCATTTTGGGCTCAATTTGGTCAAGTCATGGTTTAGGCTAGGTGCACCTCCCTAAGGCTTGACTTTGGGCTGAGGGAGAATCTTTTGGGTCAGCTAGGAAGGGGTGGTGAAGTCCCCATCCAAGGTGATGTGGCTAAGCTTGGTTTAAAGTGTGACATGAATGGGGTTAAAAAGCTTAATGAGGGATTAAGAAAGAGGCCCCCTCCATTTGCCATAAATGACATGGTGAGGTGTAAAGCGACTCCCGTGGCTTGCATATGGCTTATTCATGGCTTCATGGCTTCATTTGGCTTGGGAAAAGGTTTGGTCAATTTCATAAAACTATTATTTGGAATTTTTTTAAAAACTTTGGATTTTTTGATTGGTTTTGTCATGATACTATTTTCGTTTAATCAAAATGATGGTTTTGGACTTAGTTGACGATTTTAATTAAGTGGGCATGATGACACAATATCACATGGGCTTTGGAATAAGTCTTGGGCCTTTGAAATGGTTTTGGAATGGGCTTTTAAAATGGTTTAAGGAAGTGGGCTTTTAGGTTTTGAAATAAATTGATGGATGAAACTTGGTGAGGGGTTGTGTCAAATAAATGTTGGGATTGGTTTAGGAATGTACCATGAATAATTTGGAACAAGTTTGGGGTGATTTTGAATTTAATTGGGTTCAATTTAGGCTTTTTGGTAATGAGGCCAAAGTGGATCAAATTGGGCCAACTTGGGTTAAGTTTGGGCCAATGTTGGGTTTGATGTAAAATTAATGTTGAAAAATATTTATGGGGGTGTGACAAAGAGTTTTCAACTTTGGTTGGGCTTTCATTTTGGGATTTGGGCCTATTTGGGTTCATGATTGGTTTAGGCCTAAATTGGGTATTTTTGATTTGGGTTACGTTTGGGTGGAGTTTGGTTTCAAATTTTGGGGAAATCATGTTAGTGTTTTGTTTGTGGGGATGTTAGGAAGGTTTAGGAGAAGATTTGAGGTTAATTAGAGTTAAGTTGGGTTGGTTTGGGCTAAGTTTAAGTCATGGGCCAAAATTGGGCTTTAACCTTCAAATTGAAATTGGATCCACATCTTGATAAAATTGGGTTTTAATATAGTCTAAATTGATATTGGGGATATTAAATTGAATTCTAGGATTGATTTGAATCAAAATTGAGGTCAATTGGGTTGGTTTGGTGGGACATTAGGTCGACTTAGGTTAAAAATAGGTCAAATTGGGGGTTTTCATAAATGTGGGCCAAAATCACAAAATGAGCTTATGGTGTAGTTGAACAACATGAAATTAGGAATATTTGGGATTTTCTGGAATTTTCTGGGAATTTTCTGAATTTTTGGAATTTTTTGGGTTAAAAGGGTATTTTGGGTATTTTGAGGAGTATTGAGGGGTATTTTTGGAAATTTTTGGTGTATTTGGCCATGAATGATCAATTTGATTGGGGGGAAGTGTTTAGGATTAGTTTTGAGAAATTTTGGGTAATTTAGGCAATTTTGCAAATTTTGGGCAATTTCAAGGGCATTTGGTAGGCATTGTGGGTTTAGGGTCCCGGGGGTCAAAAATTGAAATTTGGGGAAAATGAAGATTGATCAAGTGTGAGTGAAATGAAATCATTTTGTTTGAGCCTTGAAGCCATGTTAAGCTCACAAGAGCCATGAGAGGACTCATTTTAGACATTCACTATGTTGTTCCTAACCCAATTAGCCAGGGGCCTAGGGGTTGAGGTCCATCCAAATGAATTACATACATGAGTCAGGGAATTAAGTTGGGTAAGAATGATTTTAGGGTTGGAATGTGTGTGAGAGTGTGGTGTGTGCAAGAGTACCCTCACCAGACCAGGCCACCCAGGGTAATCCTAAGGCCAAAGAGTCCTTTAGGGAACTCATCCTTTAAACCTCCACATGTTGGTTTTAACCCTCCAAGTGGTTTGGGGGTTTAGAGTCAAACTTGTGGGGTTTGAAGGGAGCCAAGAAGTGTTTGAATTTCTAAGTGGTGGGTCCCATTTCTAGTTCTCTAAGATAGTCAAAGAGAAGCCCTATGGCAAGATCCTAAGTACTAAGAAGAGAGAAGAGAAAAGACCTCATAAAAAATGAGGTCAACATAAGCAGAACTGGAATTATTATTATTCATAGTAGGAGCAAAAAGGAAGTCATAAAAATTCATCAGTTCAAGGATTTTTCATCCTTCATTCAATATAACTATCCTAGTAGAAGTTGGGGAAACATAAGAATGAGAAGGTACAAGAGGAATTGCAGCCCCTATATCTAAAAGACCTCTGGTTCTTTTTGGTTCTTTGTCTTTCTTTCTCTTTTCCTTCTTGGGAGGCTTGGTAACCTGATATTCAGTGAGGATCTCCTCAAAAGATTTACTTCGAACAATGTTGTCTTTATTCTTGTTCTTGGATTTGAATTTTTCCATCGAAATCATATTTATTGAGCCCTTTTCATGTTCTTTCAAATATTCTTTCAGAATTACTATATTTCCTTGTTTAAAGTTGCGCTCTAACCAGTCTTTGAAGACAAAACATTCTTCAATCTTGTGTCCAAGCATTCTATGATAAGGACAATAATTGGGATTATCCTTCATGTCGACTTCTGCTTTCATTTTAGCTTCTGGTAGCTTAAATTTGGGTATTTTAAGCAAGCTACGGAATATTTTGCCAATGGTTTCCATTTTAAATGAATATTCTTTATTCATTCTTTCAGCCATTGATCTTTTGTCTGTAGGTGCTGAGATTGGTTGTTGAAGTTGTAATTGAGGTGAAGACTGTGATGTCGATGGGTTTTGGCGTTGTTTCTTTTGATCAGGTTGAACCTGCATCACTTGTTTGCCTTTTTCCACAACATTCCCCGGTTTCTTTTCAAATGTCTTGACAGTCTTTGTCTTTTCAGTCTTTTCCATTACACTCATCTTCTTAGCTTCTTCTTGAAGATTGACGGCTTTGCTGAGTAATTTTTCAAAAGTTTTTATTGTAAATCCTTTAATCATAAATGCTATAGGACCATGAATATTCTTAAGCGGGATTTCAATAGCATGTTGTTCTTGGAGTTGTGGTTCACATTTCATGCTGAGATTTCTCCAACGTAAAATGTAATCCACTAAGCTTTCGCCTATTTTCTGTTTTTCCACTACAAGATCAGAAACTATAGTGTGATGTTGACCTCCAGCAAATCTTTGAATGAAGAGGCCTTCAAGCTCTACAAAAGTTTTAACAAACCCATTAGGAAGTTCTGCATACCAGTCAAAGGCAACTCCTGTGAGACTGTTAACAAATTGTCGGAATAGAAGAGCATCACTTCCCCCCGCGTTACAGCAACTCACTCTGAAATGTGCTAGATGTTGTCTGGGTTTATCTGTTCCATCAAACATTTTGAAGAAAGGAGGAACAAAACCTTTAGGGTATTGGACAGAATCAAATTCCTCTGGATACGGTCTACACTTTGGAATTAGTGATCCAGCTTTTACCCGAGCCATCGTTTCCTTTATCTTTTGTTCCACGAGTTGAGTGATATCTTTTTCTAGAATTCCGCTATGAGGGGAATCCTTTTTGTTTTGAGTGCTTTATTCAACGTCTATTGGCTCTCTTTTGTCTTCTAAAATGTGGACAACCTCTGGCCTAATAATTTCAATGGCCAGTGATGGATTTGTTGGTGGATATTGCAAAGCTTCCACGAACTCTTCCATTCTTTGCTCAAGATGACTGATTTGCTCGTCTCGCTGTCGTATAATTGCTCGTAATTCATTCGTTGCGTCTTCTTCATTTAGTTCCCGTACTAAAGAAGTAGATCGTGTTTCTACCACATTAATACTGCAACGTTTTCATTTGAGCTGTCAGAAGTGTTTTTCTTTACTCGCATCGATAATTGTTTGATATCATTTTTTAATTTTTTCAATCTTTCTTCAAATTATTTTGCAAGATTTTCTTTACAAGTTCCTTCTTGTAAACTGTCTGCAGGGGTGCTTGTAGCATCTGAATTTCGTTCAGACGACCTTCGTTTCCATACATTGTCTTTTAGTATGGGATGCGATCCTCTAGGCGGTGTATCATCATATGGATAATCTGCATTTTGTAGCATACAAACCAAATCTGTCATTTTAATGGATGTATCTTCCACTTCAAACATCAGTTTGTCATATTTTGCCTTGTCTTTTATAATTGTCACATTTTTCACCCTTGGCCCTAGTCGAAACTTCACAGGCACTCGAGTACATTGATCTTCTATCGGAGATTGATAACCTGTTTCTTCATAAACAGAATCTTCTATTGCTAGAATTCTCCTTTTCATTTTTTTGGAGACTGCACATCCCATTTTTTTCAATAATCGGGAAATTGAACATTTATCTTTTCGTGCTAGTCTTTTAAACACTTAATGTATAGCATGAATTGAGGGAGAACTCTTTGGTTGAAAGAAATTGTCAGTATATTCAACAGGAATTTGGATATACCGATTTTCTTCTAAAAAGGAAGGATTTCTAAAAACACTTTGTTCAAATTTAGGTGTTTCAAAATTATCATTCTCATTCTATCTTTTCTTTCTTTTAAGCAGACGACCTTTGTTTTTGTGAATGTTTTTGGAACATGATCCAACTTCATATGTGGATGTTGGTGGAACATCATTATAGATTTGTTTTCCTTTGTCCTCAATTTTTCTTTTCATTTCTTCAAGAACATAAGGATCTTCAGATATATACTCAAGTGGATCCTCTGTAAAATTCAGAAAGTCTTGATAAGGTTGCTGGTCAAATTCTTCAAAAGATTGCATATCAGTTTGATATGGATTATCTAATGTAAATTATGTTTCACTAAACAATACATAATCATTCTGATAAAAGGGAAATTCTTCCTCCATTGATATATTAAAGTCTTGAAAATAAGAAAAGACTGAACTCAGAGAATCCATTGCAACTTTTCTGAAATTTCAAGAAAGACGAATATTATTGATTTGTTTATAAACTGGGAGTTTTTTTTTTTTAAGTTTTGTAGTTCTTATTTTTCAAAGAACGAAATGTAGAATGAAAACCAGTGATAACAAAAGATGAGAAGAAAGAATGTCCCCATCGGAGTCGCCAAACTCTCTTTGATGGCGAGCGGATACAAGTCGCTTGGATGTCGTTGCCATCAATTCTCATGTCAATGTCATAGAGTCGCCACTCTGCTTTGATATTGCCTTAATCTTATTTCTATGAATCCTATAAAGGAATCAAGAAATTTAGGGCTAATATAAAACGAGAGAAAAGAAGATGTTTTGTGATAATCCTTATAAAGAAGATCCTAGAATGCCATATCCTAGAGTTTCTATATAAAGAAGATCGTGAAGTTTCAACCAGAGATTCTATCATGGGTTCTTTAATTCTTCTATAGAAGCAAGCTTCTATAGTTAATTACATCTTAGAAAATTTATAATTGTCTAAGAAAACTTCTGATTAATGTTGATCACTAGTTTTCTGGAAATTTTTTTATTTTTAGGGAAAGATGTACCCACTATCAATCCCAAATGTCGTTGTGTTATGTCGTTTTCATGTCATGTTGTTTTGTTTGTCGAAAGTTTTAGGTTCTGTGGCTAACCTAAAAGTTTTAGTTTTGTCATTGTTGTTGATGTCGTTGTTTTGTTGAAAGTTTTAGGTTTTGTGGCTAACCTAAAAGTTTTGGTTTTTTCATTATGGTTGATGTCATTGTTTTGTTGAAAGTTTTAAGTTTTATGGCTAACCTAAAAGTTTTAGTTTTGTCATTGTTGTCAATGTCGTTGTTTTGTTGAAAGTTTTAGATTTTATGGCTAACCTAAAAGTTTTGGTTTTGTCATTGTTCGTCCAGAATGTCATCCTGCAAAACAGAGTTAGCACACGCTATAACATGCAAAGGAAATCTAAATGAAATTTGTCTTCATCCTGCAAAGAAAATATTGTCATAAATAGTGTCACATTCATTGTCTCGGAATTTTTTAGGATGTTTTAATTTAACATATTCTGAATGTTAGTTAATGTCGTTTGAAATATTTGGATTGATATCGGTGTTTGTCAAATTTGCATTTGAAATGCCAATTTTATGTCAAATTTTGTCTGAAATGTCAAATTTATGTCAATTATGTCGATTTAGGTTTGCAATATCAAATTTATGTCAATTATGTTAAATCTTGTTTGAAATGTCAAATTTATGTCGATTATGTTTAAAATGTCAGATTTATGTCGATTTTGTCGATGGAATGTTTGGAATGTCAAATTTATGTCGATTTTGGTTTGAAATGTCGAATTTGATTTTGGTTTGAAATGTCGAATTTTATTTTGGTTTGAAATGTCGAATTTATGTCTTGACTTAAGCTTAAACTTAAATCTTGAGTTGATGTATGTCTGCACTTAAGTTGAATTAACTTGAGTTCATGTCTGTTTAAGTTAATAGTTGGATTAGATTAACTTGAGTTCATGTTTGTTTGAACTTAAGTTAATAGTTGGATTAGATTAACTTGAATTCCTGTCTGTTTGAACTTAAGTTAAAAGTTTGATTAGAATAACTTGAGTTCATGTCTGTTTGAATTTAAGTTAAAAGTTTAAAGTTAGATTCAATATAGATTGAATTAACTTGAGTTCATGTCTAGTTGAACCTAAGTTAATTTTAATATTGATTGAATCTATTTAACTTGAGTTCATGTCTGTTTGAACTTAAGTTAAAAGGTTTAAAGTTAGATTCAATATGGATCGAATTAACTTGGGTTCATGTCTGGTTGAACCTAAGTTGAATTCAATGTTGATTGAATCTAATTAACTTGAGTTCATGTCATTTTGAACTTAAGTTAAAAGTTTAAAGTTAGATTCAATATAGATCAAATGAACTTGGGTTCATGTCTGGTTGAACCTAAGTTTATTGAATTTAATTAACTTGAGTTCATGTCTGTCTGAACTTATGTTAAAAAGGCTGAAAGTTAGATTCAATATTGATTGAATTAACTTGGGTTCATGTCTGGTTGAACCTAAGTTGAATTCAATGTTGATTGCATCTAATTAACTTGAGTTCATGTTTGTTTGAACTTAAGTTAAAAGTTTGGTTTAATCAGAATAGACCTAATTAAGTTTTAAGCCTTGTTTAAATAGAACTTAAAGGTTAATTAAGTCTAATAAATTAGATATAATTAGAATTGCAGACCATCTAAGTCCTTTTAAGGTAAGGCTTAAGTTTCAATTAAGTCTAATTTGATTTAACCGAGATTTGTTTAGATATTAAGTCTTAGTGAATTAGACTTAATCATGGTTTGTGTTTATTTTAACCTTAGTTGATTAAGGTTTAATGATTTAATTAAGTCTAATGTGATAGACTTAATTAAGGTTTATGTCGGATCTGGGTTTGAATTAAGTTAGGTTGAACCTAGACATAAGGTTAACTTAAGTTCAATATGGGTTGAACTCAAGTTAAGATTTGAGTTTAGGTTAAGTTAGGTTCAAGTTAGGTTGAACCTAGACTTAAGGTAAACTTGGGTTCAATGTGGGTTGAAGTTAAGTTAATGGTAAACTTGTGTTCATATTGTGTTGGACCTAAGTTAACCTAATTAGGGTTTATGTTTGATTAAACCTTAGTTAGTTAAGGTTTAATGGTTTAACTAGGTCTAATGGGTTAAACCTAATTAGGGTTTAGGTTTGATTAAACCTTAGTTAGTTAAGGTTTAATGATTTAATTAGGTCTAATGGGTTAGACTTAATTAGGGTTTAGGTTTGATTAAACCTTAGTTAGTTAAGGTTTAATGTTTTAATTTGGTCTAATGGGTTAGACCTAATTAGGGTTTAGGTTTGATTAAATCTTAGTTAGTTAAGGTTTAATGGTTTAATTAAGTCTAATGGGTTAGACCTAATTAGGGTTTAGGTTTGTCTTAAACCTAATGTGTAAGGAGGTTAATTAAGTTTAATATGTCCTTAAACTTAATTAAAGGTTTTGTTTTGTATTAAACCTGATTTAGTTAAGGTTTAATGGGATAATTAAGTTTAATATATCCTTAAACTTAATTAAAGAATTGATTTTGAATTAAACCCTAAGGTCATGTGTGATGTCATAAAAGAGTTTTAGAATTTTTAGAAAAACATATGTCATAAGTTTTAAAAAATTCCATTTAATGCCCTCTTCATTTTTATTTCCATATTTAATTAATTATGTCATTAATTAAATATTGGAAATTATTTTATTAATCAATAATTAATTGGAAATAATTCCAAATTAATTATTTGATTAATATCCATGTCATTAAAATTGATTTTTGTCTCTTTTCATGACTTTTCAATTTAATTTTCACTTAAATTAATTATGTCATTAATTAGAACATGAAAATTAAATTATTGGTCAATTAATTAATTAAAAATAATTTTGGAATTCAATATTTGATAAATTCCATTATTTTTAATCAATTTGTGGATTTTGAGATTTTATGGCTTTTGAATTTAATTTTTCATTTTAATTAATTATGTCATTAATTAAAATTTGAAAATTAATTCATTACCCAATTAATTAATCAAAATAATTTTGATATCAATTATTTGATTAATTTTGTCATTTTATGACTTTTAATTTAATTTTCATTTTAATTAATCATGTCATTTGATTAATTAAAATATTTAAAATTAAATTATTAGTTAATTTAATTAATCAAAATAAAATTTGAAATTAATTTGATTAATTTTTGTCATTGTGAGGTCTTAAACATGTCATTGGTTATTTGATCAAAAATTGATCATTTTAACCAAAATTGACTTTTTAGGTCTTGTGTTGACCTATTGGGTCAATAAGGTTGGTGATTGGATCTAGATTGGCCATTTTGACCAAAATTGGCATTTCAGTTCAAAAGGTTGACCTGTGGGGTCAACAGGGTTGGTCATTGGGTCTGGATTGACAATTTTGACCAAAATTGTCATTTTGGCTAAAAAGGTTGACCTATGGGGTCAATAGGGTTGGTCATAGGGTCTGGATTGACCATTTTGACTAAAATTGTCATTTTAGCTAAAAAAAGTTGACCTGTGTGGTCAACAGGGTTAGTGATTGGGTCTGGATTAACCATTTTGACGAAAATTGTCATTTTAGGTAAAAAGATTGACCTGTGGGTCAACAGGGTTGGTCATTGGGTCTGGATTGACCATTTTGACCAAAATTTTCATTTTGCATAAAAAGGTTGACCTATAGGGTCAACAGGGTTGGTCATAGGGTCTGGATTGACCATTTTGACCAAAGTTATCATTTTAGGTAAAAGGGTTGACCTGTGGGGTCAACAGGGTTGGTCATTGGGTATGGATTGACCATTTTGACCAAAGTTGTCATTTTAGGTAAAAAGGTTGACCTGTGGGGTCAACAGGGTTGTTCATTAGGTCAGGATTGACCATTTTGACTAAAATTGCCATTTCAGGTAAAAAGGTTGACCTGTGGGGTCAACAGGGTTGGTCATTGGGTCTGGATTGACAATTTTGACCAAAATTGTCATTTCAGGTAAACAAGTTGACCTGTGGGGTCAACAGGGTTGGTCATAGGGTCTGGATTGACCATTTTGACCAAAGTTGTCATTTTGGGTAAAAAGGTTGACCTGTGGGGTCAAGAGGGTTGGTCATTGGGTCTGGATTGACCATTTTGTCCAAAATTGTCAAAAAAGGTTGACTTATAGGGTCAATAGGGTTGGTCATTGGGCCTGGATTGACCATTTTGACCAAAGTTGTCATTTTAAGTGAAAATATTGACCTATTGTAAAAATGAGGTCAACAATACCTATGAGACTCTCCCAAGCAACCAGATGAGAGAAAAGAACAAAATTATATATATATATATATATATATATATATATATATATATATATATATATATATATATATATATATATATATATATATATATATATATATATATATATATATATATATTGATGTTTAAGAACTTTAGATAGGTGTTGAAACATGATTCAAATGAAGTTCCGAACTTTAAAAAATCATCCATAAAAAACTTAAACTCCTTTTTAATTAAATCACAGAAAATTGTTATCATATATTTTTGAAAAGTAGCAAGGCATTACATAAACCAAAGGGCATCTTCTAAAAGTAAATGTACCATAAGGTCTGGTAAACATTGTTATATCTTGATCCTCAAGAGCAATTTGTATTTGGTGATAACTAATATATCTATCCTGAAAACAAAAGTATATATGACCAGCTAGTCTATTGATCCCTAACAAATATATGTGCTTATGATTTAGATATGAAAATTATGATTTTATAATATGGGATACTATGCAAGTATACGTATCGTTTATCAAGTACCATAGGACTTTCTGATTAAGCCCCGAGATATCGAACCCACAGGAAAATGTAAAAAATTTTTAAAGAAATAAGAAAATTATATATTTTTTTAAATGACATTTGAAAGTAAGTTTTTATTTGTAAAGTTTGAAAGTTGTTTTTGGTATTATTGATAAAAAGCTAAGCAAGAAATGAAAATTATAAGAACTTTAAAACACGATATGAAACACTAGGAAATAAAATATCTTTTTCTTTCTCTTATAAAGCAGTAATAATTATGAAAGTATTTTTGTGGAAGTATTTAAATGTGTTGTGACAAATAGGAGTGAATTTATTCTTTACCCTTACTTGGTTCTATAAAGAACATTGGTTAATTTGTAATTTTAAAATTTTGAAAATGGTTAGGTAGGGAAGATACCAGCTCACTCTAGAGTTCCCTCGATTCCCTCCACCTGGGGGCAAACTTCTCATAGCAAAATTTAAAATATCAAACCAAATTAGGGGGCTTTAACCTGTCACTCTAAAGTCCTCTAATTTTACACCCCATTAAAAACATATCTCCTAATATGTTTGCATAAATTATATGGACTACAATTCTCACCCATATAATTGCATGTGATTTTTACCAATTGTTATTTGAGATAATACCGCATTGGATCTTACATAATCTCACACAAATTTTAACATCTTAACTGGCCAAATTAAGAAGTAAATTAAGTTCATGGAATTAAATCTTCACAACTTATTCCAATTTTATACACTTACACATTCCACAACAATCCTACATACTTTAATTAATTTTTCATTTAAGAAAGAAAAAGATAAAGAAAACTACTCAGAACTCGTGGAGAAAAAGTAAGCACAAATTTACTTGAAAATAAAAATCATTATGAAAAGACAACAAGTTTTAATTAAAAACTAAATATAAAAACAGAAGTAAACACTTATCTGAAAATCCTTTCCAAAGACTCCAGAAGTTCCTTTAAAACTTGACTTTCCACTAAAACGCTCCTCAGAGTGGGTCGCCCAACTCTGATGACTTAGAAACAGACTTCAAACTTCAATAAAAACTAAATTAAATGAATGAAGAAAATTTGTGAGAAGAAGGCTTCACTCCAACCCCTTTCTCCTTTCTTACTCTCTACTCCTACTCCTACTGATTTTTCTCCCTCACACACTCTCTTAACTCTGTAATAACTCTAAAAATACTCTCCTTCTTCAAGACTCTCCTACTTCTTAAAGACTCTCATGAAAATTGCACGACATAATTTTAATAATAATCCAAAAGGTACCTTGGTATCTCTTCAAATTGTGCCCGATTCAATTTATCCACCAAACCTTGCATCCCTTGGATCACTTCTGCTGCCAAAAGGAAGTTAAGGAGGTTACCATCAAAATTTGCCTCAAGCACCTCTTGTAAATGGCTCCAAATTTGATTAAATTTAATTTTTATAACTGTGGCGCCTAAGCGCCGACCAGACAGCGCTTAGCCGCTAGTGTTCATTTTCTCTTTTTTTCATTTTTTTGCTCCAAATTTGATCCAATTTTGTTCCTTTCATCATAATCACTCATTTTCATCATACCTACAAGAAAAACACAAAATACCTTCCATTAAAGTGCAATATCATCAAAAATATGTATAAAAATGTGCATAAAAACACTATATATTTTAGGTGTATCAAAATCCCACAAACTTAAAATGTTACTTGTCCTCAAGTGACTCTTAATCACATAGAAAATTTTAGCATGCAATTTATGTAATGAGTTTCTTAGGAAGGTAAAAAAATTTTGTTCTAAAAATGGAATAGTCTAATTTAGAAAAAAATTTCAGTAATTAAGACCAACTTAAAGTTTAGAAAGTTCTTAGGTAAAGGACAATGTAAAATATAGGTTTCTATCTAATTCAGAAATATTTGTAGATTCTTCAAAATATAGGATTCACACACTTATTTTTCTCACTTAGAAATCTTTATTTAAAAATAATTTTACTTACTATATTATAACCTTAAGCTTTAGAATTTCTCAGAACTTATATCTTATATTTAGGTATGGAACAAATTTTTTATTAGGCCCTTAAATCTTCAAGCTTCTCCTCCCTTTTCACAAACATTTTTTTGTAAGGCAGGGATTACTGTTTCTGGATAAGCCTTTAATGATTTTGAATTCCACCCTTTCATTTAAAATAAAGGTCTGATATACATCTTTCACTTAAAAATCATAATAATAGTATTTGAAATTTAATCCTCAATAAAAGAAATTTAAGCTTTGAAGAATAAAAGTCAAATATTCTATTTATCAAAAAACACAACATTTCTTACTAAAGATAGTTGAACTATATTTAACACTTCTTTACAAATAAAATTTTAACTTTAAAATTTTCATTATTACTATAAATTTTAACTAAATTCACTTATTCATTTATATATTAAAAATTTTGTTCCCCTAATATAACTTCATATGCTTAATTGTTTTCAATCAAAAATCAAATTAATTTCAAGTATTCTTGAGAACAAATAAAATTTTAGGTTTTTGAAAAATTTTCCGTTTTTAAAATTCCCCCCAAACTTTAATTTTTAGTTAGGATAAAACATTTAAGCATAAGAAATGATACAAGGTTGAGAATTAAAAACTAACATAACATGCTTGCAGGAATCTTAATATCCTAAATATGCAAGTATAACAATTTAAAAATAGAAGTAAAAAGAAATCAAATTCAAATTTTTTTTTCAAAATTTTTATAAAAAGAAAATTAAAAATTTCAAGTTAAGTTTGATTTATTTCGAACATAAAATATTATGTCAGTTTATGTCCAGTTCAGTTCAATTTGTATCGAACTTAAAATATTGTGTCAGTTTATTTCAAGTTAAAATCAATTTGTATAGAACTTAAAATATTATGTCAGTTTATGTCAAGTTAAGTTTGATTTATGTTAAACTTAAGAATTTTGATTGATATTATATTAAATTTTAATGTTAGATTAAGTTTGATTTGAGTTAGTTCAAGTTAGGTTGAATCTAGACTTAAGGTTGACTTAAGTTCAATATGGGTTGAACTTAAGTTTGATTTTTGGTTAAGTTAGATTCAAGTTTGGTTGAACCTAGACTTATGGTTGACTTAAGTTCAATATGGGTTGAACTTAAGTTAGATTTTGGGTTAAGTTAGATTCATGTTAGGTTGAACCTAGACTTAAGGTTGACTTAAGTTCAATATGAGTTGAACTTAAGTTAGATTTTAGTTTTGTAGGAATTTAGGGTTGATTGTATTTAATTAGGATTGGTTTATGGTAATTAAACCTAATTTGGATAAGGCTTAATTGATTATTTAAGGTTAATTACGGTTAAGTCTAATTGATTTAATTAGGTTTCCACATTTAATAGTGTTCCACATTTACTACTACACATAAACTGACATAATATTTTAAGTTCGACATAAATCAAACTTAACTTGACATAAACTAACATAATATTTTAAGTTAAACATAAATCGAACTTAACTTAACAAAAACTGACACAATATTTTAGGTCGATACAAATCGAACTTACCTTAACATAATATTTTAAGTTCGATACAAATCGAACTTAACTTGACATAAACTAACATAATTCTTAAGTTTGATCTAAATCGAACTTAACTTGACATAAACCGACATAATCCTTAAAGTTTGATCCGTATCAAATTTAATTCAACATAAGGCACCATAATTCTTAAGTTTAACTCATATTTAATTTAACTCAACATACAATTAAGCATAAATCAGCATAAAACTCCAAAATAAAACTCAATTTGACATAAATTAATATCAAACCCAAAATCAAACTCAAATTAACATAAATTAATATCAAATCTACAACCAAACTCAGATCAACATAAATCAATATCAAACCTCAAAATAAAACTTAAATCAACATAAATCAATATAAAATTTAAAATCAAATCTAAATTGAGATAAAAATTAAAATCTAAATATTTCAATAATAAACATTTTCTTCGTAAAGCGAAGATAAGTTTTTTTTTTAGATTTTCTTTGCATGTTATAGGGTGTGCTAACTCTGTTTTGCAGGATGATGAAGATGGAACACAGAAATAAAATAATAAAACCAAAACTTTTAGGTTAGCCACAAAACATAATGACATAACAAAATAATTAAACAAAACTGAAACTTTTAGGATAGCCACTAAACAAATAACAAACAACAAATCAATAAAATGACATTGAAAAAATTAAAACGACAAACAACAAAAAAAAATAAAACAAAAATTAAAATAATAAATGAAATTGATAAAATCAAATTTTTAGGGTAATTACCCCTAGGAATGAACATTGACAATTCTTTCCTTGTTCTTAAAATTTCTTAGAAAACAAATAAGTAACATTAATCAGAAGTTTTCTTAAATAATTTTATTATCTAGGATGTAATTAACTTAGGAGCTTGCTCATATAGGATATTTGAGGACTCATGATAGATATTGCATTTAGAAATCTCTGGTTATCAAAACTTTATATATCTTTATAGAAAATTTCTAGAATAAGACATTCTAGAATTTTCTTTATAGGGATTATCACCGACCTCTCTTTTTCTACTTTTTTCTATCTTATTAGCCCTTATTATCTTCAAATTTCTTATTATCTAAGGATTCTTTTAAAAGATCTAAAGAAATAAGATTTCTTGAAGATTAGGGCAATATAATAGATAAACAGAGTGGTGACTCCAAATTGACATCGACACCGAGAAACTCTCTGACACGACTACGACACCGCCATCAGAACCATTTAAACTTTAACTAGAATAACAAGAATCAGGGTGGTAGCAACCACTAATGGGGAAACAATCAAGTAAATCCATTGGGATACTGGAACAACCAAGGGAATAATAATTATGGACCTACTTATCCTCCAGGTTTTAACAATGCTTCACAATTTAAGGAGAAGAAGTTGTATACAGAAGAAGTGGTGTTACAAATGGAAAATCAATTGCAAAGTCAATGAGTTATAATTAGAAATATTGATAATCAATTAGGACAAATAGCCAATTCATTAAGAAATAGATCCCATGGAACAGAGTTGAAAAGTTGTTCGATTAAGAAGTGGAAGAGAGTTGGAAGGTAGAGTTCAAAAAGAGATTGATTTAGAGAAATAAGAGATTGAAGAATAAAAAAAATGACGCTCCAAAAGGTTAGTAAAGATCTATTTCTCCACCAAATATTGATTTAGGAAAGCCACCACCACCATTTCCATAGAGACCTCGACAACAAAAGTTGGATAAGCAATTTTCAAAATTCTTGGAGATTTTTAAGAAATTTACAATTAATCTTCCATTTGTTGAAGCCTAAGAACAAATGCTAAGCTATGTGAAGTTTATGAAGGATGTTCTCAATAGAAAAAGGAAATTTGAAGATAATGAGACTGTTGCACTTAGTGAAGAGAGCAATGCAATAATTTAGAAGAAGCTTCCTGAAAAGCTTAAGATCCTGGTAGCTGCACAATTTCATCTGCAATTGAAGATAGATTTTTGTAGGAATGCTTTATGTGATTTAGGTGCAAGCATTAATCGTATGCCATTATCTATTTTTAAAAGGCCAGGATTAGGAGAAATAACCCTGACTACTGTAACTCTGCAGTTAGCAGATCGTTCGATAACATATCCTATAAGAGTTATAGAAGATGTTTTAGTAAAAGTGGATCAATTTATCTTTCCTGTTGATTTCATTGTGCTTGATATGGAGGAAGATAAAGAGATACCTATTATTTTGGGGAGACCTTTCCTAGCTACAGGAAGAGCAATGATAGATGTGCAGAAAGGGGAATTAATTATGTGTGTCAATGATCAAACTATTACATTTAATATTTCAAAATCAATGAAATATCCTGCAAAAGGTAAAGATGATGAGTGTTTAAAGATGGATGTTATGAGATATCTGAGTGAAAGCCATTTTAAAGCAACTCATGAAGAGAATTCTGAAAGTGAAAAGTTGGAACACAAGCAAGAAGAGGAAGTACAATATTCTGATGATTTTATTGAGGAAGATTTAAATTATGTTCAAGAAAGTTTTGAAGTTTTGGACATGACAAAGAAAGATGAATCTTTTTCTTCATCAATTGAAAAACCTCCTGAACTTGAATTGAAATTACTTCCTAAACATTTGAAATATGCCTTCTTAGGTGATTCCTCAATCTTGCCTAATAATTTCCTCAAAATTAAGTACTGAAGAAGAAGAGAGTTTTCTTAAAGCTTTAAGGAAATATAAGAAAGCCTTTGGATGGACTATAGTTGATATTAAAGGAATCAATTTGTATGCACAGAATCCTTATGGAAGAGAACTGCAAACCCAGAGCTGGTTCTTAAAGGAGAGTGAATCATATTATGAATGAAGTTGTTAAGAAAGAAATTTTAAAGTGGTTATATGCTGGAATTATCTACCATATTTTAGATAGTGCATGTCTTAACCCTATTCATTGTGTTCCAAAGAAACAAGGAGTAACTGTAATTGTTAATGAAAAGAATGAATTAATATCAACCAAACAAGTTACAGGATGGTGAATATCCATTGATTATAGAAACTTAAATCTTGCCACTAGGTAAGTTCATTTTCCACTTCCTTTTGTGGATAAAATGTTGGATAGACTAGTTGGGCATAAGTATTTTTGTTTTCTAGATGGATATACTGGTTATAACCAAATACAAATTGCTCCTAAGGATTAAGAGAAAACAACAGTTACCAGTCCTTATGGTACATTTTCTCTTAGAAGAATGTCATTTGGTTTATGTAATGCCCCTACTATATTTCAAAGATGTATGATGGTAATTTTCTATGATTTAATTAAAAAAGGATTGAAGTGTTTATGGATGATTTTTTAGTGTTTGGAATTTTATTTGAATCATATTTAGAAAAGCTATCTAAAGTTCTTAAATGCTATGAAAAAACAAATTAAGTTCTTAATCAGGAAATATGCCAATTTATGGTAGCAAGAGGAATTGTTTTGGGACCTTAAATTTCAGAAAAAGGTATGGAAGTAGACCCTGAAAAAATTAAAGTAATAGCTAATTTACCTTGCCCAACAAATGTGAGGGAGATTCGGAGATTTTTAGACATGCTGGATTCTACAGGTGTTATATTAAAAACTTCTCAAAAATTGATAAGCCACTATGCCAGTTATTGGGAAAGATGCAAATTTTAATTTTGATAATGAATGTCTAAAAGCTTTTAAGTTGTTAAAAGAAAACATAATCACTGCACCAGTTATTGTTTCACCATATTGGGAAAAACCTTTTGAGTTAATGTGTGATGTAAGTGATTATGCTATTGGAGTTGTTTTAGGACAAAAACATGATAAAATTTTTAAAGAAATCTACTATGCTAGTAGAACTCTTAATGAAACTGAAATTAATTATACCACAACTGAGAAATAATTATTAGCTATAGTATATGTTTTTCATAAATTCAGATCATATTTGATTGGAACTAAATGTGTGGTGCATACTTACCATTTTGTTATTAATTATTTAATGAAAAAGAAGGATGTAAAACTAAGACTGATAAGATGGATTTTTCTTTTACAAGAATTTGACTTTGAGATAGTATATACGAAGGTTGTTGATAATCAAATTGTTGATTATATGTCTAGGCTTGAAAATGAAAAATCTCTCTGTTCTGATGAAGAAATTAATGAACATTTTCCTGATGAAAATTTGTTCTCTATTAATGAGTGACGTATTCTATGGTATGTCGACATTGTGAATTTTATTGTTAGTGACATATTACCCTATGGTTTTCCATACCAACAGAGGAAGAAATTTTTATCTGAAGCTAAGACTTATTTTGGGACGACTTGTTTTTATATAAACAAGGAAAGAATCTAATTATTTAAAGATGTGTGTCATTAGAAGAAACTTATGAAATTATTCAAAAATATTATGATTTTGATTTTGGGGGACATTTTGGTGTTGATAAATTTGCATATAAAATTATGCAATCTGAATTTTATTAGCTACAAATTTTAAGGATGTTATTGCTTATATTAAAAGTTGTGATCGATGTCAGCATGTAGGCAATATTTCTAGAAGAAATGAGATTCCCCTCCATTATATGTTGGAAGTTGAAAATATTTGACGTTTGGAGATTAGATTTCATGGGACCATTTATACTATCTTTCGAAAATTTATATAAATTGTTAGTAGTTGACTATGTATGTAAATGGATAAAATTTGTTGCTTTAACTCGATGTGATGCTCGAAGTGTTGTAAAGTTTTTAAGAAAGAACATATTTTGTAGATTTGGAATGCCAAGAGCACTCAAACTGAAGGGGGAAGTCATTTTAGAAATGCAATTCTAGAGAAATTAATAAGGAAATATAATATCATCCTTAAAATTGCTATTGTTTATCATCCTCAAATTAGTGGTTTGGTTGAATTATCCAATCGTGAAATTAAAAGAATTGGAAAAGTCTGTTAATCCAAACAAAAAAGGATTGGTCAATAAAACAGGATTTTGCTTTGTGGCCTTATTGGACTGCATATAGAACTCCTATAGGAATATCCCCATATAGGCTAATTTTTAGGAAAGCTTGTCATTTACCAGTTGAACATGAGCATAAAGCATATTGGGCTATTAAAGAATTCAATTATAATTTAAGAGATGCTGGTGAGAAAATATTATTGCAATTAAATGAGCTTGAAGAGATAAGGAATGAATCATATGAAAGTGCTAAAGTATATAAAAAAAAGATGAAGATGTGACATGATCGTAGGATTTTGAATAAGAATATTAAGCCAGGACAACAAATTTTGCTATGCAATGCCAGATTGAGATTATTTCTTGGAAAACTTATGTCCAGGTGGATGAGCCCATTTATTGTAATAAAAGTTTATCCTTATGGAGTTGTGGATATTAAAAATCCTAAACTTGAGAAAATATTTAAAGTGAATGGTCATAGACTAAAACCTTATTTCTTAGTAGATCAACTAAAACTTGATGAGAATTTGATGTTGGGTCACCCAGATTAAGTAATGGCATATGTCAGGCTGACAATGTTATACCATGGGCTTTGTGGGAGCAACCCATAGTTATCAGCGTGCTTTGTTTTAAGTTTTTTCTGAGTGTTTGTTGCTTTGTTTGAAGTAATATGTGGTAGTAATTTAATTATATTATGTTGGTGGAGATTAATGTGACCTTAATTGATAAATTGGATGAGTTAAAACTAGTTTTCAGATGTGAAATGAGCACTGCCGGCAGAGCGCCAGCAGTTGGCGCTTAGGCGCCGGAGTTATGAAAAACGTGAAAAATGTGTTTCTAAAAGCCATTATCATGGGTAAGTCGCATGGCACATTATTTGGTGGTTTGTGAACATAGGAGGATGGTTTTAGGCCATCTAAAGTCTATAATATGGACCGGATTAAAGGAAATTCATCCCATTCCAAATTTCTATTCTAAGAGTCTTACAGAAAAGTTTAACTGAGAAAAATGTCTTCTTGGGAGAGTGAGGTTAAGTAGAAGGATGATGCAAATAAGAAGAAGTTTATTTGTGACAGTACGCAAGAGTTATATAGTAGATTTCTAGCCGTATTCAAGGAATAGCAAAAAATATTGCAAAGATCGAGGTCGTTGTTGCATCAATCGAAGTAGATTTATGTCTGACTGTGGAACTCTTCCCGATCAACCGGAGTTCAATCAGTTTCTTCATATTGTAGCCCGGCAGGTGTGAAATCAGAGTCAATTTCAATCATGGCTCCATCCTTCATCCTCTTTTCATCGAGTGCTAGACTCACGCCATTCTTAAAGTTCAGAACCAACCGCCCGTTCGACATTTCCATGCGAAAAATAAGGAAAGGATCAGGGGCTGTACTAAGTACAAGAACAATAAGAAAACATTTATTAATGAAAAATTTTATTTAATTCTTTTAAATTTTAAAGGAAGTAAGAAGAGATGAGGAAAGAGTAGGAATGAATTGATTTAAAGGAAAATATCAAAATCTTATCATTTCACATATTTTCTTTTTAACACATTTTTTTGTTAATGATTTTTATTTTATCATCCATTTTTTTTTATATTTTGGGTTCGGACCCAGTTACGAATGATTACTCCACCCGTGTTTCTAGGAATGAGACTCCACTTTTAAAGTCCATCCTTCGAAACATCAGGTTGCGTAATATTTCTTCAAATATCGTCCATTAATTGGAAGCATAGGTCGTTCTCCATGACAGTTAACAAGCTGGTAGGAACCCCCTGAGTAGACTGTCTCAACCACGAACGGCCCTTCCCAAGTTGGTTCAAATTTACCTCCTATCTTGCGGTGTGTAAGAATAGGTCTTCTGAGTACTAGAATCAAATCACCGACTTTGAATGTCCTTGGGTGGACCAGTTTATCCTGGGACTGGATCATCTTGGCTTGATTCAGTTCCAAATTTTGCTGCGCCGAAAGTCGTTTCCCTTCTAAGCTTTCCAATTCTTCTAGTCGTAATTTGACACTATCTTCTGTAGTGATCTTGTTCGCAACTGCAATTCTGAGTGACGGAAGCTGAACCTCTAAAGGTAAAACGGCCTCGGACCCGTACACTGAGGCGTAAGGTGTAGACTGGGTAGGAGTTCTGAAAGTCATTCTGTAGGCCCATAAAGCTTCTAACAACTTCTCGTGCCAATTTCTTTTGTTGTCATCCAAAATTTTCTTTAATATTTGGATGAGAGTTTTATTAAAAGCTTCAGCCAAGCCGTTTGCTCTTGGGTAGTAAATCGTCGAATAGCACCAGTCGATCCCGTGTCTCCTGAAAAAATTGTTGATCTTCGTACTCTTGAATGCGGACCCATTATCTGAAATGATTCTGCGCGGTACCCCGAAACGGTAGACAACTTGATTCTTGAAGAACTGTAGCACGTGGTGTGTTTTCACTTCTCTGAGCGGTACTGCTTCTGCCCACTTGGAAAAGTAATCTGTTGCTGCAAGAATGAAGCGATGTCCTCTTGAAGAAGGCGGTTCTATCGGGCCCACAATATCTGTGCCCCAACATTCAAATGACCATGACGCAATTGTCAGATGTAGCACATTTGGAGGTTGATGTAGAACCACTCCATGCACTTAGCACTGGTGACAACTCTTTGCAACTTTCATGCAGTCGGTCATCATTGAAGGCCAGTAGCACCCTAGTCTTTTAATCTTCATCTTCATCATCGGACTTGACTGATGAGTTCCACAAAGTCCTGAGTGCACTTCCTTAACAATTTCACGAGCCTCGGACTCGTTCAGGCACCTTAGCCACATCTGATCGAAAGACCTTCTGTATAATGTATTGTTTATTATTGCGTAAGACAAAGTTCTTTTCTTGATTTGATGGGCTAATGACTTATCGTCCAGTAGGTTTCTCGTTTGCGGGTAGTCGCATGAGTGGTTGACGCCGGTCTTCGCATTTCATTCATCGCCGCAATTGTTTCTTCTTCTTTTCCTGACTTGTGTATCGTGTCCATGTTGAGCTGTGAGAGAACCTGGCGTCCCTGAAGTGACACTTCAACTGATTCATCGTGCAAGCAGGCAAATTCTTTTGCAAGGCAGGCTAACAAATCTGCAAGAGCGTTTTCTCTCCTGGGAATTTTGTAGATCGTTACATCTGGAATCTTCTCCAACAATTTCATAGCATACTGAAAGTACTGCTCGAGTCTTGGCTTTAGAATTTTGTATTGTCATGCGACCTGTTGAATTATCAACTGAGAATCCCCATAGATGCTGATATCTGTTATGCCCATCTGAATGGTTAATTCCAATCCGGTTATAAGGGCTTCGTATTCTGCTTCATTGTTTGTACACGGTTCTGTTAAGTGTTAGGAGTACCTTAACATCCCCCGCTCCGGTGTTATAAATATTAGTCCGATTCATGCCTTACCGGGCACTATCATTTGCAACTCTTTATTTCTTTGTGCTGAAGATGCTCCGTCGAAGTACAGTTCCCAACGTCGATCTTCGGGGTCTTCTAGGCTCATTATCTGCTCCTCTGTCAAGTCGTTGTTGAGAGGCGATTCTGCCGATAAAGGGTGTGCTGCGAGGAAGTCTGCTAGGACTTGTCCGTTTACGGCACGAAGAGGAATGAAAGTTATATCAAATTGCAATAGTATCAGCGACCACCTAGCAAGTCTGCCGGAAAGAGTCGGGCGAGTCATCAAATATTGCAATGGATTAACTTTCGAGATAAGGTTGACCTTATGAGAAAGCATGTAATGCCTGAGCTTTTGAGCGGCGAAGATCAGGGCCA
Organism: Papilionanthe hookeriana x Papilionanthe teres; assembly: GCA_022702705.1. Lineage (NCBI taxonomy): Eukaryota > Viridiplantae > Streptophyta > Magnoliopsida > Asparagales > Orchidaceae > Papilionanthe > Papilionanthe hookeriana x Papilionanthe teres. The sequence goes on along the minus strand of CM040433.1, from coordinate 102,942,317 downwards.
AACAATGCTTCTCAATCGGGGGATACTTTACTTCTGTCAGAATAAGACGACGACTTAAGTAGTAGAAAGCATTTTCGTTCCCCTCGTCATTGACCTGGGCTAGTAGGGCTCCAAGGGAGTCGTCTAAAGCTGCGGTATAAAGTATCAACGGTCTACCCGAGACTGGGGCTGCTAAGACAGGAGGTGTCATTAAATATTGTTTGATGTCATTGAAGGCATGTTGACATTTGGAGTCCCAAGCAAACTTGGCATCCTTCTTAACCAAAGCAGAAAAAGGCTGACACCTTCCTGACAAATTCGAAATAAAGCGTCGAAGATATGCCAATTTCCCTTGAAAGGATCGTAATTGTTTCAAGGTTTTGGAAGGTGGCATTTCTAAGATAGCTTTAATCTTCTCCGGGTCGATTTCAATTCCATGATGTTGGACAACAAATCCTAATAATTTCCCAGAGGTGACGCCGAAGACGCATTTCAAGGGATTCATCTAAAGGTTATATTGTCTTAATCGCTCGAAAACAATTCTCAAATCATACAAATGATCTTCTTTCAGTTTTCTTTTGATGACCACATCATCCATGTAGAATTCAACTTGGTTGTGAATGAGACCATCAAAAATTCTCGTCATATCTCTTTGGTATGTTGCTCCTGCGCTCTTCAATCCGAAAGGCATCACTGTGTAGTAGTATATTCCAATTGGCGTTCTGAAGGCTGTGAGCTTTTCTTCTTCAGGTGCCATCTTTATCTGGTTGTATCCTGAAGATCCATCCATGAAAGAGAAGAGTTCGTGAGTTGAGGCGATGTCGATCATTATTTATGGGATTGGTAGTGGGAATTCATCCTTTGGACATGCTTTATTCAAGTCTCAGAAATTCACACAGATTCTGATCTGTCCTTTCTTCTTTCTGATTGGTACCACGTTGGCTAACCAAGTTGGATATTGTTCTTCACGGATAAACTTAGCATCTATTAGCTTCTTAACTTCAGCTATTACCTATTGTTCGATTTCTAGACGCATTCTTCTCGGAGCTTGTCTGACTGGAACGACAGTGTGATCCACTCCTAGCTTGTGAACTGTAACCTCTAGAGCTAATCCTGGCATTTCATCGTAACTCCAAGCAAAACAGTCCTTGAATTCTATCAGTAGCTTGATCATTTCTTTGGATTCTTCTTTATTGAGTAAGGAGCTAACAAAAGTCGGCCTAGGCTCTTCGCTAGTACCTAAGTTAACTTCCATTAACTCATCTACTGTAGATTTAATTTCTTCTTCAAATTCTGGTGGAGCATATCCGATTTGCAGATCTTCGAGATCATCTGAAGCTTCCAAGCAATCTTCATTAGGCTCGCAAGTGACAACCAAGCAAAACTCTGAGTCTTCAACTGATTCTACTGTGCCGAATCCGAGACCATGTTTTGAATTGGGAGGCCAACTGACATTATTCCATAATTTTTCAAAGTGTTGTGATCGACCTGTTGACCTCATTTTTGGTGAGGTCTTCTCTTCTTCTCTTAGTACTTAGGATCTAGCCTTAGGCTTTTCCTTTGACTATCCTAGAGGATTAGAATTGGGACCCACCACTTAGAAATTCAAACTACTTCTTAACTCCTCGCAAACTCCACAAACTTGATTGTAGACCCCTAATCACCTAGAGGGTTGAAATCAAATGTGGAAGTTTATAGGATGAGTTCCCATAGGACTCTTTGGCCTTAGGACCGCCTCGGGTGGCTCGGTCCAGTGAAGGGGCTGACTTACACACACACTATACCTATACACTACACTTTCACACACCTCTTAAAACCACACCCATACCCAATTTGACCTCCCGACTCATGCGGGTGGTTCACATGGATGGTCCCTAACCCCTAAGCCCTTGCTAAGAGGGTTAGGAACAACATAGTGGATGCCTCAAATGAGTCCCTTCATGGCTCATGTGGGCTTGATGTGGCTTCATGGCTCAACCAAAATGATTTCATTCCACTTACATTCACCCAAGCTTCAATTTTCCAAATTTTCAATTTTTGACCCCCGGGACCCCACACCTGCCTAGCCTACCCAAAACCCTTGAAACCCCCCAAAATTTGCAAAATCACCTAAATTACCCAAAATTCTCCAAAATCAATCCTAAACATTGCCTCACCAATCAAATTGATCATCCATACCCAAAAATACCAAAAATTCCAAAAATACCTCCCAATACCCTCCAAATACCCAAAATACCCCTCTTAGCCAAAAAATCCAAAAATTCAGAAAATTCCCAGAAAATTCCAGAAAATCCCAAATATTCCCAATTTCATTTTGTTCAACTACACCATGGGCCAATTCTGTCAATTTACCCCACGTTTGTCAAAATCCCCAATTTGACCCATTTTAACTCAAAGTGAACCCAATCTCAAACCAAACCTACCTAATTGACCCAAATTCTGGTCCAATTCAATTCTAAACTTCAATTCAACATCCTCAACACCAATCTAGACCAAATCCAAGTCCAATTTGATTGACATTTGGATCCAATTTCACTTTTGGCCTTAAAGCCCAATTTGGACCCATGACCCAAACTTAGCCCAAACTCATCCAATTCAACTCCAATTAACCCCAAATCTTTTCTAAACCTTCCTTAACATCCCCATAAACAAAACACTAACATTATTTGCCCAAATTTTAGACCCAAACCCCACTCAAATTCAACCCAAAGCTAAAAGGCCCAATTTTGACTTAAACCTAGACCTAACCCAAATAGGCCCAAACCTCAAAATCAAAACCCAACCAAAGCCAAAACCTCTTTGAAACACTCCCATAAACATTTCCCAACATTTATTTTACATCAATTTCAAACCTAGCCCAACATTGGCCCAAGTTAGCCCAATTTGACCTACATTGGCCCACTTACCAAATGAACTCAAATCCAACCCAATTCAAGCCCAAACCACCTCAAATTTATTTCAAATCACTCATGACACATCCCTAAAGCAAACCCAACAATTATTTGGTCCAACATTTTACAAAAATTCCCATCCATAAAGCCCAAGACCCACTTTCTTAAACCTTTCTAAAAAGCCCATCCAAGACAAATTCAAAAGCCCAAAGTCCATAACAAAGCCCACATGAAATTCCTCTCATCATCCCTTTGATTTAAAACACTTCCTAAGTTCTAAAATCTATCACCAAATAAATCCAAATCAAGCCTTATGACAATTCTCCTTAAATCCATCAAAAATTTCAACACCCTTCCTCATGAAAGTTGACTAAACTTTTCCCAAGCCAAAGATGAGCCATGAAGCCATGCATGAGCCACATGAGAGCCATGGAGTCTACTTTCCACCTCACCATACCCAATATGGCAAGAGAAGGAGGCCCTTTCCAAACTCTCTTAAGAGTGATTAACCACTTCCATGACTCCACTAAACCATGCTTAAACTTAATTGTACTTGGATTGTGACTTGACCCCACTAATCAAGCTGATCCAAATCACTTTCTCTCCAGCCTAAACCAAGCCTTGGGTGGTGCACCTAGCCCAAATGGATGGGTTGACCAATTTGAGCCAAAATGAGCCCTCTCCCATTCCATTCTAATCCAAGCCTTTTACACATGGCATTTGTCAATTGCCTACACTAAACCCCAGCCCCGACCCACCCGAACAAGATGGTGACCGGTGCTCGGCCGGCCGACCACCGGTCGCCGGAAAACACCATGGCCGAGACCTCGGGAGGAGCCAAACTTCGAATTCCACCTTCGTCGAGCCGCCCCATGCCTAGTGGCCACCATAGCTGTTCTTCCCATGCCCAGAGCAGCTGATCCCAACCCTTGGCCATCCCTGTGAGGCTCTCCAGCCACCTTTATTTAAACCCGACCCCCTCACGGCCATGGAAGAGAGTTGCACAAACCTTGCTGAAACTCTGCCAAAATTGTTCCAAACTCTACTCCATACTTAGAGCGGTTGATCCCCGGTGTCAATTTGCCCTAATCCCCACCGACGAATCCAATTTCTCAACCGAAATTTCACCCAAAACCAGGACACTTTGCCACGGTGAGCCAATCCTCAAATCGATCGGTCCTACACCTTCACCGGACCAAGAGGAGAAGTTTCCCACCGAAAGCCCCATCTCCGGGCCACCCAGCTTGCTCGGCCTCCAAGCTTTGTGATCGGGCTTGGTAGAAATCATACCTAGGCAATTCACTAGACCGGGAGACTTCATCCGGAGCTTGTCGGGATCCAATCGAAGGTGACACAACCCTCGGATTGAAGCCACACTTCTCCGAGCAAAGGTATGAGCTAACTCTTTACCCTGAGCTTCTGGAGATTCTCCATTTCAAATGCTTTAATTTCAATGCATGATCACCGTATAGATGTATTCGTCTCTTCAAGACGAATCCATAGAGCATAAGAACACGAAAATCCGTTGAGAAATGAGTGAGTTCTTAGGATTTTAGTGTGGATGGTTCTCGGGCTAGGAGGCTTGGGGATGATGAACGGATGCCGTTCATTTAATACACGCGCGGACGGACGGCTCAGATGGCGTTGGACGAGGAGATGATACATGAACCGCGGGCCGCGTGGCGCTGAGTCGGAAGGCGGCGCCGAATCAGGAGGCGACGCGTGTGCGTTCGGGGCTGCCTAGGATGAGTCAGCGCCGCCGTTTTAAATAGAAAATTAGGGATTTTTTTGATTTATTTAATTCCCTGAACTTTAAAAATTCATAACTTTGTGTAGAAAAATCCTAAAAATAAAATAAAAATACCCTCTTACTCAGTGAACAGAGGAGAATAAGGTGGGAAAGAAATCATTTAATTTCATCAAGTATTTTATTTTTAATAATTTATTTACTCGTCCGCATTGTTTTAATTCTCCATGCATATAGGAAATTCACCATGGCATGAGACCATAGGGCTTTTGAAGCCTCTGAATTTGGGAACATTCCCCGAATTTTCCAAAGTCGAGGCCATCCCTATGAGAAGTTATTGATTTTTCAAATTCATGTTACTCGTTTTGAGTATTTTAAATCCAATAATTAGCATGTTATGAAATAAATTCTAGGAAAATTTGGTGATGTTTCTTATGACCGAGAGGACCCTAGGAAAAATAGGTTTTGAATTAATTCACTTGGAATAACCCTAATTGGCTTAATCACCCTAAATAGGTTCTTAATTAATTAGAGCTAATCATATATCAAATTGACTTGAAATCAATTCTCCACAGACCTTTAGGACCAGAGGAACCCACCATAAAAGTTTGAAGTCAATTGGGTTTGGTTAGCCCTATCAAATGGGTTGATTAAGCCATTTAGCCAATTTAAACTTTGAAAATCCATAAATTTCAAAATACCTTTAAAAAATTTACCAAATTAGTTTTGGAGCCTCTCTGATATTAGGGGAATTTAAGAAAATTAAAATTTCAATTTTCTAAAAAAGTTGATTTTTTTGTATTATTTTAATATTTTAATAATTAAAAAATAATAAAAATCACAAAAATAATAAAATTCACCAAAATGTCACATTTTGAATTTTAATCACATAGGAACAAACCCCATATTTTTCCTAGGTCTCTATGATGAGTTATTAAATTTTAAAGCCCTAGGGTAATTTTAAAATAAAAAAAAAAATGTATTTTCTAGCATTTCTATTAAAATAATTCTAATAAATCAAAGAAAAATCAGAAAATTATAAAAATTGGTTCTTTGATTTCCTTGATATCAGAGAGATTTTTGAAAAATATAAAATTCATTTTTCAAACTTTATTTTATTTTTAAATTAATTAATACTCCAAAACTCCAAATAATTATAATAAAAATAATATAATTCAAAAAATCACCAAACTTGGTCCAAGTGGCCCTCTGGTCATTAGGAATGTCCCATAATTTTCTTAAGAACAGAAACTTTCCCTTGGTCACATTATTAAATTTTCCTTGGAAATCTCTATTTTCTACCAAAAATAATTACATAAATAAATTAAATACAGAAAAATCACATTTTCTCCTCTAATGTCTTTATTGACATATGAGTGAAGTCACATAAAAATTTCAAATTCATTTGAACTCAATTTAGTGAGTTATGAAATTATTAAGCTTGAAGGGCAAAATGGTAATTAAAATTTTAACCCTTAATTAAAACTTTAGGCTTAATAAAATGAAAAGGTAAACTATTTGATCTTAATCTGATTTGGATGATTGAAATTTAAATAATTAAAGGGTAGAGACTATTAAACAATTCAACAATAATTGAAATGAACTTTAATTAAAACAATTAATTAAATTTGGAAGAATAATAAAATTGGAATTATTAAAATAGGGATGTTATTAGGAAGAAGTTTGCTCTTTAATTTAAGAATCCCTAAATTAATCATCCCAATAATATTTAATTCCTAATTAAAATGGTAATCCAAGTTTAAGATTTAAAGTGCTAAAAGACTTAATCATTAAATTAAGTTAAGGTTAAATTATTTAAAGCAAACCCTTTTAAAATAAAATATTAAATTAAATTAAATTAAATTAAATTAAATTAAATTAAATTAAATTAAATTAAAACACATTCAATTAAATTAAATTAAATTAAATTAAATTAAATTAAATTAAATTACATTAAATTAAATTAAAATTAAATTAAATTAAAATTAAATTAAATTACATTAAATTAAATTAAATTAAATTAAATTAAATTAATTTAAATTAAATTAAATTAAATTAAATTAAAACTAAATCAAGTTAAATTAAATCAAGTTGAATTAAATTAAGCTAAAGCATATTATATTAAATTAACTTAAATTAAATTAAATTAAATTAAACCACATTAAATTAAATTAAATTAAGTTAAATTAAATTAAATTAAATTAAATTAAATATAACATCACCTAAGACATGAAGAATTCAAAATAAATCTAAAACAACTTGAACACTATTCCAAACTTAAATCCATTAACTAAAATTAAATCACAACTTACTTGAACATCCATTTGCCCTCGAAAGCTCGTGATGTCATAACTCTTAAAAAGGAGTGTTAAAAGAAGCGTTACTTCACTTATAGGATATTCAAATGTCCTAGTTCACTGAGCAAGATGACAAAACTTAAACTCTCGGACGATTAATTCATTTGTATAATTAAATTCATTTGGACTTAACATAATCCTAGAAATATTGAAAAGATGTTTAAGATTCGTCTTAAGCACTTCCTCAATATGATAGGATATTTATAAGAACAATTGAACTTAGTTGTTCTTTGATGAAGAAAATCGTCCTCAAACTAAAATACAAGAACCTAGACGTCATAGGAAATGACTAGCTATAGGATTAGGAACTTGGTAGAAAACCATAACCCTTCCCTTAGCTTTACCTAGGAACTTACTTTAAATACTTAAATATTCTAACCGTGTTTTAAGTGCGACTTGGGATGACGGGAAGACCCTCCGAGTACGCTTTTATTTTATTGCAATTTACCTTATTGCAATTTATTTAATCACATTCCACTTACTTTTCTTGCATGATAAACAACTGTTGCATGAAAACCCACACCTTTAGGATAGTCCCTAAAACTGAAACCAAAACTAAATTAAAATTCATTACAAGATAAAATTCACCGCCACAACATTTCAAAATATAAGACAACTCAAAATTTAATCACAAACAGAACAACAAAACTACAACTACAACTAAATTAAAACGTCTTGTTGGATGATCGGGAATACCTCGGATGATGTAACCTACGTGTTGCTAACGGGATTTCCCACGGTCTAAATGAAAGTGCGGAACTCATTCAGTTGAGTTTAGCAAATTCATCTGGACTAAGTGAATCCGATAAAAATAACGATGCCGGAAGGATGGAACCGTGGGATCTTAACCGGTGTTGTTATAATCAACTTTAAGATTTGTTTAATTAAAATATTAAAAAACACCCGGATTTTAAGATTTTTTTCTCTAAACCAAAACACTTCTCTCATCTCCTGATTTATGACTTCTAAAACTAAACCTCTGCAACAACAAGGAGCTTGGAGCATGGTGGGCAGCTCGGCCATCGTCATCGCAGAAACTCGGATCTACTTCAACAAAACTTTCTTAGAATTAAATAACCAAGCCATAGGACTTCGAGGTGGTTTGCACTAGTGCAACATAAACCCTCAAACCTTCGTTAGGCATTTGTATGATCATGTCATGTAAATTAAGCCCCGACCGGTCTTAGGACTCCGAGGTAGTCGTCGATGCGACATAAACCCTCACATCTTCGAGGCTATTTGTATGATTTTATCATACAAATATAAGTCCTAATTAATTAAAATTGGCAAGATCAAAACATTAAATAAACATTAGGACCTTCCTAAATTCAAGCCAAACAATAGGATAGTCGGGAAATTACCGAAGTTCGCTTCTAATCCGTGATTTCTCCTACCTTTATTCCTTTGGATTCCCAAAATATAATGCTCTAAATTTGATCCATTCCCTATTGAAATTCCAAAACTCAATCCATTGAAACCTTAAACTTTGAAATTCTTGAGAGCAGAACTATTGATTATTATCGAGAGTTTTCTTTGGTGATTCCCGTCACTTAAGATGTAATTAACTATAGGGGCTTGCCCTTATAGGGAATTTTAAGAACCCACGTAATATAAACCCTGTTTAATGTTTTCATATTAAACGAGGGAATTTGTCGGCTTATAAAATTGGTTCGCGGACCAAACGGATGTCACAAACTTCTCTAGTTTATTTAATCGAGCCTCATTATCAAGCAAAGGTGTCTATTCTTCGGGATAGATATACGGTTTGTAGTGCGACGCTCGTTTATATAAACTATTCGGGATGTGAGATCAGCTTGATTTCATATCTTAAAATTTTCAAATTTAAAATTATTTTCAAAATCAAATATTACTTTTTAAATTATTTATTTAAATTAAATTAAAATTCGCCGACAATTTCTGTAGGCGACCCCTTTTCCAAATAAAACACCAAAACCTACAAAAATAAGCCGCACAACTTCTGGCGACTCCGCTGGGGAAAATTCCTCTCTCCATTTTTAATCAAATAGTTCTGCTTTCAAAAATCGGTAGTGTATCCATGTCCCTAATGGATCAAACTACCCTTCTTTCCGTTGGAATACTATGTTCATTTCTACCTTGAATGAGTATAGCCAACATTCTCTCGGATTTAGGAGCCACTGTTTGGACACCCCTAAACAGAGAGGTTTCGAGATCCTTTTACCTCATTTCTGAGGTAGGGTGGACCCCAATAGGTGTTAATTTAGGAGTGATCCTTCGAGTCGAGAAGTCTTGCATAAGACTTTCTTTTCCTTTCTAATTCTGAATCAGATTCATTACCTTCTCTACACCTTTGAACATTCTGTTCTAAATAAACAAACCCTCTAATGAATGACTCTTTTAATAAATATACATGAACAAGAATGTGTTCGGACACTTTTTGTTTCCTTTCGTCCCGATGAGAAGAAGCATAACTCGGGACCGACAATCGAATCTACCCCGCGAAATGGAAGCCCCAAAGCCGATTTTCTCCTTCACCAATGGATCGGACTTCGCCGTTTACAAGGATGAGCCGCCCGACAATGGGATCATCCGGTTTGGACAAGGATTCGAGAGCACAAATGTTAAGATCGCCGACGTTACCCTTTTCGCACCGATGGACAAAGTGCCGAAGCCGAGAAACCCATGATCGAGTTCAACCTTAAGTCAACTCAAGAGTTTCCTCCTCTGCGAAGGGTTCCACTCGAGAGGAATACTACCGTCCATAGGAGGACCGTTATCTCTACCCCCACCTGGTCTAGTCGTCTCCGCACCTACCCCGGCTCCCGCCAAACCGAAGGGGAAGGAAGTTCAAATTTGTAACGAACATGTTACCGTGGAGGGTACGGATTTCCGTACAAGACCTTCTGTTTTTGAAATTGGGTCCAGCTCAAGGTTTCCACCCCTAACACGGACTCAGAGGAGAAACAGAGGCAGGAAAATTGCCAGGAAGGCCAGAGCTGCTGAGGTCGCTTTCCTAGAAGAAATTCCTAAGTACACACCACTACCTGAATACATACCATTGTCTGAGTATACACCCCTTTTGGAAGGAAGTAGATTCCATCCCCTTTCCGCCGCAGCTGACGAGGAAAATGTCCGCAGGATTGCTTCTACATTACCTCGACCCGCATACTATAGCGACAACAGAAGAAAAAGGGCTAGGGTTACACCATTTGCCCGACTACAGACTGTGATTGAGAAGTTAGCAAGGAAAGAAAGATGCCCTGTATTGGAAATTTTAAGAAGGATAGGGAGGGTGCCGGCCAAATCCCGTCTTGGGCTGCGAGTAGAATCTGTTATCGCTGCAGAAGAGCCTAATAAGAAGATGAAGGCTAGTCCACCTGTTGTTGTTTCAGGTTTACAGATCAGGGAGGATACCACCTTCCGACATTCAGCTGACGGACCATCCGGTCCTAGGCCTTCTACCGCTAGAAGGATGGTATGGCGTCCTACTACCGGCCAATTAAGACCGAAACAACGACCGGAAAAGGAAGGTCTCATCGGGAGACTTGAGTCCGAGGAAAGTGCTACCGCAGTAAAGGGGACTCATGAAAAAGAAACTCGACAATTATCACATGACAACTGCAAGGATGTACAGAAAAGACCACTGGAAGATGCTATGAAAAAGCTAAGAACTGATATTCGGCGACTAGCAAGGGAAAGAGAAGAAAAGTTCGGAGATGAAGTTGACTCGTCAGAGTTCATGGATGATGAATATGCAAAAATTAACATGGTTGAAACACGAGCTTCGTCGGCTTCACAAGGTGCTCCTGCAGCCGCAGAAAGAGAGGAGCCGGAAGTAATGAGGAGGCAGCTTCAAGAGAAAGATGATACGATCGCCCAAATGGCGAAAAGGATGGAAGAGATGGTCAGTAGCCCTAGCCACTCTCCGCAGTCGGGTTCAACCCCAAAGAGAAACACCCCCGAAGTTATTCACATTGTAGACGGAGGAAAGGAGATTACATCCGTCAACGGGGATGATCAATTAAAGAAGGATGCAACACAAAGTATGATTCCGGAAAAGGTTATCAAGAGCTTGGTGGAACAGCAGGTGCGAGAAGCCTTGGCACAATCAAAGAACGGGACATCCATTCGGACGGGTAGACCTTACCCTGAAGAATTCGATGCTATCCAATATCCGAAAGGCTTTGTACCACCTCTGTTCAAGACCTTTGATGGGACCGGAAATCCTCGGCAGCATGTTGCACATTTTCGTGCCAGTTGTTGCAATGCCGGCGGAAGTGATGCTTTACTCTTCCGACAGTTTGTCAGCAGCCTGTCAGGGATTGCCTTTGATTGGTATGCGGAATTACCAAACAGCTCGGTGAAGACATTTTCAGAATTAGAAAACCTCTTCATCAAGCGATTTGCCGGAGCTCAGCACCACATCACTATAGGTGATTAAGTGGTAGAGAAGCAGAAGCCGAACGAAACCTTGGTGGACTACATACTTCGATGGAGGAATCTAAGTATGAAGTGTGAACCACAGCTACAAGAACAACGACGCGATCGGTATTTTACTTAAAAGCATTCATGGCCCGATAGCACTTCTCCTCAAGGGATTTACTATTAAGACTTTCGAGAAGTTGTTAAGCAAGGCCGGAAGCTTGCAAGAGGAGGAGAAGCAATTAAGTTTCACCGATAAAACAGACAAACAGAAGCCCGTGAAAACTTTTGAAAAGAAGTCTGGAATCGTCGCGGCAGTCGATAAAGGCAAGCAACCGATACAAATATCGTCAGAATTGCCGCAGCAACCTCAACAGAATTACCAGCAACCCCGACCCAGCTATCAGTCATCTCAACAGTATGAACAACCGCCTCGTCCACAACGGACGTTTTGGGAGTTCCTGAGCAGGGAGTATCCGTTCAAGAATGAGGCGATCCCGAAAATGTTCCGCGACTCGATGAAGACTCCGGATTTCCAATCGCCGGAGCCTAAAAGACCGAAGAAGTCGACAAGAAAGGTGATCCCAACTTTTGCCCTTACCACCGGATGCTTGGGCACAAGATAGAAGATTGTATTACCTTCAAAAGTTGGCTCAACGACAATCTTCGGAAAGGGAATATAACGATCCCGAAAGAATACATGAAGGAACCTCAGAAAGGAGGTTCCGTCAATGTTATCTCGACGGATTTCATTGTTCCGATAGACCCCTATGCGACTGATGATGGATGGACTACCGCTTGGACAAAGTCTTCGAAGAAGGTTTTGGATCACATCCAAACCGCTTCGGTGCAAGCCTCAATTCAGAGTTCGAAAACTGTCAAGTCGGCGCTATCACTTGCGATAGAAGAACCACCTCAACAAGAGACAATTGAAGAAAAGAAGAAAATTGACGAAGAAGAGAAGACCGAGGCACCTAAGGCTAGACTAGGGGCTGCTTATCCTAGGATAGTTGTTTCGATTCGGGGGAGAAATCCCTCGAACCTCCGACTCCGTATGATTATCCGCCCACTCCGGTGGGATCTTATAATGATGAGGGTTATGGCGTTGGCTACGTTTTGACTGTTTCTAACGATTACGTAACTAGCGACAATCAACCTAATCCGGACGTCGATTCCGATACAAATGACAATTCTCAAATCATACACAATCTCGACGATCACAATGATGAAGAAGACATCCACCAAGGAGGCTACGAGAGTTCAACAAGCAACGAATCTATTTGCGAGTTTCGAGGAGCTCCAATCACAATAGAGTTAGAGCCTTCAGACTCCGAAGCTAATCCTGAAGAACCTGTCGTTCCAATTCGGGAGGAGACACCAGCAAACTCAATGCTAAACTTAGAAGAAATCACGAAGTCAAATTAAGAAGTGGAAGAGTTTTACCTTCGAGAATGGGTCCAAAGGACAAAGGAAAGCGAGTGGTTGTTCGGGAAGAACCAACCCCGCAGAAGAAATACCCATTCGAAAAGAAAACGAGGTACATGAAAACAAGGTGGACTACAACGTGCTAGCTCCATCTTAGGAAACTACCGACCAAGCCGAGCATCTACGACGCTCTCATCTTATCAAAGGAGATGAGAGAAGCTCTGATCAAGGCCTTACTTGATCCGGAAATTTGCTTAGCTCAAATGGCCGGAGATTCCTTAGATGAGGTTTGCTCGTTAAAGGAACAACGAGGTGTTACCTTCACGGACAATGACTTACTACTTGGGACAACAAGACCACAACCGACCCTTGTACATTTCGGTTACAATTGGGAAGTTTACACTCTCCAGAGTATTAGTGGATCCAGGAGCATCAATCAATATAATGAATCTTCGAACGCTAGCATACTTGGAAATTGATGCTCGTGAGCTCGAGGCGGACAAAATGTTATTAAGAGGATTCAACCAGAAAGGAGAAAGAGCCCTCGGATCAATAACACTGCTAATGAAGACCGGTGACTTAGCAAAGACAACCGCGAAATTTCACATAATTGATTCGAAACGTCGTTCAACGCTCTATCGGGCCGACCATGGATACATGAAAACGAGGATGGTACCATCATCTCTACATCAATGCATTAAATACTACGATGGAGGGGAACGAGTGTATTAAAGGTGACTTACAACCGTTCTCCGTACATGAAATCGGAATCCATGAAGATGCGGCTTATTATGCACCTCCGAAGAAAACAATCTTCTCCGGAGATACCATAACAAATGAAGCAAAGGAAATTTGGGACGACGAAGAACCCGAAATTCTAGTCCAACGATCACTCACCACTCCCTTACGGCGAGATGGTGAAGGTTTCTCCACAACTCGCATCCGAGGTCGAGGCCGGGGACGAGGTCGTGGCGAGACATTAGGACAGGTTGGACGAGGAAACCGACCATCAATGTTGATTGGGAAGATAGTTACGAAGAAGAAAAAGAAATCAAACAAGAAGCAGCGACAATAAGTCGGAAGAAGCCGCAATTCAAGATCCCTCTCGAAGATGAAAGAAACGAAGAATATAAATCGATGTACGAGAAGATTAACCACTATGTACGTACTATGACCCTGACCCCGATCCATCCTAATAAGGTCGAGGGTATGGTGATCAAAGAGGTACGTAGCGGCGGTGCAAAGCCCATCAAATTCTACCGTGGTGCTCCTTCCTCCAAAACTGAAAATAATGTACAATTTGAAGATGCTACTTCATCGGAATTAATGGAATTGCCTTTTGAGTGGTATTCTCCCTGTGTTCAAAATTGAATTCAACGTGGTTTCTTACCTCGACAATGGACAAAGGGTCGATCACAACATTTTGAAAAATTATGGAATAACTCCGGTCGTCCACCCAATTCAAAACATGGTCTCGGATTCGGCACAGTAGGATCAGTTGACGATACTGAATTTTGCTTGGTTGTCACTCGCGAGTCTAATGAAAACCGCATGGAAACTACGGAAGAACTCGAAGATTTACAAATTGGAGACGCTCCACCGAATTCGAAGAAGAGATCAAATCTATAATAGATGAGTTAACGGAAGTTAACTTAGGTACTAGCGAAGAGCCTAGACCTACCTTTGTTAGCTCCTTACTCAATAAAGAAGACTCCGGAGAAATAATCAAGTTATTAATGGAATTTAAAGATCTGTTTTGCTTGGAGCTACGATGAGATGCCAGGTTTAGCTCCAGAGGTCGCAGTCCATAAGCTAGGGGTGGATCTTGCTTCGTTCCAGTCAGACAAGGTCCCAGAAGAATGCGTCTAGAAATCGAACAACAAGTCATAGCTGAAGTTAAAAAGCTAATAGACGCTAAATTTGTCCGTGAAGAACAATACCCGACTTGGTTAGCCAACGTGATACCAGTCAGAAAGACGAATGGTCAGATCAGAATTTGTGTGGATTTCAGAGATTTAAACAAGGCATGTCCAAAAGATGAATTTCCTCTACCGATCCCAGAATTAATGATCGACATCGCTTCGCCACATGAAATATTCTCATTCATGGATGGATCTTCGGGATACAACCGGATAAAAATGGCTCCGTAAGATGAAAAACTTACGAGCATTCGGAACGCCGATCGGAGTATATTGCTACACAGTGATGCCATTCGGACCGAAGAACGCAGGAGCAACCTACCAGAGAGCGATGACAAGAATTTTTGATGATCTCATCCACAATCAGGTCGAATGCTACGTGGACGATGTGGTCATCAAAAGCAAAGTAAAGGAAAACCACCTGTATGATTTGAGAATTGTTTTCGAACGATTAAGACAATTTAACCTTAAGATGAATCCCTTAAAATGCGCCTTCGGCGTCACCTCCGGGAAATTCTTAGGATTCGTTGTCCGACATCGTGGAATTGAAATCGACCCGGAAAAGATTAAAGCCATCTTAGAAATGCCGCCTCCCAAAACCTTAAAACAACTACGATCTTTTCAAGGGAAGTCGGCATATCTTCGACGCTTTATCTCAAACTTGTCGAGTAGGTGTCGGCCTTTCTCGGCATTAGTTAAAAAGGACGCCAAATTTATTTGGGAAGAGAAATGCCGGAGGGCCTTCGAGGACATTAAACAATATTTAATGACACCTCCCGTCTTAGCAGACCCCAGTCTCGGGTAGACCGCCGATACTTTATACCGCGGCTTTAGACGACTCTCTCGGAGCCCCGTTAGCCGGGTCGATGATGAGGGTAAAGAAAATGCTCTTTACTACCTAAGCCGTCGTTTACTTCCGACGGAAATAAGGTATCCCGCAATTGAAAAGCATTGTTTGGCTCGATCTTCGCCGCTCAAAAGCTCGGGCACTACATGCTTTCTCATAAGGTCAACTCCGATTTCGAAATTTAATCCATTTCGATACTTGATGACCCGTCCAACGCTTCCGGCGGACTTGCCGGATGGTCAATGATATTATTGCAATTCGATATAACTTTCGTGCCTCTTCGTGCCGTAAAAGGACAAGTCTTAGCAGACTTCCTCACAGCACACCCTTTGCCGGCAGAATCTCCTCTCAATGACAACTTGCCAGATGAACAAATAATGAACCTAGAAGACCCTGATGATCGACGTTGGGAATTATATTTTGACGGAGCATCTTCAGCACACAAAGACGAAGAATCGCAAGTGATAGTGCCCGGTTAGGCAGGGATCGGACTAATCTTTATAACACCGGAGCGGGGGATGTTAAGATACTCCTACCACTTGACAGAGCCGTGTACAAATAACGAAGCAGAATACGAAGCCCTCATAACAGGATTGGAATTAACTATTCAAATGGGTATAACGGACATCAACATCTACGGGGATTCGCAGTTGATCATTCAACGGATCGCCGGACAATGCTGAATTTTAAAACCAAGACTCGAGCAATACTTCCAAGTATGCCATACGATCGTTGGAACAGATTCCGAATGTGACAATCTACAAAATTCCCGAAAAGAAAACGCTTTAGCGGATGCGTTAGCCCATCTCGCAAAAGAATTTTCCCGTTTGCAAGATGAATCGATGGAAGTGTCGGTTCACGGACGTCGAGTCCTATCACGGCTCGACATAGACACAATACACAAATCGGAAAAAGAGAAGAATCGGTTTCAACGAGTGACGAAAAACACGGAAGATTGGCGACGACCATTAGTACATTACACGCAAGCGGGAAAACTACCGAGACGATAGGTCGTTAGCCCACCAGATCAAGAAAAGAACTCTGTCCTACGCGTTAATAAACAATACATTATACAGAAGGTCTTTTGATCAAATGTGGCTAAGGTGCCTAAGCGAGTCCGATGCCCGTGAAATTGTTAAAGAGGTGCATTCAGGACTATGTGGTGCTCACCAGTCGGGTCCAAAGATGAAAATGAAAATTAAAAGACTAGGGTACTACTGGCCCTCGATGATGATCGACCGCATGAAAATCGCTAAGAGCTGTCACCAATGCCAAGTGCACGGAGTGGTTCTACACCAACCTCCAAATGTGCTACATCCGACAATTGCGTCGTGGCCATTTGAATGTTGGGGCACTGATATAGTGGGTCCAATAGAACCACCATCTTCAAAAGGACATCGCTTCATTCTCGCGGCTACAGATTACTTTTCTAAATGGGCAGAGGCCGTTCCACTTAGAGAAGTGAAAGCACATCACGTGCTACAATTTTTAAAGAACCAAGTTGTCTACCGTTTCGGAGTGCCGCGCAGGATCATCTCAGATAATGAGTCAGCATTCAGAAGCACGCAAATCAACAATTTTGTCAGGAGACACGGAATCGACTGGCGGTATTCAACAATTTACTACCCAAGAGCGAACGTCCTGGCTGAGGCTTTTAATAAAACTCTCGTTCAAATTTTAAAGAAGACTTTAGACGACAATAAGAGAAATTGGCACGAGAAATTGTTAGAAGCCTTATGGGCCTACCGGACAACCTTCAGAACTCCTACTCAAGCTACACCTTACGCTCTGGTGTATGGGTCCGAGGCAGTGTTACCTTTAGAAGTCCAGCTTCCTTCACTTAGGATTGCAGTTGCAAACAAAATCACGACAGAAGAGAATGCCAAATTACGATTAGAGGAATTGGAAGGCCTGGAAGGGAAAAGACTTGCAGCGCAGCAGAATTTAGAACTATACCAAGCTAAGATGGTTCAAGCCCATGACAGACTGGTCCGCCCAAGAACCTTCAAAGTTGGTGATTTAGTTCTCGTTCTCAAAGACCTATTCTTGCACACCGCAAGATAGGAGGAAAATTTGAACCCACTTGGGAAGGACCATTTGTAGTTGAGGCAGTCTACTCAGGAGGCTCCTACCAGCTAGTGAATTGCCAAGGAGAACGACATATGCTTCCGATCAATGGACGATACTTGAAAAAGTATTACGCTACCTGATGTTTCGAAGGAATGAATTTTCCATCCCTAGAAGCACGGGTGAAGTAATTACTTATGACTGGGTCCGAACCAAAAATAATAAAAAATGTGCTAAGATAAATCAAATCATGATAATAAAGTTTTCCTTGTTTTCTTTCCCAAATCAAAATCTCTTTCCTGATCTTTTCCCACTTCATTCCTGTTGAATTTAAAAATATAAAAATAATAAAAAAAACTGTTTTTAATAAACATTTTCTTAATGTTCTTGTTCTTAGTACGACCCCGATCCTTTTCCTTGTCTTTTCGCGAGGAAATGTCGAACGGGCGGTTGGTCTCGAACTTTAGAAATGGCGTAAGCCTTGCACTCGACGAAAAGAGGGTGAAAGATGGAGCGATAATAGAAATTGACTCAGACTTCGCACCAGCAGGCATGCAATACGAGGAAAGTGACTGGGTCCCGATTGACCGAGAGGAACTGCCTAGTCAGACAGTAATGAGAGTGGGTGGCCCAAGCCACCAATCCAGTAGTAAGAAAAGAAAAACAAACACTGAAGAGGACAAGAGAATCAAGTCTGTAGTCGCTACAGCAGAGGGCGAGCTTGTCGGCGCCGCGCCCACGTAAGTCGGGAAATACGAAGAGCTACTCTCACGACGACTCAACGAAGAAATAAAAATCGCCGTATCCGCAAGATGTTAACTAAATTAGCAGCGGACCGGCGCGACGAGACGATTGCCACTGCCGGCGCATATACTTCGAGGATATCGGTTCGTCGGGAACTCGAAGGAAGGAGGCCGACTCCGAGGATAACAGAAGAAACCAGGGAAATCTCAAGAAGAACAAAAGAAAGAAGGCTACTACACCACCGAGATAAAGTCACCGGTAATGCATGACCTTGTTGCGAAGCAACCCCGGAGGATGTCCAGACGGACATCATCCCCAAGGAGCCGAGGTATGCGGGAGAACGTGAAGGGATTGAGCCATATATCCCACGATACGTCACCGGGCCTCGCCATTTGCAAATTATCCCGGAATACGAGCTAGAAAGAATACGGAATGTCCGAAGAAAACTTTTGAATACTTCAAGAGAATCGAGGCGGGAGGATCAATATACTTAGAAGGCCTCGAGTTACATACGAACGTGTTCTCGGAATACGAACAACAACAAATCGTGGACTCGCATCCGGGATTTGAAAAAGATGGGCCGAGCAGGTCGCTTAAGAGAAAACACTTACTCGAACCCGGAGATGGATGCCGGGGAAGGGGAGAATTACAATACAATGTGGATGCTGCTACAACTTCGCGAGAAGAGAGGAAGGGAAACCCACCGGGGATACTCCGTCATGGCCGAGTGGATCCAATGCCATTAGTCATTAAAAGGATGGTAAAAAGAATGATAACATGGAGGGTATCGCCAGCGGATTGCATACCCAACGAGTTGCATCATTAATATTTACAAGAAGGGTGATTGCATACCCCCGCACATAGATCACCACGACTTTGTCGGACCTTTCGCACGGTTTCTTTTCCGAATGAGTGTAATATCATGTTCGGATCCGACCTCCGGATAGCGAGGCCCGGAGTGAGTTCCGAGGGCCGGTAAAGATACCATTGCCGGTAGGTTCCGTCATGATACCGAAGGGCAACGGAGCCGATGTCGCTAAACATTGCATACCAGGAGTACCGGTGAAGCGGATCTCAGTTACTTTCAGAAGGATGGACGACAGGAAAGCACCTTACCACTTCCAGCCAGACCCGGAGCTGGAGAGCCTCCGGCCTTACGAGCTGTGAGTTACATGGAAAATATCACACCTCCAACGTACATCCATACGGCATCCTCGCCAAGGATGGCTTGGAAGGTGATGTTATTGACCATGCACCTCACTATTCAGACATGGATTTTTGACAGATACCTTTTTGGATGGATCGACAAAGATCATACATAGTCCGTTTTGAGTCTATATGGATTGTATGAGATGTATTCCAGATCGAGTTGTATGATGTATCTTCAACATGATTGGAATGAAAGTGATGATGTCACATTTTTGGCCTTCACCTCTTTTGTGCAAATTGATTGGGAAACGCCATTAAAGTTAAACGAACTTCGAACAAAGAACAGAAAAAAATAATAATAATAAAAAAATATAATAATAAAAATAAAATAAAATAAAATAAAATATATAAAAATATAAATAATAAATGAGAATTATTTTTCCTTAAAAATCCAAACATAAAAATAACTTCAAAATCCACGTGAACGCTAAATAAAATTCACATGAACATTAAATACACAGCTAAAATTTTTTTTTGGAAAGTTAAAGGACAAACAAAATGAAAATGAATCTCAAATCGGATCCCACTCTAAATTCATCTTTTCAAATATTTCAAATCAACTCCAAATCGAAATTTATCTCAAGAAGCTTTGAAATTCTCTGTCGGGACAACTCTTCCTCACAAGAGACCCACACTTCAATTTCAGAACCCTAAACCTTTTTTCGTCACATCGAAATCATTTCGACTTTTGTGGCCTACCTTTCTTCCTGTATGGAGATCGACTAGGTCTATTGACACGGAGCCATGAGCTTCCTCTGATTTGGTTCTGATGGCATGAGACTGGGTCCCTCTTCACACAAATAAACTTTCGAGATTGGAATCCATTTCCAATTCTCATTAAACTTCCGAGATTGGAATCCATTTCCAATTCTCATTAAATTTTCGAGATTGGAATCCATTTCCAATTCTCATTAAACTTTCGAGATTGGAATCCATTTCCAATTCTCTTTAAACTTCCGAGATTGGAATCCATTTCCAATTCTCATTAAACTTTCAAGATTGGAATCCATTCCCAATTCTCATTAAACTTCGAGATTGGAATCCATTCCCAATTCTCATTAAACTTTCGAGATTGGAATCCATTTCCAATTCTCATTAAACTTCCGAGATTGGAATCCATTTCCAATTCTCATTAAACTTCCGAGATTGGAATCCATTTCCAATTCTCATTAAACTTTCGAGATTGGAATCCATTTCCAATTCTCATTAAACTTCCGAGATTGGAATCCATTTCCAATTCTCTTTAAACTTCCGAGATTGGAATCCATTTCCAATTCTCATTAAACTTTCGAGATTGGAATCCATTTCCAATTCTCATTAAACTTCCGAGATTGGAATCCATTTCCAATTCTCATTAAACTTCCGAGATTGGATTATAAACTTCCGAGATTGGAATCCATTTCCAATTCTCTTTAAACCTTTGAGATTGGAACTAGTTTCCAATTCTCATTAAAACTTTGAGATTGGAACTAGTTTCCAATTCTCATTAAACCTTTGAGAATGGAACCAGTTTCCATTTCTCTTTAGACCTTGGAGATTGGAACCAGTTTCCATTTCTCTTTAGACCTTTGAGATTGGAACCAGTTTCCATTTCTCTTTAGACCTTTGAGATTGGAACCAGTTTCCATTTCTCTTTAAACCTTTGAGATTGGAACCAGTTTCCATTTCTCTTTAGACCTTTGAGATTGGAACTAGTTTCCAATTCTCATTAAACCTTCGAGATTGGAACCAGTTTCCAATTCTCATTAAACCTTTGAGATTGGAACCAGTTTCCATTTCTCTTTAAACCTTTGAGATTGGAACCAGTTTCCATTTCTCTTTAGACCTTTGAGATTGGAACTAGTTTCCAATTCTCATTAAACCTTCGAGATTGGAACCAGTTTCCAATTCTCATTAAACCTTGAGATTGGAACCGGCTTCCATTTCTCTTTAAAGCTTTGAGATTGGAACCGGCTTCCATTTTTCTTTAGACCTTTGAGATTGGAACCAGCTTCCATTTCTCTTTAGACCTTCGAGATTGGAACCGGTTTCCATTTCTCTTTAGACCTTCGAGATTGGAACCAGTTTCCATTTCTCTTTAGACCTTCGAGATTGGAACCGGTTCCATTTCTCTTTAGACCTTCGAGATTGGAACCAGTTTCCATTTCTCTTTAAACCTTCGAGACTGGAACCAGATTCCAGTTCTCTTTAAACCTTCGAGACTAGAACCCGATTCCAGTTCTCTTTAAACTTTCGAGATCAATACCTAAATTCTGATTCTTATCCTCTTCAATCAACACTTAAACTCGATTCTCATTCTCGCAGTCGGTACCCCGATTCCGAGCTTTTCTCCACAATCCCAGGATTGAAACCTCGTTTCGAATCCAAACTTCAGATCCAAATTTCCTCAAGTTGATTTTAAACCAAACTTCAATCTAAATTGAAACTCAAAATCTAAACTTACACATCAAAACTTAAACTAAAACAAAACGAAAATCTAAATCGAAATTCCCCCAGATCATGTGATTTGGGACTCACCTCCTTTTCCTTCCCCCGGCGAGAGTTCGGGAATCTCCGGTCTCGTAGATATACTTGACACTCCCCAGCGGAAACTCTTCTACTTCGTCCTAAGTTTGTCACTTGGACATCTCGTGTTGGTTTTGTTGATCTTTTCGGTCAACGCCAATACGCGCGGTGCTCTTGGTTAGCACACCACACCTATTGGGGGTCCATTTGTTGACCTCATTTTTGGTGAGGTCTTCTCTTCTTCTCTTAGTACTTAGGATCTAGCCTTAGGCTTTTCCTTTGACTATCCTAGAGGATTAGAATTGGGACCCACCACTTAGAAATTCAAACTACTTCTTAACTCCTCGCAAACTCCACAAACTTGATCGTAGACCCCTAATCACCTAGAGGGTTGAAATCAAATGTGGAAGTTTATAGGATGAGTTCCCATAGGACTCTTTGGCCTTAGGACCGCACCGGTGGCCCGGTCCGGTGAAGGGGCTGACTTACACACACACTATACCTATACACTACACTTTCACACACCTCTTAAAACCACACCCATACCCACTTGACCTCCCGACTCATGCGGGTGGTTCACATGGATGGTCGCTAACCCCAAGCCCTTGGCTAGAGGGTTAGGAACAACATAGTGGATGCCTCAAATGAGTCCCTTCATGGCTCATGTGGGCTTGATGTGGCTTCATGGCTCAACCAAAATGATTTCATTCCACTTACATTCACCCAAGCTTCAATGTTCCAAATTTTCAATTTTTGACCCCGGGACCCCACACCTGCCAATTTCTACCCAAAACCCTTGAAACCCCCCAAAATTTGCAAAATCACCTAAATTACCCAAAATTCTCCAAAATTAATCCTAAACATTGCCTCACCAATCAAATTGATCATCCATACCCAAAAATACCAAAAATTCCAAAAATACCTCCCAATACCCTCCAAATACCCAAAATACCCCTCTTAGCCAAAAAATCCAAAAATTCATAAAATTCCCAGAAAATTCCAGAAAATCCCAAATATTCCCAATTTCATTTTGTTCAACTACATCATGGGCTAATTTTGTCAATTTACCCCACGTTTGTCAAAATCCTCAATTTGACCCATTTTAACCCAAAGTGAACCCAATCTCAAACCAAACCTACCCAATTGACCCAAATTCTGGTCCAGTTCAATTCTAAACTTCAATTCAACATCCTCAACACCAATCTAGACCAAATCCAAGTCCAATTTGATTGACATTTGGATCCAATTTCACTTTTGGCCTTAAAGCCCAATTTGGACCCATGACCCAAACTTAGCCCAAACTCATCCAATTCAACTCCAATTAACCCCAAATCTTTTCTAAACCTTCCTTAACATCCCAATAAACAAAACACTAACATGATTTGCCCAATTTTAGACCCAAACCCCACTCAAATTCAACCCAAAGCTAAAAGGCCCAATTTTGACTTAAACCTAGACCTAACCCAAATAGGCCCAAACCTCAAAATCAAAACCCAACCAAAGCCAAAACCTCTTTAAAACACTCCCATAAACATTTCCCAACATTTATTTTACATCAATTTCAAACCTAGCCCAACATTGGCCCAAGTTAGCCCAATTTGACCTACATTGTCCCACTTACCAAATGAACTCAAATCCAACCCAATTCAAGCCCAAACCACCTCAAATTTATTTCAAATCACTCATGACACATCCCTAAAGCAAACCCAACAATTATTTGGTCCAACATTTTACAAAAATTCCCATCCATAAAGCCCAAGACCCACTTTCTTAAACCTTTCTAAAAAGCCCATCCAAGACAAATTCAAATGCCCAAAGTCCATAACAAAGCCCACATGAAATTCCTCGCATCATCCATTTGATTTAAAACACTTCCTAAGTTCTAAAATCTATCACCAAATAAATCCAAATCAAGCCTTATGACAATTCTCCTTAAATCCATCAAAAATTTCAACACCCTTCCTCATGAAAGTTGACTAAACTTTTCCCAAGCCAAAGATGAGCCATGAAGCCATGCATGAGCCACATGAGAGCCATGGAATCTACTTTCCACCTCACCATACCCAAGATGGCAAGAGGAGGAGGCCCTTTCCATACTCTGTTAAGAGTGATTAACCACTTCCATGACTCCACTAAACCATGCTTAAACTTAATCGTACTTGGATTGTGACTTGACCCCACTAATCAAGCCGATCCAAATCACTTTCTCTCCAGCTCTAAACCAAGCCTTGGGTGGTGCACCTAGCCCAAATGGATGGGTTGACCAATTTGAGCCAAAATGAGCCCTCTCCTATTCCATTCTAATCCAAGCCTTTTACACATGGCATTTGTCGATCGCCTACACTAAACCCCGACCCCGACCCACCCGAACAAGATGGTGACCGGTGCTTGGCCGGCCGACCACCGGGTCGCCGGAAAACACCATGGCCGAGACCTTGGGAGGAGCCAAACTTCGAATTCCACCTTCGCTGAGCCGCCCCATGCCCGCGTGGCCACCATAGCTCGTTCTTCCCATGCCCGGAGCGGCCGATCCCAACCCTCGGCCATCCCCGCGAGGCTCTCCGACCACCTTTATTTAAACCCGACCCCCTCACGGCCATGGAAGAGAGTTGCACAAACCTTGCCGAAACTCGCCAAAATTGTTCCAAACCCTACTCCATACTTAGAGCAGTTGATCCCAGGTGTCAATTTGCCCTAATCCCCACCGACGAATCCAATTTCTCAACTGAAATTTCACCCAAAACCAGGACACTTTGCCACGGTGAGCCAATCCTCAAATTGACTGGTCCTACACCTTCACTGGACCAAGAGGAGAAGTTTCCCACTGAAAGCCCCATCTCCAGGCCACCCAGTTGCTCCAGCCTCCAAGCTTTGTGATCGGGCTTGGTCGAAATCATACCTAGGCAATTCACTAGACCAGGAGACTTCATCTGGAGCTTGCTGGGATCCAATCGAAGGTGACACAACCCTCAGATTGAAGCCACACTTCTCTGAGCAAAGGTATGAGCTAACTCTTTATCCCGAGCTTCTGGAGATTCTCCATTTCAAATGCTTTAATTTCAATGCATGATCACCGTATAGATGTATTCGTCTCTTCAAGACGAATCCATAGAGCATAAGAACACGAAAATCCGTTGAGAAATGAGTGAGTTCTTAGGGTTTTAGTGTAGACGGTTCTCGGGCTAGGAGGCTTGGGGACGATGAACGGATGCCGTTCATTTAATACACACGCGGACGGACGGCTCAGATGGCGTCGGACGAGGAGATGATACATGAACCGCGGGCCGCGTGGCGCTGAGTTGGAAGGCGGCGCCGAATCAGGAGGCGACGCGTGTGCGTTCGGGGCTGCCTAGGATGAGTCAGCGCCGCCGTTTTAAATAGAAAATTAGGGATTTTTTCTGATTTATTTAATTCCCTGAACTTTGAAAATTCATAACTTTGTGTAGAAAAATCCTAAAAATAAAATAAAAATACCCACTTGCTCAGTGAACAGAGGAGAATAATGTGGAAAAGAAATCATTTAATTTCATCAAGTATTTTATTTTTAATAATTTATTTACTCGTCTGCATTGTTTTAATTCTCCATGCATATAGGAAATTCACCATGGCATGAGACCATAGGGCTTTTGAAGCCTCTGAATTTGGGAACATTCCCTGAATTTTCCAAATTCAGAGGCCATCCCTATGAGAAGTTATTGATTTTTCAAATTCATGTTACTGTTTTGTGTATTTTATTTCCAATAATTAGCATGTTATGAAATAAATTCTAGGAAAATTTGGTGATGTTTCTTATGACCAGAGGACCCTAGGAAAAATAGGTTTTGAATTAATTCACTTGGAATAACCCTAATTGGCTTAAACACCCTAAATAGGTTCTTAATTAATTATAGCTAATCATATATCAAATTGACTTGAAATCAATTCTCCACTGACCTTTAGGATCAGAGGAACCCACCATAAAAGTTTGAAGTCAATTGGGTTTGGTTAGCCCTATCAACTTTCAAAATACCTTTCAAAAATTCACCAAATTGGTTTTGGAGCCTCTCTGATATTAGGGGAATTTAAGAAAATTAAAATTTCAATTTTCTAAAAAAGTTGATTTTTTGTATTATTTTAATATTTTAATAATTAAAAAATAATAAAAATCACAAAAATAATAAAATTCACCAAAATGTCACATTTTGAATTTTAATCACATAGGAACAAACCCCATATTTTTCCTAGGTCTCTATGATGAGTTATTAAATTTTAAAGCCCTAGGGTAATTTTAAAATAAAAAAAAATGTCTTTTCTAGCATTTCTATTAAAATAATTCTAATAAATCAAAGAAAAATCAGAAAATTATAAAAATTGGTTCTCTGATTTCCTTGATATCAGAGAGATTTTTGAAAAATATAAAATTCATTTTTCAAACTTTATTTTATTTTTAAATTAATTAATACTCCAAAACTCCAAATAATTATAATAAAAATAATATAATTCAAAAAATCACCAAACTTGGTCCAAGTGGTCCTCTGGTCATTAGGAATGTCCCATAATTTTCTTAAGAACAGAAACTTTCCCTTGGTCACATTATTAAATTTTCCTTGGAAATCTCTATTTTCTACCAAAAATAATTACATAAATAAATTAAATCCAGAAAAATCACATTTTCTCCTCTAATGTCTTTATTGACATATGAGTGAAGTCACATAAAAATTTCAAATTCATTTGAACTCAATTTAGTGAGTTATGAAATTATTAAGCTTGAAGGACAAAATGGTAATTAAAATTTTAACCCTTAATTAAAACTTTAGGCTTAATAAAATGAAAAGGTAAAATATTTGATCTTAATCCGATTTGGATGATTGAAATTTAAATAATTAAAGGGTAGAGACCTCATTAAACAATTCAACAATAATTGAAATGAACTTTAATTAAAATAATTAATTAAATTTGGAAGAATAATAAAATTGGAATTATTAAAATAGGGATGTTATTAGGAAGAAGTTTGCTCTTTAATTTAAGAATCCCTAAATTAATCATCCCAATATTATTTAATTCCTAATTAAAATGGTAATCCAAGTTTAAGATTTAAAGTGCTAAAAGACTTAATCATTAAATTAAGTTAAGGTTAAATTATTTAAAGCAAACCCTTTTAAAATAAAATATTAAATTAAATTAAATTAAATTAAATTAAATTAAATTAAATTAAATTAAAACACATTAAATTAAATTAAATTAAAATTAAATTAAATTAAAATTAAATTAAATTACATTAAATTAAATTAAATTAAATTAAATTAAATTAAATTAAATTAAATTAAATTAAATTAAATTAAATTAAATTAAATTAAAACTAAATCAAGTTAAATTAAATCAAGTTGAATTAAATTAAGCTAAAGCATATTATATTAAATTAACTTAAATTAAATTAAATTAAATTAAACCACATTAAATTAAATTAAATTAAGTTAAATTAAATTAAATTAAATTAAATTAAATATAACATCACCTAAGACATGAAGAATTCAAAATAAATCTAAAACAACTCGAACACTATTCCAAACTTAAATCCATTAACTAAAATTAAATCACAACTCACTTGAACATCCATTTGCCCTCGAAAGCTCGTGATGTCATAACTCTTAAAAAGGAGTGTTAAAAGAAGCGTTACTTCACTTATAGGATATTCAAATGTCCTAGTTCACTGAGCAAGATGACAAAACTTAAACTCTCGGACGATTAATTCATTTGTATAATTAAATTCATTTGGACTTAACATAATCCTAGAAATATTGAAAAGATGTTTAAGATTCGTCTTAAGCACTTCCTCAATATGATAGGATATTTATAAGAACAATTGAACTTAGTTGTTCTTTGATGAAGAAAATCGTCCTCAAACTAAAATACAAGAACCTAGACGTCATAGGAAATGACTAGCTATAGGATTAGGAACTTGGTAGAAAACCATAACCCTTCCCTTAGCTTTACCTAGGAACTTACTTTAAATGCTTAAATATTCTAACCGTGTTTTAAGTGCAGCTTGGGATGACGGGAAGACCCTCCGGGTACGCTTTTATTTTATTGCAATTTACCTTATTGCAATTTATTTAATCGCATTCCACTTACTTTTCTTGCATGATAAACAATCGTTGCATGAAAACCCACACCTTTAGGATAGTCCCTAAAACTGAAACCAAAACTAAATTAAAAGTCATTACAAGATAAAATTCACCGCCACAACATTTCAAAATATAAGACAACTCAAAATTTAATCACAAACGAACAACAAAACTACAACTACAACTAAATTAAAACGTCTTGTTGGATGATCGGGAATACCTCGGATGATGTAACCTACGTGTTGCTAACGGGATTTCCCACGGTCTAAATGAAAGTGCGTAACTCATTCGATTGAGTTTAGCAAATTCATCCGGACTAAGTGAATCCGATAAAAATAACGATGCCGGAAGGATGGAACCGTGGGATCTTAACCGGTGTTGTTATAATCAACTTTAAGATTTGTTTAATTAAAATATTAAAAAACACCCGGATTTTAAGATTTTTTTCTCTAAACCAAAACACTTCTCTCATCTCCTGAATTATGACTTCTAAAACTAAACCTCTGCAACAACAAGGCAGCTCGGCCATCGTCATCAGCAAAACTCGGATCTACTTCAACAAAACTTTCTTAGAATTAAATAACCAAGCCATAGGACTTCGAGGTGGTTTGCCTAGTGCAACATAAACCCTCAAACCTTCGTTAGGAATTTGTATGATCATGTCTTGTAAATTAAGCCCTGACCGGTCTTAGGACTCCGAGGTAGTCGTCTGATGCGACATAAACCCTCACATCTTCGAGGCTATTTGTATGATTTTATCATACAAATATAAGTCCTAATTAATTAAAATTGGCAAGATCAAAACATTAAATAAACATTAGGACCTTCCTAAATTCAAGCCAAACAATAGGATAGTCGGGAAATTACCGAAGTTCGCTTCTAATCTGTGATTTCTCCTACCTTTATTCCTTTGGATTCCCAAAATATAATGCTCTAAATTTGATCCATTCCCTATTGAAATTCCAAAACTCAATCCATTGAAACCTTAAACTTTGAAATTCTTGAGAGCAGAACTATTGATTATTATCGAGAGTTTTCTTAGGTGATTCCCGTCACTTAAGATGTAATTAACTATAGGGGCTTGCCCTTATAGGGAATTTTAAGAACCCACGTAATATAAACCCTGTTTAATGTTTTCATATTAAACAGGGAATTTGTCGGCTTATAAAATTGGTTCGCAGACCAAACGGATGTCACAAACTTCTCTAGTTTATTTAATCGAGCCTCATTATCAAGCAGTGTGTCTATTCTTCGGGATAGATATACGGTTTGTAGTGCGACGCTCGTTTATATAAACTATTCGGGATGTGAGATCAGTTTGATTTCATATCTTAAAATTTTCAAATTTAAAATTATTTTCAAAATCAAATATTACTTTTTAAATTATTTATTTAAATTAAATTAAAATTCGCCGACAATTTCTGTAGGCGACCCCCTTTTCCAAATAAAACACCAAAACCTACAAAAATAAGTCGCACACGACCTTTTGTCCATTGTTTAGGTTAGACACCACGTTGAATTAAATTCTGAACATAGGGAGAATACCACTCAAAAGTCAGTTCCATTAATTTAGAAGAAGTAACATCTTCAAATTGTACATCATTTTCAGTTTTGGGAGAAGAAGCACCACGGTAGAATTTGATTGGCTTAGCACCACCACCATGCACTTCCTTGACCACCATACCCTCGATCTTATTAGAATGGATCAGGGTCAGGGACATAGTATGAACATAGTGGTTAATCTTCTCGTACATTGATTTGTATTCTTCATTCTTTTCATCTTTGAGAGAGATCTTGAACTGGGGTTTCTTTTGATTTATTGTTGCTGCTTCTTTCTTGATTTCTTCTTCTTCGGAACTGTTCTCCCAATCAACGTCGATGACCGGTTTCTTCTGTCCAACTGTTCCAATGTCTCTTCCTCGACCTCGTCCCCGGCCTCGACCTCGGGTGCGAG
Source organism: Papilionanthe hookeriana x Papilionanthe teres (assembly GCA_022702705.1). Taxonomy (NCBI): domain Eukaryota; kingdom Viridiplantae; phylum Streptophyta; class Magnoliopsida; order Asparagales; family Orchidaceae; genus Papilionanthe; species Papilionanthe hookeriana x Papilionanthe teres. The sequence goes on along the minus strand of CM040433.1, from coordinate 102,912,168 downwards.
TTCTAGAGAAACCATCACCATCTCATCGTAAGGGAGTGGTGAGTAACTGTTCGACTAGAATTTCAGGTTCTTCATCGTCCTGAACTTCTTTATCTTCATTTGGTACGGTATTTCTGGAGAAGATTGTTTTCTTCGGAAGTGCGTAATAGGCTGTATCTTCATGAATTCCAATCTTGTGTACGGAGAATGGTTGCAAGTCACCCTTAATACACTGTTCTCCTCCTTCGTAATACTTTATGCACTGGTGCAGAGACGACGGTACCATCTGGTTTTCATGGATCCATGGCCGACCTAGTAGAGCGTTGAACGATGTCTCAGAATCAATTAGATGGAATTTTGCGGTTGTCTTTGCTAAGTCACCGATCTTCATTAATAGTGTTATCGATCCCAGAGCTCTTTCTCCTTTTTGATTGAAGCCTCTTAATAACAACTTATCTGCTTCAAGCTCGCGAGCGTCAATTTCCAAATATGCCAACGCCCGAAGATTCATTATGTTGATTGATGCTCCTGTATTAACCAACACTCTGGAGAGCGGTAACTTTCGAATAGTGACTGAAATGTACAACGGTCGATTGTGATCAGCTGTTCCAAGTAGTAAATCATTGTCCGTGAAGGTAACACCTCGTTGTTCTTTTAACGAGCAAACCTCATCTAAGGAATTACCGGCCATTTGAGCTAAACAAATCTCTGGATCAAGTAAGGCCTTGATCAGAGTTTCCCTCATTTCCTTTGACAGGATCAGAGCGTCTTAGATGCTCAGTTTAGCTGGTAGCTTCCTAAGATGGGCTAGCACGTTATAATCCACTTTATTACCATGTTCCTCGATTTCTTCCCGAACGGGTAATTCTTTTGTTGGGGTTGGCTCCTCCTGAGCAACCACCTGCTTTCCTTTATCCTTTGGGCCCATTCTCGAAGGTAGAAATTTTTTGCTTCTTATATTGACTTCAGTTACTTGTTCTGAATCTGGTCATGACTCTACCGGTGTCTCCTCTTGAATCAGAACGACTGGATTTTTTGGAATTGCTTCGGAATCTGATAACTCCAATTCTATAGTGATTGGACCTCCTCAGAATTCATAAATAGATTCGTTGCTTGTTGAGCTTTCGTAGCCATCTTTGTGAGCGTCTTCTCCTTCGTCGTGGTCATCGAGAGGTTTAGTATGATTTGAGAATCTTTTATAGTATCGAAATCGAGATCCGGATTAGGTTGGTTGTCGTTAGTTACGTAATCGTTAGAAACAGTTAAAACGTAGCCAACACCAAAACTCTTATCATTATAAGATCTCGTCGGGGCGAGCAAATAATCATACAGAGTCAGAGGTCCAAGGGATTTCTCCCCCAAATCAGAAACAACCATCCTAGGATAAGCAGCCCCTAGTCTACCCTTCGGAACCTCGATCTTCTTTTTTTCCACGATCTTCTCCTCCTTCTGAGGTGGTTCTTCAATCGCAAGCGATAGCACCGGCTCGACAGGTTTCAAACTCTGAGTTGAAGCGTGCACTGAAGCGTTCTGGATATGATCCAAGATTTTCTTTGAAGACTTTGTCCAAACGGTATTCCATCCATCATCGGTCATGTATAGGTTTATCGGAACAATAGGATCCGTTGAAATGACATTGATGGAACCTCCTTTTTGGAGTTCCTTCATGTATTCCTTCGGGATCGTTATGTTCCCTCTTCGGAGATTACCTTTGAGCCAATTCTTAAAAGTGAAGCAGTCTTCAATCTTGTGTCCGATCATTCGGTGGTAAGGGCAGTAGTTCGGATGATCTTTCTTGTTGACTTCCTCTGGCTTTTTGGGCTCTGGTAATTGAAAATCAGGTGTTTTCATCAAACTGCGAAACATTTTAGCTACTGCTTCCATCTTGAATGGATACTCCTTGTTCAGAATTTCCTCCAGGGGACGTGATGAACGAGGTAGTTGTTGACTATGCTGCCATGGCTGGTAGCTCGGTCGAGGCTGTTGATAGCCCTGCTGAGGTTGCTAATAAATCTGTTGTGGTTGTTAGTAAGCCCGTTGTGGTGGTTGATAACTGGGCTGTAGCTGTTCTAGCTGTATCTACACTGGCAGCTTGCCTTTATCTACTGCCGCGACGATTCCGGATTTCTTTTCAAATGCTTTTACAGGCTTCTGCTTATCGGTCTTGTCTACGAAACTTAGCTGTTTTGCTTCCTCCTGCAAGCCCCCGGTGTAGCTAAGCAACTTCTCGAAAGTCTTGATTGTAAATCCTTTAAGGAGAAGTGCTATAGAGCCATGGATACTTTTCAACAAAATATCGACCGTATGCTGTTCCTGAAGTTGTGGTTCACATTTCATGCTTAAGTTTCTCCATCGAAGTATGTAATCCACTAAAGTTTCGTTCGGTTTCTGTTGCTCCACCACTAAACCACTGATAGTGATGTGGTGCCAAGCTCCGGCAAACCACTTAACGAAGAGGTTTTCTAACTCTGAAAAGGTCCTGACTGAAACATTTGGAAGTTCTGCATACTAATCGAAGGCAATCCCTGACAGGCTGCTGACAAACTGTCGAAAGAGTAAAGCATCGCTCCCCCCGGCATTGCAGTACCTAGCACGAAAATGTGCGACATGCTGCCGGTGGTTTCCCGTTCCATTAAAAGTCTTAAACAGAGGTGGTACGAAGCCTTTTGGGTATTGGACCGCATCAAATTCTCAGGGTAAGGTCTACTCGTCTGAATAGAAGTTACGCACTTAGACTGTGCTAAGGCTTCTCGCACCTGCTGTTCTACCATGTTTTTGATATCCTTTTTGGGAATCATGCTCTATGCAGAATCTTTCTTCGGTTGTTCATCTCCGTTAACAAATGTGATCTCCTTCCCTCCGTCCGCGATGTGAATAATCCTGGGGGTGTTTCCTTTTGAGGTTAGCTCTGAAGAGTGGCTAAAGCGGCAGCCATCTCTTCCATCCTTTTTGCCATTTGGGAAATTGTATCGTCCTTTTCTTGAAGTTGTGCTCTCATCACTTCAGGTTCTTCCCTTTCTGAAGCTGACGGAGCGCCTTGAGAAGCTGCCGATGCTCGGGTCTCGACCATATTAATCTCGGCGTACTCTTCATCCATAAATTCTGATGAATCTACTTCAGTTTCCAATTTTTCTCCTCTTTCCTTTGCCAACCGTTGGATGCTCGTTCTTAGCTTGCATATGGCATCCTCTAGTGGCCTCTTTCAAACGGTTTCATGGTTGTCATGTGATGACGGTTGGACTTCTTTCTCAGGAGTTTATTTTAATGCAGTAGCACTTTCTTCAGATTCTGGCTTTCTGACGAGACTCTTCTTTCCAGAACATTGTGCTTGTGTCGATTCAGCAATAATAGGTCACCACACCATCCTTCTCACAGTAGAAAGCCTAGGACCAGATGGTCTGTTGGCTGTGCGTTGGTAGGTTGTGTCCTCCCTAATATGGTGTCCCGATATGACAACAGGCGAACTAGTTCGCACTTTCTTCCTTGGCCTCTACGGGGCAGTGACAGGGTTAACTCGCGGTCCGAGGCGGGATTTGACTGGCACTCGCCCCATCCTTCTTAAGATTTCTGATACGGGGCACCCTTCCTTCTTAGATTGTTTCTCTACTATGGCTCGCAGTCGGGTAAGCGACGTAGTCTTGGCTCTCTTCCTCTTACAGTCACTATAATATGCAGGTCGGGGTAATGCAGTGGCGATCTTCTGGATATCTTCTTCATCTGATGCAACAGAGAGAGGGTGAAACCTACTTCCTCCCAACAATGGTGAAATTTCAGGTAGTTCTTCCTCCTCCTCAGGAATCTCTTCCAGAAAAGCAACTTCAGCAGCCTTAGCCTTTTCGATCCTGGCGATCTTTCTGCTCCTATTTCTTCTCAGAGTCCGAGTCAGGGGTGTAAACTTTGAACTGGACCCCATTTCAAAAATAGAAGGTATTGTAGCTAAATTTGTACCCTCCACGGTGACAGGCTCATCACAGACTTGGATTTCCTTCCCCTTCAATTTAGCAGGAGCCGGGGTAGGTGCAGAGATGACTAGACCTGTGGGGGTAGAGACAACAGTCCTCCTACGAACAGCAATACTTCTTTCAGCTGGGATCCTTTGCAGGGGAGGGAACTCTTGAGTCGACTTTAGGTTAAACTCAATTACGGGCTCCTCAGTTTCCGATACTTTGTCCATTAGTGTGAAGAGGGTGACGTCAGCGAACTTAATATCTGTATTATCGAATCCTTGTCCAAAACGGATGATTCCATTGTCGGGCAGTTCATCCTTGTAGACAGCGAAGTCCATTCCATTGGTGAAGGAGAAAATTAACTTTGTTGCAGTCATTTTCTGCAGGGTAAAGTTCGAACGTCAGTCCCGAATTATGCTTCCTTTTGTCGCAAAACTTAAGACGGAAAAGAAAGTTCCGAACACATTTTAGTTTATCTTAATGTATTTGTGATTTTTAAGAGAATTTGTTTATTAGAAGGTTGTTTATTAGAGGATTTGTTTGTTAGGAACAAAATGATTAAATGTATAGAAAAGGTAAAGAACCCGATTCAGAACTGGAAAGGAAGATAAAGTTTCGTAAGACTTCTCAACTCAAAAGACCGCTCCTAGGCTAACACCTATTAGGGATCCACCCCACCTCAGGAAGAGGCAAAAAAGGATTTCAAAACCTCTCTGTTTAGGGGTGTTTAAACAGTGGCTCCAAAATCCAAAAGGAATTGACTATACCTGTTCAAAACAGAAATGAACGTGGTATGCCAACAGAAAGAATGGTAGTTTGGTCCAAAAGGGGTATGGACTCACTACCGATTTATGAAAGCAAAACCATCTGATCAAAATGGAGAGAGGAACTAGTCCCCAGCGGAGTCGCCAGAAGTTGTCGGCATATTTTTAGGTTATGTGTTTTGAAAAGGGGGTCGCCTACAGAAGTTGTCGGCGAATTTTAAATTTAATTTAAATTTAAATATATATATATATATATATATATATATATATAGTTTTAGAAAGAAGCATTTGATTTAGAAAATAACTTTAAGTTTAAAATTATTTTAAGATATGAAATCAAACAGACCTCACAACCCAAATAGTTTATATAAACAAGCACCACATCATAAACAGTGTATCTACCTTGAAGAATAGACACACTGCTTAATGATGGGGCTCAATTAAATAAACTAGAAGATTTGTGACATCCGTTTGGTCCGCGAACCAATTTTATAAGCCGACAAGTTCCCTCGTTTAATATAAAGAAATTAAACAGGGTTTATATTACACAGGTTCTTAAAGTTCCCTATAAGGGCAGCCCTTATAGTTAATTACATCTTAAATGACAGGAATCACTTAAGAAAACTCTCGATAATGATCAGTGATTTTGCTCTCAAGAATTTCAAAGTTTAAGGTTTTCAAAGGATTGGATTTTGGAAATTTCAAAAGGGATTAGCTCAAATTTGGAACAGTTTATTTTAAGAGTCCAATGGAAGAGAGGTAGGAGAAGCTGAGGATCAAAAAAGAATCTTGGCAACTTCCCAAACTATCTTATTGTTTGGCTTCAACTTTAGAGTATATTTAGTGTTTAAATCCTGCCAATTTTAATTAATTAGGACTTATATTCGTATGACATGATCATACAAATAGCCTGGAAGATGTGAGGGTTTATATCGTACCAAACGACTACCTCAGATTCCTAAGACCAGTTAAGGCTTAAATTGCATAATATAATTATGCAAATGCCTAATGAAAAGTTGAGGATTTATGTTGCACTAGGCAAACTACCTCGAAATCCTATGGCTTGGTTATTTAATGCTAAGAAAGGTTTTGTTGATGTAGATTCAAGTTTTGCTGACGACGACGGCAGTGCTGCCCCCTATGCTCCAAGCTCTGTGTTGTTGCAGAGGTTTAGTTCTAGAAATTGATAATCAAGAGATGAGAGAAGTGTTTTAGTTTAGAAAAGTCTTAAATTCCAAATGTCTTTAATGTTTTATTAGGGGAATCTTAAAGTTGATTATAACAACACCGGTTAAGATCCCACGGTTCCATCATTCCGGCACCGTTATTTATATCGGATTCACTTAGTCCAGATGAATTTGCTAAACTTAACTGAATGAGTACCACACTTTCATTTAGACCGTGGGAAATCCCGTTAGCAACACGTGGGTTACATCATCCGAGGTATTCCCGATCATCCAACGAGACATTTTAATTTAGTAACAATTGTGGTTTTGATGTTCTGTTTGTGATTAAATTTTGAGTTGTTTTATATTTTGAATGTTGTGGCGATGAATTTTATCTTGTTGTGACTTTTAATTTAGTTTTGGGTTTCAGTTTTGTGGCTGTCCTAAAGGTTTCAGTTTTCATGCAGGGTGACATTCTTGTTTACATGCAAGAAAATTAAAGTACAGTGCAGGTGAATGAATTGCAATAAAATAAAAGCGTACCTGGAGGGTCTTCCCGTCATTCCAATCTACACTTAGAACACATGTTAGAGTATTTATAAATTTGCAAGAAACACCTACGTAAAGCTAAGGGAAGGTTTTAGTTGTCTACCAAAGTCCTAATCCTATTGCTAGTCAATCCCTATGACGTCTAGGTTCTTTTGTATTTTGTTAAGGATTATTTTCTTCATCAAAGAACAATTAAGTTCAATTTTTCTTCTAAAACATCTCATCATATTGAGAAAGTGCTTAGGACGAGTCCTAAACATCTTTTCAATATTTCTGAGATTATTTTGAGTCCAAATGAATTTTATTGTACTGGTGAGTTAATCATCCAAGAATTTAGTTAAATTTTGCTTCTTGCTCAGTGAATTAAGATGTTTGATTATCCTATGAGTGGAGTGACATTTCACTTAATGCTCCGTTTAAGAGTTATGATAACGAAAGCCTTTAAGGGCAAATTAATTTATTAAAGATTTTAATGATTTAACATTGGAATTGATGATTTGAAGTGGTTTAACTTAGTTATGAAATTTTAATAAATTTAATTTTGGAATAGTGTTCAAGTTGTTTTGATTTAATTAAATCTTTACATTATAAATGATCTCAATGTATTAGATTAATTTGGGTTGAAAGAGGTGTTTAGATTATTCAATTTATATTTTAATGATTTAATTTTAATTTAATTGAAATATTTTAGGTTAATTTTTAATTGGTTTGAATTTTAATTATGAATTATTTTTGAGGTTGATTTTGATGTTTCAAGTTTGTTTTAGATTTGCTTCTAAGTGATCTTTGAGATTAATTTTAATGTTTTAAATTTATTTCAATTTGATTATCAAGTTATTCAATGTTTTATGTTTTTAATTTAATTAAGGTTAATCTTCCTTTTAATTATTTAATTATTAATTTGAACTATCTCTTTAAATTTAATTAAAAGCTAAATATTATTAAAGTGATTCATTTAGGGATTTTAAATTAAAGGATTGATATCTTCTTAAATCATATCCCTAATCTTAATAATCCAAATTTTAACTTATTCTTCCAAAATTCAAATTGTTTAATTAATTAAAATTTACTTCAAATATTTTCATTATGATTAATGGGTTTCTACCCCTTAATTCCCTAGGTTTCAATCATCTAATGAAAATTTTAAAATCAGATATTTTTACCCTCCCCTTGATTAAACCTAAATATTAATTAAGGGTTAAAATTCTTAATTACTATTTTGCCCTTTTAAACCTAATTATTTCATAACTCATCAAATTGAGCTCAAATGAGGTTGAAATTTTTATGTCACTTCACTCACATGTCAATTAAGACATTAGAGGAGAAAATGTGATTTTTCTATTTTTAATTTACTTTATATAATTATCTTAATGAAAAATAGGGATTTTCAATGGAAATTGAACAACATGACCAAGGTAAGTTTTCTATCCTTAAGAAAATTATAGGATGTTACTATTAACTAGGGGACCACTTGGAGCAATTTTGGTGATTTTTGAAATTGTATTTTATTTATTATGATTATTTTGAGTTTTGGAGTGTTAATTAATTATAAAATAAAATTAAAGTTGGAAAATGGATTTTATATTTTTCTTAAATCTCTCTAACCTTAAGATGTTTAGAGAAATAAATTTTATATTTTTCTGATTTTTCTTTGATTTATTAGAATTAATTTAGTGAAAATGCAAGGAAATTCATTTTTTTAATATTAAAAATTGTTTTAAGCCTTTAAAATTCAATATCTTAACCTAGAGACTTTGGAAAATTATTTGGTTTGTTCCTAAGTGATTAGGAGTCAAAATATGACATTTTTATGATTTTTAATATTTTTGTGATTTTTACTATTTTTTAATTATTAAAATATTAAAATAAGGTTAAAAATAAAAATTTTTAGAAAATTTTAATTTTATTTTTCTTAGACTCCCCTAACATCAGAGAAGTCCCAAAACCAATTTGGTGAATTTTTTATATGTATTTTTGGAGTTATGAATTTTTAAAGTTTAATCTTGGTCATGTGACTTAATTAGTCCATTTAGTAGGGCTAATCACCTCCAATTGATTTCAAATTTTTATGTGGGACTCCTCTGACCCTAAAGATCAGTGGAGAATTATTTTCAAATTATTTTGATGTATAGTTAAACCAAATTAATTAAAATTCAGTTTTGAGTATTTAGGCCAATTAGGGTTATTCTTAATGAATTAACTCAAAATAATTTTTCCTAGGGTCCTCTGGTTCTAAGATACATCCCCAAATTTTCCTATAATTTATTGAGTAGCATACTAATTAAGGGAATTAAAATTTCAAAACAGAGACATAAACTTGAAAAATACATGACTTGCCATATAGATAGCCTCTGGCCTTAGAAAATTCAGGGAATATTCCCAAGAACAGAGGCTGCAAAAGCCCTATGGTCTCATGTCATGGTGAATTGTATGCATGTATGGAGAATTAAAATACTGAAAACAGTAAATAATTAATTAAAAATAAAATATTCATCAAAATAACTTAATTCTTTTTCCACATTATTCTCATCTGTTCACTGAGCAAGTGGGTATTTTTATTTTATTTTTTTTATTTTTCTACACAAAGTTATGAATTTCCTAAGTTTTGGGTATTTAATTAATTCAGAAAATAAGGATTTTTCTACTTATCCACGCGGCGCCGCGTCAACCTTGGCAGCTCTGAAGCCCCTACGTGTTGCGCTCCCATTCGACGCCGCCACCTGAGTCAGCAGCCATGTGTCTCGCGGTCCCACTCTGTCTACTGATCCGACGCGATCTGCACCGTCTATTCGATACACGCTCGATCCAATGGCGGACGATCATGGTCTCCAACTGGTGTGTTCCGAGAGCCGTCCACACTCAAACCCTAAGATCTCTCTCATTTCTCAACGGATTTTTGTGTTCTTATGCTCTATAGATTCGTCTTGAGGAGACGAACACATCCATATAGTTTACTTGCTATGAAATCGATTCAAATAAAATGGAGAATTCACGAAGCTAGGGAGGAAGAAGTGATCCATACCTTGGCTCGAGAAGTGAAGCTTCAATCGAGAGTTGTGGCACCTTCGATTGCACCCAAGGAAGCTCTCAGATGAAGTCTCTAGCTTTGGGGAATTGCCTAGGTACAAAAGTGACTAAGGCCAATTTCAAACCTTAGACTCGGAAGCAATGGCCGGCCCAGTGAGGGGTCTTTTGTCGGGACCTTCTTCTCTACCTCCGGTGAAGGTGTGGGAGAAGTTAATTTGGATTTGGTGGAGTTTCAAGTGGTGTCCTCGTTCGACTCGAGAATCGAGCTCCAAAATCGAGCTCAATCGGTGGAAATTAGGGCAGTAAGACGATGGGGATGAGTTGCTCTCAGGCCGGGGAAGCTCGTGAGGAGTTTGGTGAAGTTCCGTGGAGGTTGATTTCAGCCCAACCTTTTGGCCGAGAGGAATGGCTGGTTTAAATAGCCATGGTTAGGGGCTTCCCGGGGGTAATTAAGGGCCGAGATTTGTCTGCACTCGGTGAGGAGAAGAAGAGCTGTGCTTGGGCAATTAGGATGGGGCGGCTCGGCAGCTAAAATTTAAATTTTTGAATCAAATTAAGCCTCTCGGCCTGGTGGTTTCCGGCGACTGGGGTGGTGGTCCAGTCAGGGTCAGGTCACCCTCAGGGTCAGGGAGGTTAGGGCTTGATGTTTGTGAACTCAATTGGCTAATGCCATGTGTAAAGGGGTTGATTTAAAAAGGAATGGGAAGGGTGCATTTTGGGCTTAATTTGGTCAAGTCATGGTTTAGGCTAGGTGCACCTCCCCGAGGCTTCGACTTTGGGCCGAGGTAGAATCATTTGGGTCGGCTAGGAAGGGGTGGTGAAGTCTCCATCCAAGGTGATGTGGCTAAGCTTGCTTTAAAGTGTGACATGAATGGGGTTAAAAAGCTTAATGAGGGATTAAGAAAGAGGCCCCCTCCATTTGACATAAATGACATGGTGAGGTGTAAAGTGACTCCCATGGCTTGCATATGGCTTATGCATGGCTTCATGGCTTCATTTAGCTTGGGAAAATGTTTGGTCAATTTCATAAAAATGTTATTTGGAATTTTTTTAAAAACTTTGGATTTTTAGATTGGTTTTGTCATGATGCTATTTTGGTTTAATCAAAATGATGGGTTTTGGACTTAGGGGATGATTTTAATTAAGTGGGCATGATGAGACAATATCACAAGGGCTTTGGAATAAGTCTTGGGCCTTTGAAATGCTTTTGGAATGGGCTTTTTAAAATGGTTTAAGGAAGAGTGCTTTTAGGTTTTGAAATAAATTGATGGATGAAACTTGGTGAGGGGTTGTGTCAAATAAATGTTGGGATTAGTTTAGGAATGTACCATGAATAATTTGGAACAAGTTTGGGGTGATTTTGAATTGAATTGGGTTCAATTTAGGCTTTTTGTAATGAGGCCAAAGTGGATCAAATTGGGCCGACTTGGGTTAAGTTTGGGCCAATATTGGGTTTGATGTAAAATTAATGTTGAAAAATGTTTATGGGGGTGTGACAAAGAGTTTTCAACTTTGGTTGGGCTTTCATTTTGGGATTTGGGCTCTATTTGGATTCATGATTGGTTTAGGCCCAAATCGGGGATTTTTATTTGCGTTAAGTTTGGGTGGAGTTTGGTTTTAAATTTGGGGAAAATCATGTTAGTGTTTTGTTTGTGGGGATGTTAGGAAGGTTTAGGAAAGATTTGAGGTTAATTGGAGTTAAGTTGGGTTGGTTTGGGCTAAGTTTAAGTCATGGGCCAAAATTGGGCTTTAAGCTTCAAATTGAAATTGGATCCACATGTTGATAAAATTGGGTTTGGATTTGGTATAAATTGATATTGGGGATATTAAATTGAAGTCTAGGATTGATTTAAATCAAAATTGAGGTCAATCGGGTTGGTTTGGTGGGACATCGGGTTAAATCAAAATTGAGGTCGATCGGGTTGGTTTGGTGGGACATTGGGTCCACTTAGGTTAAAAATAGGTCAAATTGGGGGTTTTGGTAAAAGTGGGCCAAATTGACAAAATTAGCTTATATTGTAGTTGAAAAAAATGAAATTAGGAATATTTGAGATTTTCTCGGAATTTTCCGGGAATTTTCTCGAATTTTTGGAATTTTTGGGTTAAAAGGGTATTTTGGGTATTTGGAGGGGTATCGAGGGGTATTTTTGGAATATTTTGGTGTATTTGGCCATGGATGATCTATTTGAGTGTGGGGAAGTGTTTAGGATTGGTTTTGAGTAATTTTGGGTAATTTAGGCAATTTTGCAAATTTTGGGCAATTTCAAGGGCATTTGGTAGGCTTTGTGGGTTTAGGGTCCCGGCGGTCAAAAATTGAAATTTGGGGAAAATGAAGATTGATCAAGTGTGAGTGAAATGAAATCATTTTGGTTGAGCCATGAAGCCATGTTAAGCTCACAAGAGCCATGAGAGGACTCATTTTAGACATTCACTATGTTGTTCCTAACCCTCTTAGTCAGGGGCCTAGGGGTTGAGGTCCATCCAAATGAATTACATACATGAGTCAGGGAATTAAGTTGGGTAAGAATGATTTTAGGGTTGGAATGTGTGTGAGTGTGGTGTGTGCAAGCTTACCCTCACCAGACCAGGCCACCCAGGGTAATCCTAAGGCCAAAGAGTCCTATAGGGAACTCATCCTTTAAACGTCCACATGTTGGTTTTAACCCTCCAAGTGGTTTGGGGATTTATAGTCAAACTTGTGGGGTTTGAAGGGAGCCAAGAAGTGTTTGAATTTCTAAGTGGTGGGTCCCATTTCTAGTCCTCTAAGATAGTCAAGGATAAGCCCTATGGCTAGATCCTAAGTACTAAGAAGAGAGAAGAGAAAATACCTCATAAAAAATGAGGTCAACATAAGCAGAACTGGAATTATTATTATTCACAGTAGGGCCAAAAAGGAAGTCATACAAATTCATCAGTTCAAGGATTTTTCATCCTTCATCCAATATAACTATCCTAGTAGAAGGTGGGGAAACATAAGAATGAGAAGGTACAAGAGGAATTGCAGCCCCTATATCTAAAACACTCTGCTTTTTTTTGGTTCTTTGTCTTTAATTATCTTTTCCTTCTTGGGAGGCTTGGTAACCTAATATTCAGTGAGGATCTCCTCAAAAGATTTACTTCGAACAATGTTGTCTTTATTCTTGTTCTTGGATTTGAATTTTTCCACCGAAATCATATTGATTGAATCCTTGTCATGTTCTTTCAAATATTCTTTAGGAATTACTATATTTCCTTGTTTAAAAATGCGCTCTAACCAGTCTTTGAGGACAAAACATTCTTCAATCTTGTGTCCAAGCATTCTATGATAAGGACAATAATTGGGATTGTCCTTCATGTCGACCTCTGCTGGCATTTTAGCTTCTGGTAGCTTAAATTCGGGTATTTTAAGCAAGCTACGGAATATTTTGCCAATCGCTTCCGTTTTAAATGAATATTCTTTATTCATTCTTTCGACCTATTGTTCTTTTGTCGACTCGGTCTTGGGATTGGTTGTTGAAGTTGTAATTGAGGTGATGTTTGTGATGTTGACGGGTTTTAGCGTTGTTTCTTTTAATCGAGTTGAACTCGCATCACTTGTTTGCCTTTTTCCACAACATTCCCCGGTCTCTTTTCAACTGTCTTGACAGTCTTTATCTTTTCAGTCTTTTCTGTTACACTCATCTGCTTAGCTTCTTCCTGAAGATTGGCGGCTTTGCTGAGAAATTTTTCAAAAGTTTTTATTGTAAATCCTTTAAGCATAAATGCTATAGGACCATGAACATTCTTAAGCATGATTTCAATAGCATGTTCTTGGAGTTGTGGTTCACATTTCATGCTGAGATTTCTCCATCGTAAAATGTAATCCACTAAGCTTTCGCCTGTTTTCTGTTTTTCCACTACAAGATCAGAAACTGTAGTGTGATGTTGAGCTCCAGCAAATCTTTGAATTAAGAGGCCTTCAAGCTCTACAAAAGTTTTAACAGACCCATTAGGAAGTTACGCATACCGATCAAAGGCAACTCCTGTGAGACTGTTAATAAATTGTTGGAATAGTAGAGCATCACTTCCCCTCGCATTACAGCAACTCACTCTGAAATGTGCTAGATTTTGTCGGGGATTATTTGTTCCATCAAACATTTTGAAGACAGGAGGAACAAAACCTTTAGGGTATTGTACAGAATCAAATTCCTCTGGATATGGTCTACCCTTTGGATTTAGTGATCCAGCTTTTACGCGAGCCATCGTTTCTTTTATCTTTTGTTCCACGAGTTGAGTGATATCTTTTTCTGGAATTTCGCTATGAGGGGAATCCTTTTTGTTTTGAGTGCTTTATTCAACGTTTACTGGCTCTCCTTTGTCTTCTAAAATGTGGACAGCCTCTGGCCTAACAATTTCAATGGCCGGTGATGGATTTGTTGGTGGATATTGCAAAGCTGCTACGAACTCTTCCATTCTTTGCTCAAGACGACTTATTTTCTCATCTTGCTGTCGTATAATTGCTCGTAATTCATTCGTTGCGTCTTCTTCATTTAGTTCCTATACTAAGGAAGTAGATCGTGTTTCTACCACATTAATACTGGCAACGTTTTCATTTGAGCTGTCAGAAGTGTTTTTCTTTACTCGCACCGATAATTGTTTGATATCATTTTTTAATTTTTTTAAAACTTTCTTTAAATTATTTTGCAAGATTTTCTTTACAAGTTCCTTCTTGTAAACTTTCTGCAGGGGTGGTTGTAGCATCCGAATTTCATTTAGACGACCTTCGTTTCCATACATTGTCTTTTAGTATGGGACGAGATCCTCTAAGCGATGTATCATCATATGGATAATCTGCATTTTGTAGCATACAAACTAAATCGCGTCATTTTAACGGATGTATCTTTCACTTCAAACATCGGTTTGTCATATTTGGCCTTGTCTTTTATAATTATCACATTTTTCACCCTTGGCCCTAGTCGAAACTTCACGAGCACTCGAGTACTTTGATCTTCCGTCGGAGATTGATAACTTCGTTTCTTCATTAACGAATCTTCTATTGCTAGAATTCTCCTTTTCATTGTTTTGGAGATCGCACATCCCATTTTTTTCAATAATCGAGAAATTGAACATTTATCTTTTCGTGCTAGTCTTTTAAACACTCGAATGTATAGCATGAATCGAGGGAGAACTCTTTGGTTGAAAGAAATTGTCATTATATTCAACAGGAATCGGGATATAACGATTTTCTTCTAAACAGGAAGGATTTCTGAAAATACATTGTTCAAATTCAGGTGTTTCAAAATTATCATTCTCATTCCATTTTTTCTTTCTTTTAAGCAGACGAGCTTTGTTTTTGTGAATGTTTTTGGAACATGATACAACTTCATAAGTGAATGGGGGCGAAACATCAATATAGATTTGTTTTCCTTTGTCCTCAATTTTTCTTTTCATTTCTTCAAGAACATAAGGATCTTCAAATATATACTCAAGTGGATCCTCTGTAAAATTCAGAAAGTCTTGATAAGGTTGCAGGTCAAATTCTTAAAAGATTGCATATCAGTTTGATATGGATTATCTAATGTAAATTTTGTTTCACTAAACAATCCATAATCATTCTGATCAAAGGGAATGTCTTCCTCCATTGGTATATTAAAGTCTTGAAAATAAGAAAAGACTGAATTCGGAGAATCCATTGCAACTTTTCTGAAATTTCAAGAAAGACGAATATTATTGATTTGTTTATAAACTGGGAGTTTGTTTTTTTTTAAGTTTTGTAGTTCTTATTTTTCAAAGAACGAAATGTCAAATGAAAACCAGGTGATAACAAAAGAAGAGAAGAAAGAATGTCCCCAGCGGAGTCGCCAACTCTCTTTGATGGCGAGCGGAGTCGAGTCGCGTGGATGTCGTCGCCGTCGATTCTCATGTCAATGTCATGGAGTCGCCACTCTGTTTTGATATTGCCCTAATCTTATTTCTATGAATCCTATAAAGGAATCAAGAAATTTAGGGCTAATATAAAACAGAGAAAAAGAAGGTGTTTTGTGATAATCCTTATAAAGAAGATCCTAGAATGCCATATCCTAGAGTTTCTATATAAAGAAGATCGTGAAGTGTCAACCAGAGATTTTGTCATGGGTTCTTTAATTCTCCTATAGAAGCAAGCTTTTATAGTTAATTACATCTTAGACAATTTATAATTGTCTAAGAAAACTTCTGATTAATGTTGATCACTAGTTTTCTGGAAATTTTTTATTTTTAGGGAAAGATGTACCCACTATCAATCCCAAATGTCGTTGTGTTATGTCATTTTCATGTCATGTTGTTTTGTTTTTCGAAAGTTTTAGGTTCTGTGACTAACCTAAAAGCTTTAGTTTTTTCATTGTTGTTGATGTCGTTGTTTTGTTGAAAGTTTTAGATTTTGTGGGTAACCTAAAAGTTTTGGTTTTGTCATTGTTGTTGATGTCAATGTTTTGTTGAAAGTTTTAAGTTTTGTGGCTAACCTAAAATTTTTGGTTTTGTCATTGTTGTCATTGTTGTCAATGTCGTTGTTTTGTTGAAAGTTTTAGATTTTATGGCTAACCTAAAAGTTTTGGTTTTGTCATTGTTCGTCCAGAATGTCGTCCTGCAAAACAGAGTTAGCACACGCTATAACATGCAAAGGAAATCTAAATGAAATTTGTCTTCATCCTGCAAAGAAAATATTGTCATAAATAGTGTCACATTCATTGTCGCGGAATTTTGTATGATGTTTTGATATAACATATCCCGAATGTCGATTAATGTCGTTTGAAATATTTGGATAGATATCGGTGTTTGTCAAATTTGCATTTGAAATGCCAATTTTATGTCAAATTTTGTTTGAAATGTCAAATTTTGTTTGAAATGTCAAATTTATGTCAATTATGTCGATTTAGGTTTGCAATATCAAGTTTATGTCGATTATGTCAAATCTTGTTTGAAATGTCAAATTTATGTCGATTATGTTTGAAATGTCGATTTATGTTGATTTTGTCGATGGAATGTTTGGAATGTCAAATTTATGTCGATTTTGGTTTGAAATGTCGAATTTGATTTTGGTTTGAAATGTTGAATTTTATTTTGGTTTGAAATGTTGAATTTATGTCGGTTATGTTGATTTTTGTTTGAAATGTCGAATTTATGTCTTGACTTAAGTTTAAACTTAAATCTTGAGTTCATGTATGTCTGCACTTAAGTTGAATTAACTTGAGTTCATGTACGTTTAAGTTAATAGTTGGATTAGATTAACTTAAGTTCATGTACTGTTTGAACTTAATTTAATAGTTGGATTAGATTAACATGAATTCATGTCTGTTTGAACTTAAGTTAAAAGTTTGATTAGATTAACTTGAGTTCATGTCTGTTTGAACTTAAGTTAAAAGTTTAAAGTTAGATTCAATATATATTGAATTAACTTGAGTTCATGTCTGGTTGAACCTAAGTTAATTTCAATATTGATTGAATCTATTTAACTTGAGTTCATGCCTGTTTGAACTTAAGTTAAAAGGTTTAAAGTTAGATTCAATATGGATCGAATTAACTTGGGTTTATGTCTGGTTGAACCTAAGTTGAATTCAATGTTGATTGAATCTAATTAACTTGAGTTCATGTCTGTTTGAACTTAAGTTAAAAGGTTTAAAGTTAGATTCAATATGGATCAAATTAACTTGGGTTCATGTCTGGTTGAACCTAAGTTGATTGAATTTAATTAACTTGAGTTCATGTCTGTCTGAACTTATGTTAAAAAGGTTGAAAGTTAGATTCAATATTGATTGAATTAACTTGGGTTCATGTCTGGTTGAACCTAAGTTGAATTCAATGTAGATTGAATCAAATTAACTTGAGTTCATGTCCGTTTGAACTTAAGTTAAAAGTTTGGTTTAATCAGAATAGAATTAATTAAGTTTTAAGCCTTGTTTAAATAGGACTTAAAGGTTCATTAAGTCTATTAAATTAGATATAATTAGAATTGCAGACCATCTAAGTCCTTTTTAGCTAAGGCTTAAGTTTCAATTAAGTCTAATTTGATTTAACCGAGATTTGTTTAGATATTAAGTCTTAGTGAATTAGGCTTAATCATGGTTTGTGTTTATTTAAATCTTAGTTGATTAAGGTGTAATGATTTAATTAAGTCTAATGTGATAAACTTAATTAAGGTTTATGTCGGATTTGGTTTTGAATTAAGTTAGGTTGAACCTAGTCTTAAGGTTAACTTAAGTTTAATATGGGTTGAACTCAAGTTAAGATTTGATTTTAGGTTAAGTTTGTTTCAAGTTAGGTTGAACCTTTAAGTTGTCTTTAAACCTAATTATTGTTTGATTTGAGTTCATTTAAATTTGATTTAACTAGGTTTAAGTTGCTTAATCCATGATGAGATGGATTAAATATGTGAAGAGGATGTTTTAAATTATTAATTTTAAAATTAATAAATCTTAACCTGTTTCACAATGTCTTTTAGATTGATTTGATGACTTGAGAATTGTTGTTTTAGGATTGTTGTCTGTTATCCTAAGGTTCTCAATCTTTTTGCATTAAAATTTTCCAATTTTCCTAATTTTATAACTATTTTTGAAAATAAATACAAAATATCATGGAAATTAGGAAGTCACAACCTAGAGAGTTATCCTAGGCTTAGAAAAATCAGAAGATGTGTCTAAGGACTTGAAGGTTCTTCCCTAAAAATTTCATATTTTTCTGACTTGTAAATAATTTTTAGTAATTAAAATACTCCAGAGAGTATTTAACTAATTAAAAATTAAATACCGAGAATAAAATTATGATTTTGGTCTCATAATTTTCTCTCTTCAAGAGCTTTCCGAAGTATTTTTATTTTATTTTTATGACCTCTGGATCAAAAGATATGGAATTTTGAAGTTTTTAAGGTTTTTCTGAAATAATTTAACCCAGAAAAACCAAGACGCGCCACGTGTCCTCGTACGGGTCGAATGGGCATGATGATCCTGTGTATGGCGCGGAACGACAAACACGACGGGCTTAGATCGGTGCGTCCGTTCCAAAACACGGGAAAGGATGGCGGAGATAATTCCCCATTTAATTCGAAAATTTTTGAACGGTTAAACTTCAAAGTTCGATATCTCACTCATTTCTCAACGAAATTGAGTGATTTTTGAACCTATGGAATCATCTAAACATATAGATTATATATATACGGTGATGATATATTTTTGGGCTAATTTAACCCATGATATTTAGAATATATGAAATATTTTGGATAAAATAAATCCATACCTTAGCCACAAGTTTGTCGAGCTTGATCAGACTTGATGGTCAGCTTCTAGGACTCCCAAAGAAGATCCTTGTCACTTCAATTTGGTTTTGTAGCTAGCCTTAGAGAGCAATTTTAGAGGTTTTGTAGCTAACCTCAGAGTTTTCTATCCTTAAGAAAATTATAGGATGTTACTATTAACTAGGGGACCACTTGGAGCAATTTTGGTGATTTTTGAAATTGTATTTTATTTATTATGATTATTTTGAGTTTTGGAGTGTTAATTAATTATAAAATAAAATTAAAGTTGGAAAATGGATTTTATATTTTTCTTAAATCTCTCTAACCTTAAGATGTTTAGAGAAATAAATTTTATATTTTTCTGATTTTTCTTTGATTTATTAGAATTAATTTAGTGAAAATGCAAGGAAATTCATTTTTTTAATATTAAAAATTGTTTTAAGCCTTTAAAATTCAATATCTTAACCTAGAGACTTTGGAAAATTATTTGGTTTGTTCCTAAGTGATTAGGAGTCAAAATATGACATTTTTATGATTTTTAATATTTTTGTGATTTTTACTATTTTTTAATTATTAAAATATTAAAATAAGGTTAAAAATAAAAATTTTTAGAAAATTTTAATTTTATTTTTCTTAGACTCCCCTAACATCAGAGAAGTCCCAAAACCAATTTGGTGAATTTTTTATATGTATTTTTGGAGTTATGAATTTTTAAAGTTTAATCTTGGTCATGTGACTTAATTAGTCCATTTAGTAGGGCTAATCACCTCCAATTGATTTCAAATTTTTATGTGGGACTCCTCTGACCCTAAAGATCAGTGGAGAATTATTTTCAAATTATTTTGATGTATAGTTAAACCAAATTAATTAAAATTCAGTTTTGAGTATTTAGGCCGATTAGGGTTATTCTTAATGAATTAACTCAAAATAATTTTTCCTAGGGTCCTCTGGTTCTAAGATACATCCCCAAATTTTCCTATAATTTATTGAGTAGCATACTAATTAAGGGAATTAAAATTTCAAAACAGAGACATAAACTTGAAAAATACATGACTTGCCATATAGATAGCCTCTGGCCTTAGAAAATTCGAGGAATATTCCAAGAACGAGAGTCTGCAAAAGCCCTATGGTCTCATGTCATGGTGAATTGTATGCATGTATGGAGAATTAAAATACCGAAAACGATAAATAATTAATTAAAAATAAAATATTCATCAAAATAACTTAATTCTTTTTCCACATTATTCTCATCCGTTCACCGAGCAAGTGGGTATTTTTATTTTATTTTTTTATTTTTCTACACAAAATTATGAATTTCCTAAGTTTTGGGTATTTAATTAATTCAGAAAATAAGGATTTTTCTACTTATCCACGTGGCGCTGCGTCAACCTTGGCAGCTCTGAAGCCCTACGTGTTGCGCTCCCATTCGACGCCGCCACGTGAGTCAGCAGCCATGTGTCTCGCGGTCCCACTCTGTCTACTGATCCGACGCGATCTCGCACCGTCTATTCGATACACGCTCGATCCAATGGCGGACGATCATGGTCTCCAGCTGGTGTGTTCCGAGAGCCGTCCACACTCAAACCCTAAGATCTCTCTCATTTCTCAACGGATTTTTGTGTTCTTATGCTCTATAGATTCGTCTTGAGGAGACGAACACATCCATATAGTTTACTTGCTATGAAATTGATTCAAATAAAATGGAGAATTCACAGAAGCTAGGGAGGAAGAAGTGATCCATACCTTGGCTCTGAGAAGTGAAGCTTCAATCAGAGAGTTGTGGCACCTTCGATTGCACCCAAGGAAGCTCTAGATGAAGTCTCTAGCTTTGGGGAATTGCCTAGGTACAAAAGTGACTAAGGCCAATTTCAAACCTTAGACTCTGGAAGCAATGGCTGGCCTGGTGAGGGGTCTTTTGCTGGGGACCTTCTTCTCTACCTCTGGTGAAGGTGTGGGAGAAGTTAATTTGGATTTGGTGGAGTTTCAAGTGGTGTCCTGTTCTGACCTGAGAATTGAGCTCCAAAATTGAGCTCAATCAGTGGAAATTAGGGCAGTAAGACAGTGGGGATGAGTTGCTCTAGGCCGGGGAAGCTCGCGAGGAGTTTGGTGAAGTTCTGTGGAGGTTGATTTCAGCCAACCTTTTGGCCGAGAGGAATGGCTGGTTTAAATAGCCATGGTTAGGGGCTTCCCAGGGGTAATTAAGGGCTGAGATTTGCTGCACTGGTGAGGAGAAGAAGAGCTGTGCTGGGCAATTAGGATGGGGCAGCTCAGCAGCTAAAATTTAAATTTTTGAATCAAATTAAGCCTCTCGGCCTGGTGGTTTCCGGCGACTGGGGTGGTGGTCCAGTCAGGGTCAGGTCACCCTCAGGGTCAGGGAGGTTAGGGCTTGATGTTTGTGAACTCAATTGGCTAATGCCATGTGTAAAGGGGTTGATTTAAAAAGGAATGGGAAGGGTGCATTTTGGGCTTAATTTGGTCAAGTCATGGTTTAGGCTAGGTGCACCTCCCCAAGGCTTGACTTTGGGCTGAGGTAGAATCATTTGGGTCAGCTAGGAAGGGGTGGTGAAGTCTCCATCCAAGGTGATGTGGCTAAGCTTGGTTTAAAGTGTGACATGAATGGGGTTAAAAAGCTTAATGAGGGATTAAGAAAGAGGCCCCCTCCATTTGACATAAATGACATGGTGAGGTGTAAAGTGACTCCCATGGCTTGCATATGGCTTATGCATGGCTTCATGGCTTCATTTAGCTTGGGAAAATGTTTGGTCAATTTCATAAAAATGTTATTTGGAATTTTTTTAAAAACTTTGGATTTTTAGATTGGTTTTGTCATGATGCTATTTTGGTTTAATCAAAATGATGGGTTTTGGACTTAGGGGATGATTTTAATTAAGTGGGCATGATGAGACAATATCACAAGGGCTTTGGAATAAGTCTTGGGCCTTTGAAATGCTTTTGGAATGGGCTTTTTAAAATGGTTTAAGGAAGAGTGCTTTTAGGTTTTGAAATAAATTGATGGATGAAACTTGGTGAGGGGTTGTGTCAAATAAATGTTGGGATTAGTTTAGGAATGTACCATGAATAATTTGGAACAAGTTTGGGGTGATTTTGAATTGAATTGGGTTCAATTTAGGCTTTTTTGTAATGAGGCCAAAGTGGATCAAATTGGGCCAACTTGGGTTAAGTTTGGGCCAATATTGGGTTTGATGTAAAATTAATGTTGAAAAATGTTTATGGGGGTGTGACAAAGAGTTTTCAACTTTGGTTGGGCTTTCATTTTGGGATTTGGGCCTATTTGGATTCATGATTGGTTTAGGCCCAAATTGGGGATTTTTTATTTGCGTTAAGTTTGGGTGGAGTTTGGTTTTAAATTTGGGGAAAATCATGTTAGTGTTTTGTTTGTGGGGATGTTAGGAAGGTTTAGGAAAGATTTGAGGTTAATTGGAGTTAAGTTGGGTTGGTTTGGGCTAAGTTTAAGTCATGGGCCAAAATTGGGCTTTAAGCTTCAAATTGAAATTGGATCCACATGTTGATAAAATTGGGTTTGGATTTGGTATAAATTGATATTGGGGATATTAAATTGAAGTCTAGGATTGATTTAAATCAAAATTGAGGTCAATTGGGTTGGTTTGGTGGGACATTGGGTTAAATCAAAATTGAGGTCAATTGGGTTGGTTTGGTGGGACATTGGGTCCACTTAGGTTAAAAATAGGTCAAATTGGGGGTTTTGGTAAAAGTGGGCCAAATTGACAAAATTAGCTTATATTGTAGTTGAAAAAAATGAAATTAGGAATATTTGAGATTTTCTGGAATTTTCTGGGAATTTTCTGAATTTTTGGAATTTTTGGGTTAAAAGGGTATTTTGGGTATTTGGAGGGGTATTGAGGGGTATTTTTGGAATATTTTGGTGTATTTGGCCATGGATGATCTATTTGAGTGTGGGGAAGTGTTTAGGATTGGTTTTGAGTAATTTTGGGTAATTTAGGCAATTTTGCAAATTTTGGGCAATTTCGAGGGCATTTGGTAGGCTTTGTGGGTTTAGTGGTCCGGCGGTCAAAAATTGAAATTTGGGGAAAATGAAGATTGATCAAGTGTGAGTGAAATGAAATCATTTTGGTTGAGCCATGAAGCCATGTTAAGCTCACAAGAGCCATGAGAGGACTCATTTTAGACATTCATCTATGTTGTTCCTAACCCTCTTAGTCAGGGGCCTAGGGGTTGAGGTCCATCCAAATGAATTACATACATGAGTCAGGGAATTAAGTTGGGTAAGAATGATTTTAGGGTTGGAATGTGTGTGAGTGTGGTGTGTGCAAGCTTACCCTCACCAGACCAGGCCACCCAGGGTAATCCTAAGGCCAAAGAGTCCTATAGGGAACTCATCCTTTAAACGTCCACATGTTGGTTTTAACCCTCCAAGTGGTTTGGGGATTTATAGTCAAACTTGTGGGGTTTGAAGGAGCCAAGAAGTGTTTGAATTTCTAAGTGGTGGGTCCCATTTCTAGTCCTCTAAGATAGTCGAGGATAAGCCCTATGGCTAGATCCTAAGTACTTAAGAAGAGAGAAGAGAAAATACCTCATAAAAAATGAGGTCGACATAGTCGAAGCTGGAATTATTATTATTCACGAGTAGGGCCAAAAAGGAAGTCATACAAATTCATCGGTTCAAGGATTTTTCATCCTTCATCCAATATAACTATCCTAGTAGAAGGTGGGGAAACATAAGAATGAGAAGGTACAAGAGGAATTGCGGCCCTATATCTAAAACACTCGCTTTTTTTTTGGTTCTTTGTCTTTAATTATCTTTTCCTTCTTGGGAGGCTTGGTAACCTAATATTCGGTGAGGATCTCCTCAAAAGATTTACTTCGAACAATGTTGTCTTTATTCTTGTTCTTGGATTTGAATTTTTCCACCGAAATCATATTGATTGAATCCTTGTCATGTTCTTTCAAATATTCTTTAGGAATTACTTATATTTCCTTGTTTAAAAATGCGCTCTAACCAGTCTTTGAGGACAAAACATTCTTCAATCTTGTGTCCAAGCATTCTATGATAAGGACAATAATTGGGATTGTCCTTCATGTCGACCTCTGCTGGCATTTTAGCTTCTGGTAGCTTAAATTCGGGTATTTTAAGCAAGCTACGGAATATTTTGCCAATCGCTTCCGTTTTAAATGAATATTCTTTATTCATTCTTTCAGCCATTGTTCTTTTGTCAGTCGGTGCTGGGATTGGTTGTTGAAGTTGTAATTGAGGTGATGTTTGTGATGTTGACGGGTTTTAGCGTTGTTTCTTTTAATCAGGTTGAACCTGCATCACTTGTTTGCCTTTTTCCACAACATTCCCCGGTCTCTTTTCAACTGTCTTGACAGTCTTTATCTTTTCAGTCTTTTCTGTTACACTCATCTGCTTAGCTTCTTCACGAAGATTGGCGGCTTTGCTGAGAAATTTTTCAAAAGTTTTTATTGTAAATCCTTTAAGCATAAATGCTATAGGACCATGAACATTCTTAAGCATGATTTCAATAGCATGTTCTTGGAGTTGTGGTTCACATTTCATGCTCGAGATTTCTCCATCGTAAAATGTAATCCACTAAGCTTTCGCTCGTTTTCACGTTTTTCCACTACAAGATCAGAAACTGTAGTGTGATGTTGAGCTCCAGCAAATCTTTGAATTAAGAGGCCTTCAAGCTCTACAAAAGTTTTAACAGACCCATTAGGAAGTTCTGCATACCAGTCAAAGGCAACTCCTGTGAGACTGTTAATAAATTGTTGGAATAGTAGAGCATCACTTCCCCTCGCATTACAGCAACTCACTCTGAAATGTGCTAGATTTTGTCGGGGATTATTTGTTCCATCAAACATTTTGAAGACAGGAGGAACAAAACCTTTAGGGTATTGTACAGAATCAAATTCCTCTGGATATGGTCTACCCTTTGGATTTAGTGATCCAGCTTTTACGCGAGCCATCGTTTCTTTTATCTTTTGTTCCACGAGTTGAGTGATATCTTTTTCTGGAATTTCGCTATGAGGGGAATCCTTTTTGTTTTGAGTGCTTTATTCAACGTTTACTGGCTCTCCTTTGTCTTCTAAAATGTGGACAGCCTCTGGCCTAACAATTTCAATGGCCGGTGATGGATTTGTTGGTGGATATTGCAAAGTCGCTACGAACTCTTCCATTCTTTGCTCAAGACGACTTATTTTCTCATCTTGCTCGTCGTATAATTGCTCGTAATTCATTCGTTGCGTCTTCTTCATTTAGTTCCTATACTAAGGAAGTAGATCGTGTTTCTACCACATTAATATCGGCAACGTTTTCATTTGAGTACGTCGAAGTGTTTTTCTTTACTCGCACCGATAATTGTTTGATATCATTTTTTAATTTTTTTAAAACTTTCTTTAAATTATTTTGCAAGATTTTCTTTACAAGTTCCTTCTTGTAAACTTTCTGCAGGGGTGGTTGTAGCATCTGAATTTCATTTAGACGACCTTCGTTTCCATACATTGTCTTTTAGTATGGGACGAGATCCTCTAGGCAGTGTATCATCATATGGATAATCTGCATTTTGTAGCATACAAACTAAATCTGTCATTTTAACGGATGTATCTTTCACTTCAAACATCAGTTTGTCATATTTGGCCTTGTCTTTTATAATTATCACATTTTTCACCCTTGGCCCTAGTCGAAACTTCACAGGCACTCGAGTACTTTGATCTTCTGTCGGAGATTGATAACCTGTTTCTTCATTAACAGAATCTTCTATTGCTAGAATTCTCCTTTTCATTGTTTTGGAGACTGCACATCCCATTTTTTTCAATAATCGAGAAATTGAACATTTATCTTTTCGTGCTAGTCTTTTAAACACTGAATGTATAGCATGAATTGAGGGAGAACTCTTTGGTTGAAAGAAATTGTCATTATATTCAACAGGAATCGGGATATAACGATTTTCTTCTAAACAGGAAGGATTTCTGAAAATACATTGTTCAAATTCAGGTGTTTCAAAATTATCATTCTCATTCCATTTTTCTTTCTTTTAAGCAGACGAGCTTTGTTTTTGTGAATGTTTTTGGAACATGATACAACTTCATAAGTGAATGGGGGCGAAACATCAATATAGATTTGTTTTCCTTTGTCCTCAATTTTTCTTTTCATTTCTTCAAGAACATAAGGATCTTCAAATATATACTCAAGTGGATCCTCTGTAAAATTCAGAAAGTCTTGATAAGGTTGCAGGTCAAATTCTTAAAAGATTGCATATCAGTTTGATATGGATTATCTAATGTAAATTTTGTTTCACTAAACAATCCATAATCATTCTGATCAAAGGGAATGTCTTCCTCCATTGGTATATTAAAGTCTTGAAAATAAGAAAAGACTGAATTCGGAGAATCCATTGCAACTTTTCTGAAATTTCAAGAAAGACGAATATTATTGATTTGTTTATAAACTGGGAGTTTGTTTTTTTTTAAGTTTTGTAGTTCTTATTTGTCAAAGAACGAAATGTCAAATGAAAACCAGTGATAACAAAAGATGAGAAGAAAGAATGTCCCCAGCGGAGTCGCCAAACTCTCTTTGATGGCGAGCGGAGTCGGGTCGCTTGGATGTCGTCGCCGTCAATTCTCATGTCAATGTCATGGAGTCGCCACTCTGTTTTGATATTGCCCTAATCTTATTTCTATGAATCCTATAAAGGAATCAAGAAATTTAGGGCTAATATAAAACAGAGAAAAAGAAGTTGTTTTGTGATAATCCTTATAAAGAAGATCCTAGAATGCCATATCCTAGAGTTTCTATATAAAGAAGATCGTGAAGTGTCAACCAGAGATTCTGTCATGGGTTCTTTAATTCTCCTATAGAAGCAAGCTTTTATAGTTAATTACATCTTAGACAATTTATAATTGTCTAAGAAAACTTCTGATTAATGTTGATCACTAGTTTTCTGGAAATTTTTTATTTTTAGGGAAAGATGTACCCACTATCAATCCCAAATGTCGTTGTGTTATGTCATTTTCATGTCATGTTGTTTTGTTTTTCGAAAGTTTTAGGTTCCGTGACTAACCTAAAAGCTTTAGTTTTTTCATTGTTGTTGATGTCGTTGTTTTGTTGAAAGTTTTAGATTTTGTGGGTAACCTAAAAGTTTTGGTTTTGTCATTGTTGTTGATGTCAATGTTTTGTTGAAAGTTTTAAGTTTTGTGGCTAACCTAAAATTTTTGGTTTTGTCATTGTTGTCATTGTTGTCAATGTCGTTGTTTTGTTGAAAGTTTTAGATTTTATGGCTAACCTAAAAGTTTTGGTTTTGTCATTGTTCGTCCAGAATGTCGTCCTGCAAAACAGAGTTAGCACACGCTATAACATGCAAAGGAAATCTAAATGAAATTTGTCTTCATCCTGCAAAGAAAATATTGTCATAAATAGTGTCACATTCATTGTCACAGAATTTTGTATGATGTTTTGATATAACATATCCTGAATGTCAGTTAATGTCGTTTGAAATATTTGGATTGATATCGGTGTTTGTCAAATTTGCATTTGAAATGCCAATTTTATGTCAAATTTTGTTTGAAATGTCAAATTTTGTTTGAAATGTCAAATTTATGTCAATTATGTCGATTTAGGTTTGCAATATCAAGTTTATGTCGATTATGTCAAATCTTGTTTGAAATGTCAAATTTATGTCGATTATGTTTGAAATGTCAGATTTATGTTGATTTTGTCGATGGAATGTTTGGAATGTCAAATTTATGTCGATTTTGGTTTGAAATGTCGAATTTGATTTTGGTTTGAAATGTTGAATTTTATTTTGGTTTGAAATGTTGAATTTATGTCGGTTATGTTGATTTTTGTTTGAAATGTCGAATTTATGTCTTGACTTAAGTTTAAACTTAAATCTTGAGTTCATGTATGTCTGCACTTAAGTTGAATTAACTTGAGTTCATGTCTGTTTAAGTTAATAGTTGGATTAGATTAACTTAAGTTCATGTCTGTTTGAACTTAATTTAATAGTTGGATTAGATTAACATGAATTCATGTCTGTTTGAACTTAAGTTAAAAGTTTGATTAGATTAACTTGAGTTCATGTCTGTTTGAACTTAAGTTAAAAGTTTAAAGTTAGATTCAATATATATTGAATTAACTTGAGTTCATGTCCGGTTGAACCTAAGTTAATTTCAATATTGATTGAATCTATTTAACTTGAGTTCATGCCTGTTTGAACTTAAGTTAAAAGGTTTAAAGTTAGATTCAATATGGATCGAATTAACTTGGGTTTATGTCTGGTTGAACCTAAGTTGAATTCAATGTTGATTGAATCTAATTAACTTGAGTTCATGTCTGTTTGAACTTAAGTTAAAAGGTTTAAAGTTAGATTCAATATGGATCAAATTAACTTGGGTTCATGTCTGGTTGAACCTAAGTTGATTGAATTTAATTAACTTGAGTTCATGTACGTACGAACTTATGTTAAAAAGGTTGAAAGTTAGATTCAATATTGATTGAATTAACTTGGGTTCATGTCACAGTTGAACCTAAGTTGAATTCAATGTAGATTGAATCAAATTAACTTGAGTTCATGTCCGTTTGAACTTAAGTTAAAAGTTTGGTTTAATCAGAATAGAATTAATTAAGTTTTAAGCCTTGTTTAAATAGGACTTAAAGGTTCATTAAGTCTATTAAATTAGATATAATTAGAATTGCAGACCATCTAAGTCCTTTTTAGCTAAGGCTTAAGTTTCAATTAAGTCTAATTTGATTTAACCGAGATTTGTTTAGATATTAAGTCTTAGTGAATTAGGCTTAATCATGGTTTGTGTTTATTTAAATCTTAGTTGATTAAGGTGTAATGATTTAATTAAGTCTAATGTGATAAACTTAATTAAGGTTTATGTCGGATTTGGTTTTGAATTAAGTTAGGTTGAACCTAGTCTTAAGGTTAACTTAAGTTTAATATGGGTTGAACTCAAGTTAAGATTTGATTTTAGGTTAAGTTTGTTTCAAGTTAGGTTGAACCTTTAAGTTGTCTTTAAACCTAATTATTGTTTGATTTGAGTTCATTTAAATTTGATTTAACTAGGTTTAAGTTGCTTAATCCATGATGAGATGGATTAAATATGTGAAGAGGAGGTTTTAAATTATTAATTTTAAAATTAATAAATCTTAACCTGTTTCACAATGTCTTTTAGATTGATTTGATGACTTGAGAATTGTTGTTTTAGGATTGTTGTCTGTTATCCTAAGGTTCTCAATCTTTTTGCATTAAAATTTTCCAATTTTCCTAATTTTATAACTATTTTTGAAAATAAATACAAAATATCATGGAAATTAGGAAGTCACAACCTAGAGAGTTATCCTAGGCTTAGAAAAATCAGAAGATGTGTCTAAGGACTTGAAGGTTCTTCCCTAAAAATTTCATATTTTTCTGACTTGTAAATAATTTTTAGTAATTAAAATACTCCAGAGAGTATTTAACTAATTAAAAATTAAATACTGAGAATAAAATTATGATTTTGGTCTCATAATTTTCTCTCTTCAAGAGCTTTCCAGAAGTATTTTTATTTTATTTTTATGACCTCTGGATCA
The DNA here is from genome assembly GCA_022702705.1 of Papilionanthe hookeriana x Papilionanthe teres. Taxonomy (NCBI): domain Eukaryota; kingdom Viridiplantae; phylum Streptophyta; class Magnoliopsida; order Asparagales; family Orchidaceae; genus Papilionanthe; species Papilionanthe hookeriana x Papilionanthe teres. Next base: position 102,882,937 of record CM040433.1, on the reverse strand, counting down.
AAAGATATGGAATTTTGAAGTTTTTAAGGTTTTTCTGAAATAATTTAACCCAGAAAAACCAAGACGCGCCACGTGTCCTCGTACGGGTCGAATGGGCATGATGATCCTGTGTATGGCGCGGAACAGCAAACACGACGGGCTTAGATCAGTGCGTCCGTTCCAAAACACGGGAAAGGATGGCGGAGATAATTCCCCATTTAATTCGAAAATTTTTGAACGGTTAAACTTCAAAGTTCAATATCTCACTCATTTCTCAACGAAATTGAGTGATTTTTGAACCTATGGAATCATCTAAACATATAGATTATATATATACGGTGATGATATATTTTTGGGCTAATTTAACCCATGATATTTAGAATATATGAAATATTTTGGATAAAATAAATCCATACCTTAGCCACAAGTTTGTCGAGCTTGATCAGACTTGATGGTCAGCTTCTAGGACTCCCAAAGAAGATCCTTGTCACTTCAATTTGGTTTTGTAGCTAGCCTTAGAGAGCAATTTTGGCAAAATGACTAGTTTGGGGATATTTTGGATATTGGCCAAATTGGCTTGATTGGGCTAACCTTATGGTTAGGTTTGATTGGAGTAGGTTGCTGAGGTCCCCAGGAAGATTTTTTGTGTTGGGAGCCAAGGGATTTGGGCAGCCTATAGGTTTCTATGGGATCATTCTCTCCTCTTGGTATTTTCGGCCAAGGGGGTATTTATAGCCATGAATGGCTATGGATTAACCTTAGTTAGCTTGGATTTGATCATAGTATGGTTAGGGCTATAGAGTACAACCTCCCCCATGTAAACCAAGCTTCACCTCTTCTTCCTCCAAGAGAATTTTGCCACTTAAGCAAGTGCACATTTCATGGCAATTTTGGCTTAAATTTTGTCATGATAGATTTTAACCTCTTTGTTTCCATTCCATTGGCTAAGTGGGAGGTTCATGGTGACTCAAATGGTTGAGACCCTCTCCTTGCAACACCTCATTTATCATTTCATGACGTGGTGACACATTAGCCCCTCTCTTAATATTTTTCATGAAATGTTATGATGAGTTTAACCATGGTGTGAAGGATGGTTAAAGCTTTGTCTCCTCACTGTTAGGTGGCTAGGGAGGTGGCTAAACTAACCTCACCATGGCAAGACACCTCACACTTTAAATTACCATGGTTTTGCCACCTCATTTTTCATGTCATGATGGCCCTATACCATGGTTAAATGTGAGTGATTCATGGGTTGTTTTCTCTTTAATGGGTCGTATGGGTTGTGTCTAACCAATATGAGGTCATGTGTGATTTCATAAAAGAGTTTTAGAATTTTTAGAAAACCATATGTCATAGGTTTTAAAAAATTCCATTTAATGCCCTCTTCATTTTTATTTTCATATTTAATTAATTATGTCATTAATTAAATATTGGAAATTATTTTATTAATCAATAATTAATTGGAAATAATTCCAAATTAATTATTTGATTAATATCCATGTCATTAAAATTGATTTTTATCTCTTTTCATGACTTTTCAATTTAATTTTCACTTTAATTAATTATGTCATTAATTAGAACATGAAAATTAAATTATTGGTCAATTAATTAATTAAAAATAATTTTGAAATTAATTATTTGATAAATTCCATTATTTTTAATCAATTTGTGGATTTTGAGATTTTATGGCTTTTGAATTTAATTTTTCATTTTAATTAATTATGTCATTAATTAAAATTTAAAAATTAATTCATTACCCAATTAATTAATCAAAATAATTTTGAGATCAATTATTTGATTAATTTTTTCATTTTATGACTTTTAATTTAATTTTCATTTTAATTAATCATGTCATTTGATTAATTAAAATATTGAAAATTAAATTATTAGTTAATTTAATTAATCAAAATAATTTTTGAAATTAATTTGATTAATTTATCATTGTGAGGTCTTAAACATGTCATTGGTTATTTGATCAAAAATTGATTATTTTAACCAAAATTGACTTTTTAGGCCTTGTGTTGACCTATTGGGTCAATAAGGTTAGTGATTGGATCTAGATTGGCCATTTTGACCAAAATTATCACTTCAGGTCAAAAGGTTGACCTGTGGGGTCAACAGGGTTGGTCATTGGGTCTGGATTGACTATTTTGACCAAAATTGTCATTTTGGATAAAAAGGTTGACCTATGGGGTCAACAGGGTTGGTCATATGGTTTGGATTGACCACTTTGACTAAAATTATCATTTTAGCTAAAAAAAGTTGACCGTGGGATCAA
>CM040433.1:102820185-102880181 GCA_022702705.1 Papilionanthe hookeriana x Papilionanthe teres | reverse complement strand
ACATTTTGAATTTTAATCACTTAGGAACAAACCCAATATTTTTCTTAGGCCTATTTGGTGAGATATTAATTTTTAAAGCTCTAGGGTAATTTTAAAATTAAAAAAATGTATTTTCTAGCATTTTCACTAAAATAATTATAATAAATCATAGAAAAATCAGAAAATTGCAAAATTTGCTTCTCTGATTTCCTTGATATCAGAGAGATTTTTGAAAAACATAAAATTCATTTTTCAACATTTATTTTATTTTTTAAATTAATTAACACTCCAGAACTTAAAATATTTATAATAAAAATAATATAATTCAAAAAATCACCAAAATTGGTCCAAGTGGTCCCCTGGTCATTAGGAATGTCCCCTAATTTTCTTAAGGACAGAAACTTTCCTTTGGTCATGTTATTAAATTTTCTTTGGAAATCTCTATTTTCTACCAAAAATAATTATATAAATAAATTAAATACAGAAAAATCACATTTTCTCCTCTCATGTCTTTATTGACATATGAGTGAAGTCACATAAAAATTTCAAGTTCATTTGAGTTCAATTTAGTGAGTTATGAAATTATTAAGCTTAAAGGGTAAAGTGGTAATTAAATTTTTTTTAATCCTTAATTAAAACTTTAGGTTTAATAAAAAATTAACAAGTAAAATATTTGATCCTAATCTGATTTGGATGATTGAAATTTAATAATTGAAGGGTAGAAACCCATTAAGCAATTTAAAATGATTAAACTTTAATTAAATAATTGATTAAATTTGGAAGAATAATAAAATTCGAATTATTAAAATAGTGATATTATTAGGAAGAGATTTATTCTTTAATTTAAAAAATCCCTAAATTAATCATTTCATTAATGTTTAATTCTTAATTAAAATGATAATTTAAATTTAAAACATTAAAAGACTTAATCATTAAAGTAAAATTAAATTATTGAACTCTTTTAAAATTTTAATTAAAATTAAAATGAATAAAATTGAATTAAAAAAATTAAATTAAATCAAATTAAATCAAATTAAAAATTAAATTAAAAATTAAATTAAATTAAAAATTAAATTAAATTAAATTAAATTAAATTAAAAATTAAATTAAATTAAATAAATTAAATTAAATTAAATTAAATTAAATCAAATTAAATTAAAAAAATTAAATTAAATCAAATTAATTTAATGTAACATCAAATCAAACTAAATTGAATTAAATTAAATTAAATTAAATTAAATTAAATTAAGTTGAATTAAATAACATCACCTAAGACATAAAGAAATAAGCCTAAAATAACTTCAACACTATTCCAAATTTAAACCCTTCAATCGAAATTAAGCTAAATCACAAACCATTTCAACACCAATTTACCCTCAAAAGCTTTAGTTATCATAACTCCTAAACAGAATATTAAATGAAATGTTACTTCACTTATAGGACATTCAAATATCCTAGTTCACTGAGCAAGTTAACAAAACTTGAAAACCTCGGACGATCGATTCATTTACATAATTAAATTCATTCGGACTTAAAACAATCCTAGAAATATTGAAAAGATGTTTAAGATTCTTCTTAAGCACTTCCTCAATATGATATGATATTTATAAGAACAATTGAACTTAATTGTTCTTTGATGAAGAAAATCGTCTTCAAACCAAAAACACAAGGAACCTAGACGTCATAGGAAATGACTAGCTATAGGATTAGGAATTTGGTAGAAAACCATAACCCTTACCTTTGCTTTACCTAGGAACTTGCTTAAATGTTCTAATCGTGTTTTAAGTGCAGCTTGGAATGACGGGAAGACCCTCCGTGTACGATTTTATTTTATCGCAATTTACTTTCCCGCAATTTACTTTCTTGCAATTTACTTTATTGCAAATGCACTTTACTTTTCTCGCATGATAAAACAATCGTTGCATGAAAACCCACACCTTTAGGATAGTCCCTAAAACTGAAACCAAAACTAAGTTAAAAGTCATTGCAAGATAAAATTCACCGCCACAACATTCCAAAATATAAAGCAACTCAAAATTTAATCACAAACGAACACAAAACTACAATTACAACCGAATTAAAACGTCCCGTTGGATGATCGGGAATACCTCGGATGATGTAACCTACGTGTTGCTAACGGGATTTCCCACGGTCTAAATGAAAGTGTGGAACTCATTCAGTTGAGTTTAGCAAATTCATCTGGACTAAGTGAATCCGATAGAAATAATGATGCCGGAAGGATGGAACCGTGGGATCTTAACCGGTGTTGTTATAATCAACTTTAAGATTTGTTTTAATTAAAACACAAAAAACACTTGGAAATTAAGACTTCTCTAAACCAAAACACTTTTCTCATCCCCCGATTTATGATTTCTAAAACTAAACCTCTGCAACAACAAGGAGCTCGGAGCATGGTGGGCAAGCACGGCCATCGTCGTCAAGCAAAACTTGAACCTACTTCAAGCAAAACTTTCCTAGAATTAAACAACAAAGCCATAGGACTTCGAGGTAGTTTGCCTAGTGCAACATAAATCCTCAACTCTTCGTTAGGCATTTGCATTGCAAATTAAGCCCTAACCGGTCTTAGGATTCCGAGGTAGTCGTCCGATACGACATAAACCCTCATATCTTCCAGACTATTTGTATGATTCTATCATATAAATATAAGCCCTAATTAATTAAAATTGGCAAGATTAAAACATTAAATAAACATTAGGACTTTCCTAAATCCAAGCCAAACAATAGGATAGTCGGGAGATTATCGAAGTTCACTTCGAATCCGTAATTTCTCCTACTTTTCTTCCTTTGAATTCCCAAAATAAAATGTTCCAAACTTGATCCATTCCCTATCGAGATTCAAAAATTCAATCCTTTGAAAACTTAAACTTTGAAATTCTTGAGAGCAGAATTATTGATTATTATCGAGAGTTTTCTTAGGTGATTCCCATCACTTAAGATGTAATTATCTATAGGGGCTTGCCCTTATAGGGAATTTTAAAGAACCCGGTGTAATATAAACCCCGTTTAATGTTTTCATATTAAGCGTGGGAATTTGTCGGCTTATAAAATTGGTTCGCAGACCAAACGGATGTCACAAATCTTCTAGTTTACTTAACCGAGCCCCACCATCAAGTAGTGTGTCTATCCTTAGGGATAGATACACGGTTTGTGATGCGGTGCTCGTTTATATAAACTATTTGGGATGTGAGATCGGTTTGATTTCATATCTTAAAATCTTCAAATTTAAAATTATTTTCAAAATCAAATACTACTTTCTAAATTATATATATATTTAAATTAAATTTAAAATTCGCCGACAACATCTGGCGACTCCGCTGGGACAATTCCTCTCTCCATTCTAATCGACAATTTCGCTTTCAAAAATCGGTAGTGCATCCATGTCCCTTATGGATCAAACTACCCTTCTTTCCGTTGGGATACTATGTTCATTTCTACCTCGAACAAGTATAACCAACATTCTCTCGGATTTAGGAGCCACTGCTTAGACACCCCTAAACGAGAGAGGATCCGAGATCCTTTTACCTCATTTCGAGGTGGGGTGGACCCCCAATAGGTGTTAGTTTAGGAGTGATCCTTCGAGTCGAGAAGTCTTGCTTAAGACTCTCTTTTCCTTTCCAACTCCGATTCGGATTCCTTACCTTCTCTACACCTTTGAACACTCCGTTCTAAATAAACAAACCCTCTAATAAGTGATTCTTTTAATAAGTGATTCCTTTTTATAAATACATGAACAAGAATGAGTTCGGACTCTTTTCAATTCCTTTCTTTTCGTCCTAAAGAAAAGAAGCATAACTCGGGACTGACAACCAGAATCTACCCTGCAGAAATGGAAGCCCCGAAACTGATTTTCTCTTTTACCAATGGACTGGACTTCGCTGTCTATAAGGATGAGCTGCCCGACAATGGAATCATCCGATTTGGACAAGGATTTGAAAACATGAACGTCAAGATCACCGACGTCTCCCTCTTTGCACTGACGAACAAGGTATCTGAAGCTGAGGAGCCGCTGCTCGAGTTCAACCTTAGGTCGACCCAAGAATTCCCTCCTCTCGCAAAGGATCCCGACTAAGAGGAATACCGCCGTCCGCAGGAGGACCGTTCTTACTACCCCCACCTGGTCTAGTTGTTTCGCACCTACCCCGACTTTTGCCAAATCAAAGGGGAAAGAAATCCGTAATTATGATGGACCCATTACCGTGGAGGGTACGGATCTTCTCGTAAGACCTTCGTTTTCGAAATCGGGTCCGAGCTCAAAGATTCCGTCACCGACAAGGACCCAAAGAAGAAACGAAGTAGAAGGATCGCTAGAGAAGCCGGAGCTGCCGAAATTGCTTTCTAGAGGAAATTCCGAACCGCAGAATATACACCGCTGCCTGAATACATACCACTCTTGGGAGGAAGCAGGTTTCATCCCCTCTCCGCCGCAGAAGATGAAGAAAATATTCGCAAGATTGCTGCCACATTACCACAGCCCGCATATTACAACGATAGCCGCAAGAAAAGAACTAGAACTACGCCGTTTGCTCGACTGCAAACTTTGGTAGAAAAGTTAGCAAAGAAGGAAAACTGCCCCGTATCAGAAATTCTACGAAGGATAGGGCGGGTGCCGCCAAATCCCGTCTTGGGCCCCGAGTAGAACCCGCCATCATGACGGAAAAGCCAAGTAAAAGAATGAAGGCTAGCCCGCCCGTTGTCGTCTCGGGATTACAAATTAGGGAGGATACCACCTTCCAAGCATTTGGCCGAACGGACCATCCGGTCCTGCACCTTCGCCGTTAGAAGGATGGTATGGCGTCCCACTACCGGGCGACTGAGATCGAAACAACGAACTCGAGAAAGAAAGTCTCGCCAGGAGACTTGAATCCGAAGAAAGTGCTACCGCGATGAAGGGGACTCGTGAGAAGGGGACCCGGCAGCCTATCGCACGACAACCACGAAGACACACGTAAAGCCCCGCTAGAAGATGCCATGGAAAAGTCGAGAACCGATATCCGACGATTGGCAAAAGAAAGAGAAGAAAAGTTCGGAGACGAGATTGATTCATCGGAATTCATGGACGACGAATACGCGTAAATCAACGTGGTTGAGACACGAGCTTCATCGCCTTCGCAAGGTGCTCCTGCGCGCCGCAGAAGAGAGGAGCCGGAACCGATGAGAAGGCGACTTCGGGAGAAAGACGACACGATCGCTCAAATGGCGAAAAGGATGGAAGAGATGGCCGTAGCTCCGGCCACTCTCCGCAGTCAAGTACAACCACATAGAGAGACACCCCCGGAGGTCATTCACATTGTAGACGGAGGAAAGGAGATTACGTCCGTCAACTGGGGATGATCACCGAAAAGGATACAACACAAAGTATGATTCCCGAAAAGGATATCAAGAACTTGGTGGAACAAGCAGTGCGAGAAGCCTTAGCACAATCGAAGAGCGGGACATCCATTCGGACGGGTAGACCTTACCCGTAAGAATTCGACGCCGTCCAATACCCGAAAGGCTTCGTACCACCTCCGTTCAAGACCTTCGACGGAACCGGGAACCCCCGACGAGCATGTGGCACACTTTCGTGCCGCTTGTTGCAATGCCGGCGAGAGCGATGCATTACTCTTCCGACAGCTTCGTCGGCAGTCCGTCGAGAATCGCCTTCGACCGGTATGCGGAATTACCAAATGGTTCAGTGAAGACGTTCTCAGAACTAGAAAACCTCTTCATCAAGCGATTCGCCGGAGCTCAACACCACATCACTATAGGTGATTTAGTGGTAGAGAAACAAAAGCCGAATGAAACTTTGGTGGATTACATACTTCGATGGAGGAACTTAAGCATGAAGTGTGAACCACAACTGCAAGAACAACACGCAGTCGGCATTTTACTTAAAAGCATTCACGGCCCGATAAGCACTTCTCCTCAAGGGATTCACTATTAAGACTTTTGAGAAGTTGTTAAGCAAGGCCGGAAGCTTGCAAGAAGAGGCGAAGCAATTAAGTTTCGCCGACAAGACGGACAAACAAAAGCTCAGTAAAGACTTTTGAAAAGAAATCCGGGATCGTTGCAGCGAGTTGACAAAGGCAAGCAACCGATGCAAATACCACCGTAACGGCCGCGAAGAACTACAACAGAATTACCGAGCAACCCCGGCCCAGCTATCAGCTCATCTCGACGAGTATGAACAACCGCCTCGTCCGCAACGTACGTTAAGGGAGCTTCGAGCAGTGAGTATCCGTTCAAGAATGAGGCAGTGCCGAAAATGTTCCGCAGTTTGATGAAGACTCCAGATTTCCAACTACCAGAACCTAAGAGACCAGAAGAAGTCGACAAGAAAGGTGATCCCAACTTTTACCCTTACCACCGGATGCTTGGACACAAAATAGAAGATTGCATTACCTTCAAAAGTTGGCTCAATGACAACCTTCGGAAAGGGAATATAACGATCCCGAAGGAGTACATGAAGGAACCCCGTAAAGGAGGTTCCGTCAATGTTGTCTCGACTGATCCCATCATTCCGATAGATCCCTATACGACCGACGATGGATGGACTACCGCTTGGACGAGGTCTTCGAAAAGATTTTAGACAAGCATCCAAACCGCTTCGGTGCGAGCTTCAATTCGCAGTTCGAAACCTCGTCAAGTCGGCGCTATCACTTGCGATAGAAGAACAACCTCAACAAGAGACGAGTCGAAGAAAAGAAGAAAATTGACGAAGAAGAGAAGACCGAGGCACCTAAGGCTGAGACTAGGGGCCGCTTATCCTAGGATAGTTGTTTCCGATTCGGGGGAGAAATCCCTCGAACCTCTCGACTCCGTATGATTATCCGCTCACTTCGGTGGGATCATATAATGATAAGGGTGATGGCGTTGGCTACGTTTTGATCGTTTCTAACGATTACGTAACTAACGATAATCCGGATATCGATTTCGATACCAACGACAATTCTCAAATCATACACGATCTCGACGAGCAAAATAACGAAGAAGACATCCATCAAGGAGGCTACGAGAGTTCAACAAGCAACGAATCTATCCGCGAGTTTCGAGGAGCTCCGAATCACGATAGAGTTAGAGCCTTCGGACTCGAAGCTAATCCGGAAGAGTCCGTCATTCCGATTCAAGAAGAGACACCAGCAAGCTCAACAATAGATTCGGAGGAAATTACGAAGTCAACTTAAGAAGTGGAAAAGTTCTACCTCCGAGAATGGGTCCAAAGGACATAGGAAAGCGTGTGGTCGTTCAAGAAGAACCAACCCCCGCGAAGAAATACCCATTCGAGAAGAAGCGAGAGACACATGAAAATAAAGTGGATTACAACGTGCTAGCCCATCTTAGGAAACTACCGGCCAAACTGAGCATTTATGATGCTCTCATCTTATCAAAGGAGATGAGAGAAGCTCTGATCAAGGCCTTACTTGATCCGGAAATTTGCTTAGCTCAAATGGCCGGAGATTCCTTAGATGAGGTTTGCTTGTTAAAGGAACAACGAGGTGTTACCTTCACGGACAATGACCTACTACTTGGAACAGCAGATCACAACCGACCATTGTACATTTCAGTTACAATCGGAAAATTCACACTCTCCAGAGTATTGGTGGATCCAGGAGCATCAATCAATATAATGAATCTTCAAACGCTAAGCATACTTGGAAATTGATGCTCGTGAACTCGAAGCCGACAAAATGTTATTAAGAGGATTCAACCGGAAAGGAGAAAGAGCCCTCGGTCAATAACGCTATCGATGAAGACCGGTGACTTAGCAAAGACAACCGCAAAATTTCACATAATTGATTCGAAACGTCGTTCAACGCTCTCCCGGGCCGACCATGGATACATGAAAACAGGATGGTACCATCATCTCTACATCGGTGCATCAAATACTACGATGGAGGGGAACGATGTGCATCAAAGGTGACTTACAACCATTCTCCGTACATGAAATTAGAATCCACGAGGATGCGGCTTATTATGCACCACCGAAGAAAACGATCTTCTCCGGAGATACCATAACAAATGAAGCAAAGAAAGTTCGGGACAACGAAGAACCCGAAGTTCTAGTCCAACAAGTCACTCACCACTCCCTTACGGCGAGATGGTGAAGGTTTCTCCACAACTCGCATCCGAGGTCGAGGCCGGGGACGAGGTCGTGGTAGAGACGTTAGGATAGTTGGACAGAGGAAACCAGTCATCAACGTTGATTGGGAAGATAGTTCTGAAGAAGAAAAAGAAATCAAACAAGAAGCGGCGACAATAAGTCGAAGAAGCCGCAATTCGAGGTCTCTCTCGAAGATGAGAAGAATGAAGAATACAAATCAATGTACGAGAAGATTAACCACTACGTACATACTATGACCCTAACTCCGATCCATTCTAATAAGATCGAGGGTATGGTGGTCAAAGAGGTACGTAGCGACGGTGCAAGGTCAATCAAATTCTACCGTGGTGCTTCTTCCTCCAAAACTGAAAATAATGTACAACTTGAAGATGCTACTTCATCGAATTAATGGAATTGCCTTTTGAGTGGTACTCTCCCGTGTTCAAAATTTAATTCAGCGTGGTTTCTTACCTCGATAATGGACAAAAGGTCAATCACAACGTTTTGAAAATTTATGGAATAACTCCGGTCGTCCACCCAACTCAAAGCATGGTCTCGGATTCGGCACGGCAGGGTCGATTGATGATACTGAATTTTGCTTGGTTGTCACTTGTGAATCTAATGAAAACCGCATGGAAACTACGGACGAACTCGAAGATTTACAAATTGGAGACGCTCCACCGAATTCGAAGAAGAAATCAAATCTACAATAGATGAGTTAACTGAAGTTAACTTAGGTACTAGCGAAGAGCCTAGACCTACCTTTGTTAGCTCCTTACTCAATAAAGAAGACTCGGAAGAAATAATCAAGTTATTAATGGAATTTAAAGACCGTTTTGCTTGGAGCTACGATGAGATGCCGTGATTAGCTCCGGAGGTCGCAGTCCATAAGCTAGGAGTGGATCCTATTTCAGTCCCGATCGGACAAGGTCCCGGAAGAATGCGTCTAGAAATCGAACAACAAGTCATAGCCGAAGTTAAAAAGTTAATAGACGCTAAATTTGTCCGTGAAGAACAATACCCAACTTGGCTAGCCAATGTAGTCCCAGTCAGAAAGAAGAATGGTCAGATCAGAATTTGTGTGGACTTCAGAGATTTAAACAAGGCATGTCCAAAAGATGAATTTCCTCTACCGATCCCAGAATTAATGATCGACATCGCTTCAACACATGAAATATTCTCATTCATGGATGGATCTTCAGGATACAACCAGATAAAAATGGCTCCAGAAGATGAAAAGCTTACAGCATTCAGAACGCCGATCGGAGTATTTTGCTACACAGTGATGCCATTCGGATTGAAGAATGCAGGAGCAACCTACCAAAGAGCAATGACAAGAATTTTTGATGATCTCATCCATAATCAAGTCGAATGCTACGTGGACGATGTGGTCATCAAAAGCAAAGTAAAGGACAACCACTTGTATGATTTGAGAATTGTTTTCGAACGATTAAGACAATTTAACCTTAAGATGAATCCCTTAAAATGCGCCTTCGGCGTCACCTCCGGGAAATTCTTAGGATTCGTTGTCCGACATCGTGGAATTGAAATCGACCCGGAGAAGATTAAAGCTATCTTAGAAATGCCGCCTCCCAAAACCTTAAAACAACTACGATCTTTTCAAGGGAAGCTAGCATATCTTCGACGCTTTATCTCAAACCTGTCGGTAGGTGTCGACCTTTCTCGGCACTAGTTAAAAAGGACGCCAAATTTATTTGGGAAGAGAAATGCCGAAGGCCTTCGAGGACATTAAACAATATTTAATGACACCTCCCGTCCTAGCAGACCTCGGCCTCGGGTAGACCATCGATACTTTACACCGCGGCTTTAGACGACTCTCTCGGAGCCCCGTTAGCCTGAGTCAATGATGAGGGTAAAGAAAATGCTCTTTACTACTTAAGCCGTCGTTTGCTTCCGACGGAAGTAAGGTATCCCGCAATTGAAAAGCATTGTTTGGCCCTGATCTTCGCCGCTCAAAAGCTCACGCACTACATGCTTTCTCATAAGGTCAACCTAATCTCGAAGTTTAATCCATTGCAATACTTGATGACTCGTCCAACGCTTTCCGGCAGACTTGCCAGATGGTCAATGATAATATTGCAATTCGATATAACTTTCGTGCCTCTTCGTGCCGTAAAGGGACAAGTCTTAGCAGACTTCCTTGCAAAGCACACCCTTTGCCGGCAGAATCTCCTCTCAATGACGATCCGCCGATGAACAAATAATGAACCTAGAAGACCTCGATGATCGACGTTGGGAATTATATTTCGACGGAGCATCTTCGGCACATAAAGACGAAGAATCGCAAGTGATAGTGCCCGTAAGGCAGGGATCGGACTAATCTTTATAACACCGGAGCGGGGGATGTTAAGATACTCCTACCACTCGACGTAACCATGTACAAACAACGAAGCGGAATACGAAGCCCTCATAACGGACTGGAATTAACCATTCAAATGGGGATAACAGGCATCAACATCTACGGGGATTCACAGTTAATCATTTAACAGATCGCCGGACAATACAGAATTTTAAAGCCAAGACTCGAACAATACTTCCAGTATGCCATACAGCTGTTGGAACAGATTCCAAATGTGACAATCTACAAAATTCCCAGAAAAGAAAATGCTTTAGCAGATGCTTTAGCCCGTCTCGCAAAAGAATTTGCCTGTTTGCAAGATGAATCAGTAGAAGTGTCAGTTCACGGACGTCGAGTCCTATCACGGCTCGACATAGACACAATACACAAATCAGAAAAGGAAAAAGGATCAATTGCAAAGCAAGTGACGTAAGACACGAAGATTGGCGACGACCATTGATAGACTACTCGCAAACGAGAAAGCTACCGGACGATAGTCGCTAGCCCATCGGATCAAGAAAGAACTCGTCCTACGCATTAATAAACAACACGTTATACGTAAGGTCTTTCGATCAAATGTGGCTAAGGTGCCTAAGCGGGTCCGAGGCCCGTGAAATTGTTAAAGAGATACATTCGGGACTCCGTGGCGCTCACCGGCCGGGTCCGAAGATGAAAATGAAAATTAAAAGACTAGGGTACTACCGGCCCTCGATGATGACCGACCGCATGAAAATCGCCAAGAGCTCGTCACCAATGCCAAGTGCACGGAGTAGTTCCGCACCAACCTCCAAATGTGCTACATCCGACAATTGCGTCGTGGCCATTTGAATGTTGGGGCACGTGATATAGTGGGTCCAATAGAACCACCATCTTAAAAAGGACATCGCTTCATTCTTGCGGCTACGGATTACTTTTCCAAGTGAGCGAGGCAGGCTCCACTTAGAGAAATGAAAGCACACCACGTGCTACGGCTTTTCAAGAACCAAGTTGTCTACCGTTTCGGAGTGCCGCGCAGGATCATCTCGGATAATGGGTCAGCATTCGAAGCACGCAAATCAACAATTTTGTCAGGAGACACGGAATCGACTGGCGATACTCAACAATTTACTACCCAAGAGCAAACGGCCTCGCCGAGGCTTTTAATAAAACTCTCGTTCAAATTTTAAAGAAAACCTTGGACGATAATAAGAGAAATTGGCACGAGAAGTTGTTAGAAGCCTTATGGCCTACCGGACAACCTTCGTAACTCCTACTCAAGCTACACCTTACGCTCCGGTGTATGGGTCCGAGGCAAGTGTTACCCTTAGAAGTCCAGCCTTCCTTCACTCGGATTGCGGCTGCAAACAAACTCACGACAGGTAAGAGAATGCCAGATTACGACTAGAAGAATTGGAAAGCCCGGAAGGGAAGAGACTTGCAATGCGCAACAGAATTTAGAACTATACCAAGCTAAGATGGTTCAAGCCCATGATAGATCGGTCCGCCCAAGAACCTTTAAGGTTGGTGACTTAGTTCTCGTTCTCAAAAGACCTATTCTCGCACACCGCAAGATAGGAGGAAAATTTGAACCCACTCGGGAAGGACCGTTTCGTGGTCGAGACAGCTTACTCGAGAGGCTCCTACCAGCTAGTAAACCGCCAAGGAGAATGACATATGCTTCCGATCAATGGACGATACTTGAAAAAGTATTACGCTACCTGATGTTTCGAAGGAGTGAATTTTCCATCCCTAGAAGCACGGGTGAAGTAATTACTTATGATCGGGTCCGAACCCAAAAAATAATAAAATGTGCTAAAATAAATAAAATCCCGATAATAAAATTTTCCTTGTTTTCTTTTCCAAATCAAAATCTCTTACCCGATCTTATCCCACTTCATTCCCGTTAAGTTTAAAAATATAAGAATAATAAAAAAAAATGTCTTTAATAAACATTTTCTTAATGTTCTTGTTCTTAGTACGCCTCCGATCCTTTTCCTTGTCTTTTCGCAGGAAATGTCGAACGGGCGGTTGGTCCCGAACTTTAAGAATGGCGTAAGCCTCGCACTCGATGAAAAGAGGGTGAAAGATGGAGCGATAATCGAGATTGACTCGGATTTCGCACCGAGCAGGCCTACGAGACGAGGAAAGTGATTGGGTCCCGACTGACCAAGAAGAACCGCCCGGCAGACAGTGATGAAAATGGGTGGCCCGAGCCACCAATCCAAAGAAGAAGAAAAGAAAGGCAAACACCGAAGAAGATAAGAAAATGAAGTCCGTAGTCGCTACAGCAGAAGGCGAGCTTGCCGCGCCGCGCCCACGAGATTCAAGAAGTTCGAAGAGCTACTCTCACAAGCAATGCAACGAAGAAATAAGAATCGCCGTATCCGTAAGATGTTAACAAAACTAGCCGCGGACCAGCGCGACGAGACGAGCTTTCTAATGTCGGTGCATACACTTCAAGGACACCGGTTCACCAGAACCTCGAAGAAAGGAGGCCGGCTCCTAGGATGACGAAAGAACTGTGGAAATCTCCGTAAGATCAGAAGAAAGAAGGCTACCACGCCACCGGATAGAACCACCAATGATGCATGACCTTGTTGCAGAAGCAACCCCGGGGGATGTCCCGACAGGCATCATCCCTGAGGAGCCAAGGTATGCAGGAGAACGTGAAGGGATTGAACCGTATATTCCACAATATGTCACCAGGCCTCGCCATCTCGAGCATCATTCCGGAATACGAGCCGGAGAGAATGCGAATATTGAAAAGAAAACCTTCGAATACTTCGAGAGAATTAAAGGCGAAGAATCAATATACTAGAGGGCCTCGAGCTACATACGTACGTATTCTCGTAGTATGAACAAGCAGCGAATCGTGGATTGCATCCGGGATTTGAAAAGAATGGGCCGAGCGGGCCGCCTAAGGGAAAACACATACTCGTAACCCCGGAGATGGATGCCGTGGAAAGGAAGAATCACAATACAATGTGGATGCTCGTTACAACTTTGCGGAGGACAGAAGGGAAACCCACCGGAATACTCCGTCATGGGCAAGTGGATCCGATGTCATTAGTCATCAAGAGAATGGTAAAGAGATTGATAACATGGAGGGTACGCGCAGCGATTGCATACCCAATAGCTCGCATTATCAACATCTACAAACAGGGTGATCGCATACCCCCACACATAGATCACCGCGACTTTGTCGACCTTTCGCACGCCTCTTTCCCGAGCGAGTGTAACATCATGTTCGGATCCGACCTCCGGATACGAGTCCGAGTGAGTTCCGAGGGCCAGTAAAGATACCTTTACCGGTAGGTTCCGTCATGATACCGAAGGGCAACGGAGCGGATATCGCTAAGCATTGCATACCAGGAGTACCAGTGAAGCGGATCTCGCTACTTTCGAAGGATGGACGACAGGAAGACACCTTACCATTTCCAGCCGCACCCGGAGCTAGAGAGCCTCCGGCCTTACGAGCCGTGAGTTACATGGAAAATATCACACCTCCAATGTACATCCATACGGCATCCTTGCCAAGGATGGCTTGGAAGGTGATGTTATCGACCATGTACCCCACTATTCGTACATGGATTTTTGACGTATGCTTCTTTGGATGGATCGACAAAGATCATACACAGTCCGTTTTGAGTTTACATGGATTGTATGAAATATATTCTAGATCAAGATGTATGATGTATCTTCTACATGATTGGAATGAAAGTGACCATGTCACATTTTTGGCCTTCACCTCTTTTGTGCAAATTGATTGGGAAACGCCGTTAAAGTTAAATGAACTTCGAACAAAGAACGATAAAAGGAATAAAAAAAGAGAATAAAAGAAAACTTTCCTTAAAAAAAATCTAAAAAAAATGACAAACACCAAATTCACATGAACATTAAATAAACGATAAAATAAAATTTGAATCATTAAAAGATAAACAAAATCAACATAAATGTTAAATCAAATTCTCAATCAAATTTCAAATCAAATCTTAAATCAAATTTCAACCGAGTTCAAACTCATCCTTCCAAATTTCAAATTCAATCTTTCCAGACTCCAAATCTCAATCAAATTCAAGTTCAATCTTTCCAGATTCCAAATCTCTATCAAATCTCAAATTCGATCTTCCAGATCTTAAATCAAATCTCAATCGAAAATTCAAATTCAATCTCCCAAATCTGAAATCCAATCCGTTATGTTCTCTCCCTTGTCTGAGATGGAAGCGGTTGATTCCATTGACACGGATCGAATCTGATGGCGAGGAATCACATTCAATCCAAACCAGCAACTTTCAATCAACTCTTCTGAATGGGATATGTAACATCTACATATTCCCTCCTAATCTATTTCCTTCCATGAAAGTCTTTTACGACTTTCATGAAATTCTCGAAACACCAAAATTCCACACTCTTCAAATCAACACTACAAATCTTTGCAAAATCAATTACAAAAAAATTCAAATTCAAACTTTTGGGTCGAGGATTTTACATCCAAGACCGCACCGCTTTAGGATTCTTTCCTATCGCACCGAAATACATCAAATTCAAACTTTTGGGTCGAGGATTTTACATCCAAGACCGCACCGCTTTAGGATTCTTTCCCTATCGCACCGAAATACATCAAATTCAAACTTTGGGTCGAGGATTTTACATCCAAGACCGCACCGCTTTAGGATTCTTTCCCTATCGCACCGAAATACATCAAATTCAAACTTTTGGGTCGAGGATTTTACATCCAAGACTCGCACCGCTTTAGGATTCTTTCCCTATCGCACCGAAATACATCAAATTCAAACTTTTGGGTCGAGGATTTTACATCCAAGACCGCATCGCTTTAGGATTCTTTCCCTATTGCACCGAAATACATCAAATTCAAACTTTTGGGTCGAGGATTTTACATCCAAGACCGCATCGCTTTAGGATTCTTTCCCTATTGCACTGAAATACATCAAATTCAAACTTTTGGGTCGAGGATTTTACGTCCAAGATCGCACCGCTTTAGGATTCTTTCCCTATTGCACCGAAATACATCAAATTCAAACTTTTGGGTCGAGGATTTTACATCCAAGACCGCACCGCTTTAGGATTCTTTCCCTATCGCACCGAAATACATCAAATTCAAACTCTCGGGTCGAGGATTTTACATCCAAGACCGCACTCGCTTTAGGATTCTTTCCCTATCGCACCGAAATACATCAAATTCAAACTCTCGGGTCGAGGATTTTACATCCAAGACCGCACTGCTTTAGGATTCTTTCCCTATTGCACTGAAATACATCAAATTCAAACTTTTGGGTCGAGGATTTTACATCCAAGACTGCACTGCTTTAGGATTCTTTCCCTATTGCACTGAAATACATCAAATCAAATTCCCAGGGTTAAGGATTTTACATCCGAGACTGCATTGCTTTAGGATCATTTCCCTATCGCAATGAAATACATCAAAATCAAACTCTCGAGGTTAAGGATTTTACATCCAATACCGCATTACTCCGAGATCTTTCCTCATTGTAATGATCCAATCCAATCGATTCGATCTTCTTTTGGGGTCGAAGATGTTACATCTAAAACCTCAAAATTCCAATTTTCATTTCAAATCAAATCCCTTCAAATTAATCTCGACAAACTTCAATCTAAATTGAAACTCCAAATCGAAATCTAAACTCACACATCATGACTTGAACATGAAACAAAATAAAATCTAAATCGAAATTCTCCCGCATCATGTGATTTGGGATTCACCTCCTTTTCCTTTCCCCAGCCGAGAGTTCAAGAATCTCCAGCTCCGCAGATATACTCGACACTCCCCAGCGAAGCTCTTCTACTTCGTCCTAAGTTTGTTACTTGGACATCCGTGTTGGTTTTGTTGATCGCTTCGGTCAACACCAATACGCGCGTGTGCTCCGTCACCACCACACCTATCGGGGTCCATTTGTTGACCTCATTTTTGATGAGGTCTTCTCTTCTTCTTTTAGTGCTTAGGATCTAGCCTTAGGCTTTTCCTTCGACTATCTTAGAGGATTAGAATCGAGACCCACCTTTTAGAAATTCAAACCACTTCTAAACTCCCCGCAAACCCCACAAACTCGACCGTAGACCCCTAATCACCTAGAGGGTTGAAATCAAATGTGGAAGTTTAAAGGATGAGTTCCTATAGGACTTTTCGGCCTTAGGACCGCCCCGGGCGGCCCGGTCCA
The DNA here is from genome assembly GCA_022702705.1 of Papilionanthe hookeriana x Papilionanthe teres. Taxonomy (NCBI): domain Eukaryota; kingdom Viridiplantae; phylum Streptophyta; class Magnoliopsida; order Asparagales; family Orchidaceae; genus Papilionanthe; species Papilionanthe hookeriana x Papilionanthe teres. The sequence continues at coordinate 102,863,566 of CM040433.1, read as the reverse complement.
GTGAGGGGCCGACTTACACACACACTACACTTATACACTACACCTACACACTACACTTTCACACACCTCCTAAAAAAAACACACCCATACCCGACTTGACCTCCCGACTCATGTAGGTGATTCACATGGATGGTCCTTAACCCCTAAGCCCTCGGCTAAGAGGGTTAGGAACAACATAGTGAATGCCTCAAATGAGTCCCTTCATGGCTCATGTGGGCTTGATATGGCTTCATGGCTCAACCAAAATGATTTTATTCCACTTACATTCACCTAATCTTCCATTTTCCAAATTTTTAATTTTTGACCCCCGGGACCCTACACCCGCCAATCTACCCAAAGCCCTGAATTACCCAAATTTTCCAAAAATCTCCAAATCACCCAAAATTCTCCAAAATCATTCCCAAACATTTCCACATCACTCAAATTGATCATCTATACCCAAAAATATCAAAAATTCCAAAAATACCTCCCAATACCCTCCAAATACCCAAAATACCCCTCTTGACCCAAAAATCCAAAAACTCAGAAAATTCCCAAAAAATTCCAAAAAATTCCAAATATTCCCAGTTTCATTTTGTCCAACTATACCATGGGCCAATTTTGTCAATTTACCCTACTTTTGTCAAAACCCCCAATTTGACCCATTTTAACCCTAAGTGAACCCAATGTCAAACCAAACCTACCCAATTGACCTAAATTCTGGTCCAATTCAGTTCTAGACTTCAAATCAACATTCCCAATACCAATCTAGACTAAATCCAAGTTCAATTTGATTGACATTTGGATCCAATTCCATTTTTGGCCTTAAAGCCCAATTTTGACCTAAACCCAAACCTAACCCAAATGAGCCCAAATCCCAAAATCAAAACCTAACCAAAGCCAAAACCTCTTTGAAACACTCCCATAAACATTTCCCAAGATTAATTTTACATCAATTTCAACCCTAGCCCAACATTGGCCCAAGTTAGACCAATTTGACCTACATAGGCTCACTTACCAAATAAACCCAAATTCAAACCAATTCAACTCCAAATCACACCAAATTGACTCCAAACCCTTCATAGAACATCCCTAAACCAATTATGACATTTATTTGACAAGGTCCTTCACAAAATCTTTACCCAAATGCCCATCCTAAAATCAAAAAGCCCATTTCCCCTTAAACTTTCCTAAAAGCCCACTTCTTTCAAATTCAAAAGCCCAAATTCATCCAAAGCCCACATGGCACTTCCCCTCATCATCCATTTAATCAAAATTGTCCCTAAGTTCCAAAGTCATCAATTAAATAATTCCAAATCAAGCCCCATACAAATTCCCATCAAAATATCAAATTTTTCTTAAATCCTTTTTTATGAAATTGACCCAAGCTTTTCCCAAGCCAAATGGAGCCAAGGATGAGCCATTCACAAGCCATATGAAGCCATGAAAGTTTGGCATGTGACCATGCCATTAATGGCAAAAGGAGGAGGTCCTTTAACCATCTCCTAAAAGTCATTAGCCTTAAGCATGTTTCCCCTTAACCAAGATTTAATCCAAATATTCTTGGATAAGGACATCACCACCTCTCGACCAGCTAGCCTAACCGATCTTCTCAGCTCAAGACCAGCCATGGGGAGGTGAACCCAACCCAAACCAATGGGTTGACCAATTTCAAGCCAAAGTGGCCTCTCCTCCATACCATTTTAATCCAAACACTTTACACATGTCCAAGCCCAATCGACTTCACCATTGCCAAGCCCCGACCTCCCCGGTCAAGATGGTGACCCATGCCTGCCGGCCGCCGCCCGGATCGCCGGAAAACACCATACCCGAGAGCTCACATATGAGCCAACTTTGGAATTCCACCTTGCCGAGCCGCCCCATGCCCAATGGCCACCATGGCTCGTTCTTCCCATGACCGGAGCAGCCGATCCCAACCCTCGGCCATCCCCGGGAGGCTCTCCAGCCACCTCTATTTAAACCCAACCCCCTCACGGCCATGAGAAGAGAGTTGCACAAACCTTGCCGAAACTCTGCCAAAATTGTTCCAGACCCTTCTCCACCCTTAGAGCAGTTGATCCCCAGTGTCAATTTGCCCTAATCCCCACTAATAAAACTCAATTTCCCAACTGAAATTCCATCCAAAACCATGACACCGCTCCACAGCTGAGCCAATCCCCAAATTGATTGGTTCTACACCTTCACCGCACCAAGGGAAGGTGTCCACCAGCAAAAACCCCATCTCCAGTGCCACCCAGTTGCTCCAGCCTCCAAGCTTTGTGATCGGCCGTGGTCGAAGTCCAACCTAGACAATTCACTGCACCGGGAGACTTCATCCGGAGCTTGTTAGGATCCAATCGAAGGTGCAACAACTCTCGCATCGAAGCCACACTTCTCCGAGCAAAGGTATGAGCTAATTCTTCATCCCGAGCTTCGGAGATTCTCCATTTCAAATGCTTTAATTTCAATGCATGATAACCGTATAGATGTGTTCGTCTCTTCAAGACGAATCCATAGAGCATAAGAACATGAAAATCCATTGAGTATCGAGTGAGATATTAGGGATTTAGTGTGGACGGCTCTCGGGCGAGGACACTCGGGGACGATGAACGGATGCCGTCCATTTAATAAACGCGCGGACGGACGGCCAGGATCGCGTCCGATCAGAAGACGGAGCGATACAGCGGGCCCCGGGAGCGCTGACTCGGATGGCGGCGTCGAATGGGATCGCGACGTGTGTGCGTTCGGAGATGCCGAGGATGACGCGGCGCCGCGTGGATAAATAGAAAATTAGGGATATTTTCTATTTATTTAATTCCTAAACTTCAAAAATTCATAACTTTGTGTAGGAAAATCAGAAAAATAAAATAAAAATACCCTCTTGCTCGAGTGAACAGTAGGAGAATAATGTGGAAAAGAAATCATTTAATTTCATCAAGTATTTTATTTTTTATAATTTATTTACTCTCTGCATACATTTAATTCTCTATGCATGTATACAATTCACCATGGCATGAGACCATAGTGGCTTTTAAGCCTCCGAATTTGGGAACATTCCCCGAATTTTCCAAAGTCGTAGGCCATCCCTATGAAGAGTTATTGATTTTTCAAATTCATGTCACTGTTTTGAGTATTTTAATTCCAATAAATAGCATGTTGTGAAATAAATTCTAGAAAAATTTGGTGATGTTCCTTATGACCGAGAGAACCCTAGGAAAAATAGGTTTTGAGTTAGTTCATTTTAGACAACCCTAATTGGGTTAAACACTCAAAATAGGTCTCTAATTAATTAGAGCTAACCATACATCAAATTGACTGCAAATCAATTCTCCATTGACCTTTAGGATCAGAAGAACCCACCATAAAAATTTGAGGTTAATTGGACTTGGTTAGCCCTATTAATCGGGTTGATTAAGCCACTTAGTCATTTTAAACTTTAAAAATTCATAACTTTCAAAATATCTTTCAAAAATTCACCAAATTGGTTTTGGAGCCTCTCTAATATCAGGGGAATTTAAGAAAATTAAAATTTCAATTTTCTAAAAAAGTTGATTTTTAATATTATTTTAATATTTTTAATAATTAAAAAATAATAAAAATCACAAAAATAATAAAATTCACCAAAATGTCACATTTTGAATTTTAATCACTTAGGAACAAACCCCATATTTTTCTTAGGCCTATTTGGTGAGATATTAATTTTTAAAGCTCTAGGGTAATTTTAAAATTAAAAAAATGTATTTTCTAGCATTTTCACTAAAATATTTATAATAAATCATAGAAAAATCAGAAAATTGCAAAATTTGCTTCTCTGATTTCCTTGATATCAGAGAGATTTTTGAAAAACATAAAATTCATTTTTCAACATTTATTTTATTTTTTAAATTAATTAACACTCCAGAATTTAAAATATTTATAATAAAAATAATATAATTCAAAAAATCACCAAAATTGGTCCAAGTGGTCCCCTGGTCATTAGGAATGTCCCCTAATTTTCTTAAGGACAGAAACTTTCCCTTGGTCATGTTATTAAATTTTCTTTGGAAATCTCTATTTTCTACCAAAAATAATTATATAAATAAATTAAATACAGAAAAATCACATTTTCTCCTCTCATGTCTTTATTGACATATGAGTGAAGTCACATAAAAATTTCAAGTTCATTTGAGTTCAATTTAGTGAGTTATGAAATTATTAAGCTTAAAGGGTAAAGTGGTAATTAAATTTTTTTTAATCCTTAATTAAAACTTTAGGTTTAATAAAAAATTAACAAGTAAAATATTTGATCCTAATCTGATTTGGATGATTGAAATTTAATAATTGAAGGGTAGAAACCCATTAAGCAATTTAAAATGATTAAACTTTAATTAAATAATTGATTAAATTTGGAAGAATAATAAAATTCGAATTATTAAAATAGGGATATTATTAGGAAGAGATTTATTCTTTAATTTAAAAAATCCCTAAATTAATCATTTCATTAATGTTTAATTCCTAATTAAAATGATAATTCAAATTTAAAACATTAAAAGACTTAATCATTAAACTAAAATTAAATTATTGAACTCTTTTAAAATTTTAATTAAAATTAAAATGAATAAAATTAAATTAAAAAATTAAATTAAATCAAATTAAATCAAATTAAAAATTAAATTAAAAATTAAATTAAATTAAAAATTAAATTAAATTAAATTAAATTAAATTAAAAATTAAATTAAATTAAATAAATTAAATTAAATTAAATTAAATTAAATCAAATTAAATTAAAAAAAATTAAATTAAATCAAATTAATTTAATGTAACATCAAATCAAACTAAATTGAATTAAATTAAATTAAATTAAATTTAATTAAATTAAGTTGAATTAAATAACATCACCTAAGACATAAAGAAATAAGCCTAAAATAACTTGAACACTATTCCAAATTTAAACCCTTCAATCGAAATTAAGCTAAATCACAAACCATTTGAACACCAATTTACCCTCAAAAGCTTTAGTTATCATAACTCCTAAACAGAATATTAAATGAAATGTTACTTCACTTATAGGACATTCAAATATCCTAGTTCACCGAGCAAGTTAACAAAACTTGAAAACCTCGGACGATCGATTCATTTACATAATTAAATTCATTTGGACTTAAAACAATCCTAGAAATATTGAAAAGATGTTTAAGATTCTTCTTAAGCACTTCCTCAATATGATAGGATATTTATAAGAACAATTGAACTTAATTGTTCTTTGATGAAGAAAATCGTCTTCAAACCAAAACACAAGGAACCTAGACGTCATAGGAAATGACTAGCTATAGGATTAGGAATTTGGTAGAAACCCATAACCCTTACCTTAGCTTTACCTAGGAACGTGCTTAAATGTTCTAATCGTGTTTTAAGTGCAGCTTGGAATGACGGGAAGACCCTCCAGTGTACGCTTTTATTTTATCGCAATTTACTTTCCCGCAATTTACTTTCTTGCAATTTACTTTATTGCAAATGCACTTTACTTTTCTTGCATGATAAAACAACTGTTGCATGAAAACCCACACCTTTAGGATAGTCCCTAAAACTGAAACCAAAACTAAGTTAAAAGTCATTGCAAGATAAAATTCACCGCCACAACATTCCAAAATATAAAGCAACTCAAAATTTAATCACAAACAGAACACAAAACTACAATTACAACTGAATTAAAACGTCCTGTTGGATGATCGGGAATACCTCGGATGATGTAACCTACGTGTTGCTAACGGGATTTCCCACGGTCTAAATGAAAGTGTGGAACTCATTCAGTTGAGTTTAGCAAATTCATCTGGACTAAGTGAATCCGATAGAAATAATGATGCCGGAAGGATGGAACCGTGGGATCTTAACCGGTGTTGTTATAATCAACTTTAAGATTTGTTTTAATTAAAACACAAAAAACACTTGGAAATTAAGACTTCTCTAAACCAAAACACTTTTCTCATCCCCCGATTTATGATTTCTAAAACTAAACCTCTCGCAACAACAAGGAGCTCGGAGCATGGTGGGCAAGCACGGCCATCGTCGTCAGCAAAACTTGAACCTACTTCAACGAAATCTTTCCTAGAATTAAACAACAAAGCCATAGGACTTCGAGGTAGTTTGCCTAGTGCAACATAAATCCTCAACTCTTCGTTAGGCATTTGCATTGCAAATTAAGCCCTAACCGGTCTTAGGATTCCGAGGTAGTCGTCCGATACGACATAAACCCTCATATCTTCCAGTGCTATTTGTATGATTCTATCATATAAATATAAGCCCTAATTAATTAAAATTGGCAAGATTAAAACATTAAATAAACATTAGGACTTTCCTAAATCCAAGCCAAACAATAGGATAGTCGGGAGATTATCGAAGTTCACTTCGAATCCGTAATTTCTCCTACTTTTCTTCCTTTGAATTCCCAAAATAAAATGTTCCAAACTTGATCCATTCCCTATTGAGATTCAAAAATTCAATCCTTTGAAAACTTAAACTTTGAAATTCTTGAGAGCGAGAATTATTGATTATTATCGAGAGTTTTCTTAGGTGATTCCCATCACTTAAGATGTAATTAACTATAGGGGCTTGCCCTTATAGGGAATTTTAAAGAACCTGTGTAATATAAACCCCGTTTAATGTTTTCATATTAAGCGAGGGAATTTGTCGGCTTATAAAATTGGTTCGCAGTACCAAACGGATGTCACAAATCTTCTAGTTTATTTAACCGAGCCCCACCATCAAGTAGTGTGTCTATCCTTAGGGATAGATACACGGCTTGTGATGCGGTGCTCGTTTATATAAACTATTTGGGATGTGAGATCGGTTTGATTTCATATCTTAAAATCTTCAAATTTAAAATTATTTTCAAAATCAAATACTACTTTCTAAATTATATCTATATTTAAATTAAATTTAAAATTCGCCGACATACACATACCCATTTTAGCATCTTCTCTCTCATCTCTAGTTTAATTTAGTCTCTTCCATACTTAGGGTGCCACTTTATTTTGTATCTAGTGAGTTTATTTTGAGTGTTTATTGTGTGTAATTGCTATTGGAGTCTTTCATTATGGCTATGGAGTCAGTAGAAGTCAGCGGAGCTCTTGAAGGAACACTTCAGATAAGTATTTGTACTTTGGTTTAAAGTTTTATAAATATGTTTTGTTGTGTTATTTTAATGAGTTCTGAGCAGTTAGTTATCTTTCTCCTTTCAACTATGAAAAGATTATAAATTAATTAAATTTCATAGGAGAATTAAATATAAAATATTTTAAAATATTGTGATGATATTAATACCTGATCTTAGTTTACTTTTTAAATTGGTCATTTAATTTGTTAAAACTTGTTGAAGAATTTTGAGACCTATCTGGAGATAAATTCTTAACTAGTAGATATCACATGAATCCTTAGGTAATCGCAGGCTATACGCGGATTGTTTAAGATGAGTGCAAATAAATAGGAAGATATTATTTATTAGGCATAGAATTAATTAGTTTTTAGAGTGACAGACTAAATTCTAATAATTTGGTTTATATAAAGGTAATGGGTCACTGGTGGGGCCGACCATAGCCACCCTTGGACATCTAGTAGTGTGAGCCTAGATTAACCCATTCTACTAATAAAACATCCTGAGCCTAACTATAGATTAGTCAATGTTCTTTACACCTGAACCAAAGGGTCAAGAATAGGAATGCTTCTATTTGGCACAATACCATAATCTTAAATCCCTACAAAAGATAATTAATCTATAATTCTTGGATTAGTTGAAAAAGGAGAAAGTCATTTTTACACTTGCATAAAATTTTAATTACTGCTTATTTTAATTTACTGCTTACTGCTTCCTTTATTTTAGTAAAAATTATTAAAAAAGGTATATAAAATTTGCATAAGAAAATTTCAAAATATTACTTATATATTTTACTTTTTATTTCACTATCCCTGTGGGATCGATAACCAGGACTCCACTAGAGCCCTGTATTACTTGAACGATACGTATACTTGCGTTTAAAATTGTGACTTTTACAATAATTAAATCTAAATATAAAATTATAAAAGTAAACCTCACACATCAAGTTTTTGGCACCATTTGCTGGAGGTTAAATCTTCTAAAAAGTGGTATCAAATTCTTGTATTTTAAAGCATATTTAAAGTCGCATTGCATCAAGTTTTTGGTGTCGTTGCCGGGGATAAGAGAAAATAAAAAGTAAAAGTAAAAAAACATAAAAATAAAACATAAAAACAAAAATATTTTTTAAAAAAATTTTATGCATAGTTCTGGATCTGAAGGATTACTACTTTTTGATTCTGAATTAGAAAGAACAATTAAAAGAAATAAAAAAATAAAAACAAATTTCAAAACATCAAAAATTGACTAACTTACATAACAATAATCAAAATCCAATCAAAATTAATGAGCAAAATATTTATAAACCATTAAGGGAAAATGCAAACCCTACAGCTGATGAACTTCATGTTAGTATTCAAATTCCAGCTTTAGATGCTAATTCTTTTGAGCTTAAACCTTTTATTATTCAAATTGTTCAAAGCAATCAATTTGGAGGAATACCTAATGAGGATCCAAATTTACACCTTGCTAGTTTTTTAGAACTTTGTGCTACCTTTAAATATAATAAAATTTCTGATGATGCTATTAGGCTTAAACTCTTTCCTTTTTCCTTAAAAGATAAAGCAAAGATGTGGCTTAATTCATTAGAAACTTGTTCTATTAAAACATGGGCATATATGGCACAAAAATTCCTTCCTAAATATTTTCCTCCTTCTAAAACTGCTAAATTGAGAAATGATATTACTTCATTTACTCAATTTGATGGAGAAACAATTTATGAAGCTTGGGAAAGATTTAAAGAACTATTAAGAAAATATCCTCATCATGCTTTACCAGATTGGTTAATTATTCAAACATTTTATAATGGACTTATTGGATCACTTAGATCAATAATTGATGCTGCTGGTGGTGGTTTTTTAATGCCTAAGACATTTGAAGAAACCTACACCTTAATTGAAGAAATGGCTAACAACAATTTTCAATGGCCTTCTGAAAGGGTTAATCCTAAAAGAATGGCCAGTATTCATGATAATGAAGCCTTTTCTATTTTAGCTTCACAAGTGGCTGTGATATCTAAGAAATTAGATAATTTTGCAATTAATATATCGCATGTAAGTAATGATAATGTTGTAAATTCCGATGATTCTCAAACAATGGAAACTTTGCAAGCTATTGCTAGTAAAACTAATAATCCTGGTTGGAAAAATCATCCTAATTTTAATTGGAGAAATGAACATCACACCAATCCAAATTGGAACAATTAAGGAAATTCAAACTATAGACCAACTTATCCTTCTGGTTATAACAATCAGCAGAAAAAGTTGTTTGTAGAAGAGTTGATCTTGCAACTTAGCAATTAGCTACAAAGTCAAAACACTGTTATTCGTAATATTGAGAATCAGATGGGTCAAATTGCTAATTTCATTAATTACAGACCTCAAGGAACACTGCCTAGCAATGTCGAAATTAATCCTAAAGGACCTTGAAAAGAACATGAACAAGCAAAAGTTGTACAACTTAGAAGTGGAAAGGAATTAAAAGAGAAAACACATAATGAGATTGAAAAAGAGAAAGAAGTTGAAGAGATTGAAATCCTAAAGATACCCCTTCACCAAGTAAAGATCATACGGTTGTACCTATTCAAGTGGGAGTTGAAAGACCACCGCCACCTTTTCCTCAAAGACTTAAACAGCACAAGCATGACCATCAATTTTCTAAGTTCTTTGAAATTTTTAAGAAACTTACCATCAACATTCCTTTTATGGAAGCTTTGGAGCAAATGTCAAGTTATACAAAATTTATGAAGGATTTTTTAAGCAAGAAGGGAAAATTTGAAGCTTATGAAAATGTTGCATTAAGTGAAGAATGTAGTGCAATAATTTTACCTCAGAATCATAAAGATCCTGGAAGTTTCACTATACCACGTGCTATTGGAGAAAATTTCTATGGAAAAGCCTTATGTGATTTAAGAGCTAGTATTAATCTCATGCCATTTTCAATCTTTCGAAGGTTAGATTTAGGAGAGATTTCTCCTACCTCTGTAACTCTTCAGTTAGCTGATTGATCGATCGCTTATCCTAAATGAGTTATAAAGGATGTTCTCGTTAAGGTAGATAAATTTATCCTCCTTGTAGATTTCATTATTCTAGATATGAAAGAAGATAAAGAAATACCTATCATTTTAGGAAGACCTTTTCTAGCTACCGGTCGAGCTATGATTGATGTGCAAAAAGGAGAATTAACGATGAGAGTTAATGATCAAGAGATAACATTCAATGTTCTGAAATCAATGAGGTATCCTGAAAAATAAAAATGCTATCGGATGGATATTTTTGATTATATGATTAAAAAGCATTACCAAGAAAGATGTAAGGTCATTTTTTATGATAAAGATAAAGAATCTATGTTATATGATTAGTCATTAAATGAAGAAAATTCTTCTGAAGAAGCTCATTATATTCATGAAAATTGGGAAATTTTAGACACAACTAAAAATGAGATATTATTACCCTCAATTGAAAAAGCCCCTGAACTAGAATTAAGGATGTTACCTGCACATTTAAAGTATGCATTTCTAGGAGATTCATTAACTTTACCTGTAATTATATCTTCAGAATTAAGCAAAGATCAAGAAGAAAAATTAATCAGAGTTCTGAAGAATTATAAGAAAGCTTTTGGTTGGACTATTGCAGATATAAAAGGAATAAGCCCTTCAATCTGTATGCGTAGGATTTTAATGGAATAAAATTGTAAATCTACTATTAAACCTCAAAGAAGATTAAATCGAATTATGAAAGAGGTTGTTAATAAAGAGATTTTGAAATGGTTAGATGCTGGAATTATTTATCCTATTTCGGATAGCCAATGGGTAAGTCATATTCATTGTGTTACGAAGAAAGGAGGAGTAACTGTCATTGTTAATGAAAAGAATGAATTAATCCCAACAAGACAAGTTACTGGATGGCAAATTTGCATTGACTATCGATAATTAAACAACGCCATTAGAAAGGATCATTTTCCTTTACCTTTCTTGGATCAAATGTTGGATAAACTTGTTGGACACTCATATTTTTGTTTTCTGGATGGATATTCTGGTAATCATCAATTACCTGTTGCTCTTGAGGATCGAGAAAAGACAACATTTACTAGTCCTTATGGAACATTTGCCTTTAGAAGAATGTCTTTTGGTTTATGCGATGCACCTGTAACTTTTCAAAGATGTATGATGTCAATATTTTGTGATTTGATTGGTAAATGAATTGAAGTATTCATGGACGATTTTTTTCAGTTTTTGGAACTTCTTTTGAATCTTGCTTGGAAAATATAACAAAAATTATGAAGAGATGTAAAGAAAAAAATTTAGTTCTAAACTGGGAAAAATGTCAATTTATGGTCACAGAAGGCATTGTACTTGGACATAAAGTTTCACAAATAGGGATGGAAGTTGATCAAGCAAAAGTGAAAATTATTGCTGAACTGCAACCACCTACTACCATTACTGATGTAAGAAGTTTTCTGGGTCATGCTGGATTTTATAGGAGACATAAAAGGAATTTTTCTAAGATTTCTAAACCTCTTTGCCATTTATTGGAAAAAGAAGCTAAATTTAAATTTAATGAAGATTGTTTGAATGCATTCAATATTCTGAAAGAAAGTTAATCACTGCACTTGTCATTGTTGCACCTGATTGGAATAAACCTTTTGAATTAATGTGTGATGCAAGTGATTATGCAATCGGAGTTGTATTAGGACAAAAATATGAGAAGATTTTCAAAGTTATATACTATGCTAGCAAAACTCTTAATGAAAATCAAGTAAATTACACTATTACTGAAAAAGAGCTGTTAGCAATAGTATATGCCTTTGATAAATTTAGACCATATCTTCTTGGAACAAAATGTATTGTGCATACTGATCATTCTGCTATTAAGTATTTAATATCTAAAAAGGATGCTAAACCTAGATTGATCAGAAGGGTTTTACTTTTGTAAGAATTTGATTTTGAAATTGTGAACAGAAGAGGGACTGACAACTAAATTGCTGATCATTTATCAACAATCAAAAATAATAATGAGAAGATTTATGAAGAAAATATAAATGAGAAAATCCCGGATGAGCAATTATATGTCATTCAAGGATTACAAATGTCGTGGTATGCAGATATAGGTAACTACTTAGTTAGAAATATTTTACCATATGAGATGAATAGTAAATATATTAAGAAATTCAAGAATGATTGTAAATCATATATTTGGGAAGATCCTCATTTATTTAAAATATGAAGAGATTTTGTGATTCAAAGATGTGTACCACATGAAGAAACTTTTGCAATTATTCAAATATGTCACAATTCGGAATTTGGAGGACACTTTGGAGTGGAAAAGTTCTAGATTTTATTGGCCTAATTTATTTAAAGATGTTGGACATTATGTGAAAACTTGTGTTAGATGTCAAAGAATGGGAAATATATCCAGAAAAGATGAAATGCCTCTAAAGTTTATATTAGAAATCAAAATTTTCGATGTATGGGATTTAGACTTTATGGGACATTTCGTACCATCATCTGGAAAGATTTATATTTTATTAGCAGTTGATTATGTTTCAAAGTGGATCGAAGCTGTAGCTTTACCGAACTGTGATTCCAAAAGTGTTTCGAAATTTTTAAATAAAATGATTTTTACAAGATTTGGAATGCCTAGAATAATTATCACAGATGGGGGAAGTCATTACAGAAATATAAGAATTCAATCATTGCTAGAAAAATTTGGAATTAAGCATAGAATTGCAACTGCTTATCATCCTCAAACAAGTGGAATTGCTGAAGTATCAAACAGAGAAATTAAAAGAATATTAGAAAAGACTGTTAATCCTAAAAGGACTGACTGGGTTGATAGACTTGATTCTGCATTATGGGCTTATAAAACAGCTTATAAGACACATATCAGAATGTCACCTTATCGGTTAATTTATGGTAAACATTTTCACTTACCTATTAAAATGGAGCATAAAGCTTATTAAGCGATAAAGGAGTTCAATTATAATTTGAATACTGCAGGAGAAAAATGATTATTACAACTAATGAAATGGAAGAGATTAGAAATGAGTCTTATGAAAATGGAAGAATTTATAAGGAAAAAATGAAGAAATTGCATGAAAAAATGATTTCAAGGAAAATATTCAATCCTGGACAAGAAGTATTATTATTTAATGCTCGTTTAAGACTTTTTCCTGGAAAATTAAAATCTAAATGGATGGGACCATTTATAATTGAGAAAGTATACCCTTATGGAGCTGTGGATATTAAAGATCCCAAAACTGGAAAAGTATTTAAAGTTAACGGATTAAGACTGAAACCTTATTTGGGAGAAATGAAATTAAATTTCAAAGAGACTTATGAGCTGAGTCTACCCGATTAATTTAATTAATTAGGTCGGGCTGACGACGTTAAATCAAGTGCTTTGTGGGAGGCAACTCATACTTATTAGTTTGAGTTTAATTATCGCTATAAGGTTATGCCCTGGTCTTGACTGAATTTGTATATAACTTCTAGAAATAGAAGGCTAACAAGTCTGTATTGACATAAGCTAAACATTTTCTTGAAGTATATAGAAATTGGACTTGGACCACTCCATGTCAAATGTGAGTAAAAAGGAGATCAAGTTAACCTTCGTTTGTGATTGTTTGTGATTTGAACTTTTAGTAATTGTGTTTTGTGTTAATCATACTTGTTTATTAGACCTATTTTTATGACCAAAACTTTACAAAATTTGACGATAGGCGAATCAGAGTCGATCGAGGTTCCGGCGCCTAGGCGCCAAAAGTTGGCGCCTAAGCGCCAGAATAACTAGCGTATCGATGATCCGACGCCTAGGCGCCAGATTCCGGTGCCTAAGCGCCGCGGTTACAGATCATGGAAAAACCAAATTTCTTCAGTTTTTCACATGAAATCTCTTTATTTATAGCCTATTTTTCGTCCCCAATCCCATAGAAACACTAATTTCGACCAGAGCAATTCATTTTGGAGGAGTTAGGAAGGATTTGGAGGCCATGGATAGAGGAAATCATGGAAATGAGGTAAGAGACAAATCTCTTAAAGATCCTCAGCCTTATTTTAATGGTTTTATTACTGTTAGTTTGGAGAAGATGTTTAGTCGAATGGATAAGATTGAAGCGGAACATCAAAGTATTGGTAATCGTCTCCATGAGATGTATCACCAATACGAACACTTGGAATGGCAAACCAAACTTCAATCTGATCACATGACTGCCTATCATGACGCTCAAGTAGAAATGTACGCGAAGAACAAGTGGATTGATGAAAAGACGGCTTTAGAATTTCCAAGGGTGTTGGTGCTCTGTCCCCTCGGTCCTAGCGAACTTTATTGCGAAAGAGATGGAAATTGAAGATCGTTGTTAAATAGATCTATATGTGTTTTAGGTGTGATCGAGTCTTATTTTAGTATCTTGAATATCTAATGTGTGTATTTTCTTAAATTTTTCAATGTGTGTTGTTGGATTTGAATGTTTGCTTTGTTGATTGTTAGTGTTATTTATAAAATGTTGAACCTTGTTACAAATCTTGTACTGAAGATTGTTGAATTTGGAATGGATATTAGGATTTTGAAGTAAAGAATTCGGATACATTTATGTGGATCTATAATTTTATTTTAAATTGATTGTGAAAATATTTAGAGGTTATAAAATGGATAAATACTCTCATAAGAGTAAATAGGAGTCAAATTTGATAAGATTTGGTGGAAACTATTTAATTTAAATCGAATTTTTGGAAAGGCGAGTCTGGCACCTAGGTGCCAGAATTCGGCGCCTGGGCGTCGGTTCGGCCTGAACCCAAAAACTCATCTTCTTAAACCCCCCACGCCATTTTTGATGCCTAAGCTTCCTTCACCACAGTATTTCACGAAAATACCACCTAGAGATCCCATTTAGAGCAGGATTTTCAAGTTTCTGGGCTTAAAATCACCCGATTTCTTCATCTCGAGGTCAGATCTACATTCTAAACTCATCATTTTTTTGTTTTCACCATGCACTTTGCTCTCATCTAGAAAAACTGAAATTTTGAGAAAAATTTTGATTTTTTATGGTTAAATCCATGGGTGTTTAAGCTATTTCAAGTTTGAAAATCTTAAATTAGTTTATTTTTTAGATCCGTTGAATTTATTTCGTGTTTTTATTTCACGTTTAGATGGCACCCAAATCTAGCGAGGAAAGGAACGAGAAAACTTATGAGTCATAGCAAGTTCGTTACTACTGCTGCACATTTCGGATATAATGATTTTGCTACGACTCAGAAGTTTAGCTCAGAGCGAAGTTTTTATAATCCTGGAGGAAGAATTGAGGAGACAATTGTTGCACTCAACTGACAACGATTTTGCTATTTCACTGATGTTGTCGTTATCCCGGTGTTTAGAGAATTTTATGCTAATTTTGTGGATGCGGAGGAATACGAGATTTTCGTTCGAGGAGTTGGAGTAGGATTCAATCCTGAACGTATCAACATTTTCTATGGCCTGCCGCCAAACATTAAGTGTTATTACTCATGTTTATCTCCATCTGAGGAAGATTTGGACATGATCATTGCCTACCTGACTGATAGTACTGGAGCCTGGAAGACTCGGAATGGAAAAAGGGTAAGTTTTTCATCTTCTAAGCTTAATGGTGTTTCCAAGGCATGGCACTACTTTATTTATGCTAGTCTCCTTCCATCCAATCATCTGAGTGAAGTTACTAGAGATAGAGCTATTCTAAACTACTACATTCAAGAGAGGAAGTCTATTGATGTAGGGAGCATTAGTTATGATTCTATGGAGGCTACTGCTCATTCTAGCACATCTATTAGACTTGGTTTTTCATCACTGATCTATTCTCTATGTCAAAGTGCTGGAGTAGTTGCTGAGCTTTCTGAGGAAAAGCTCAAGTCGACGAAGCCTATAGGAAGAAAAAGCATCAGCATTTATGATCGACTGCGAGGTAAGAGTTCTACTGCACCTGCTGGTTCATCACCTACTTCAGGTAGAGCTTCTACTTCTAGACCATCTACTTCTGCCGAGCCATCATCTACATTTTGGGAAACCATTCATGATCAGTTCATAGAGCAGCATCATGAGTTATTCTTAACTCACTGCAGAGTAGATACCATAAACAAGAAGATTGATAACCTTTCTAAGTATACACAAAGAAAGAGTGATTTCGATGTTGAGTATTCAGAGTCTTTAGTGAGATTTCTGAAGGGAGAGCATGATGTTCAGTTCCCTACTTGTCCCAGATTTTCACCCTATGTTTGATCCTAAGGATATGGAGTTCTCTTTTGGTGATGATGATGAAACTACAGACAATGATTAGTAGCTTGACTTATCTATAGAGTTTATTGATTCGGTTTTTAGTGTGTTTTCTTGTTTCTTATGTTGTTTATTATGATGTTATTTGTTAGTGTTTTTGTGAACTTTTTATGTTAAAACTGTTTTTAGATTATCTGATGTGTGTTTAAGACTGAGATGTGAATGAATTTCTATAAAATTTTATTTCTGTTTCAGCCTATTATTTAGTGTTCATGAATAGTTAGTAAATTTGCATGTTTAATACATAAAAAAAAAGATTTATTTTTAGAAATTAACTACTGCTTTGCAAAACTTTTCTATATATATGCTTAATCATTTCTGTTATATTCATATTGAAGCATGTGTAGAAGTAGAAGTTAGTTTTTCCTTACTACATCATTGTTATACTTAGATTAATTCCTGTTTATTTCTTTTTCTCATGCTTTAGAAAACTTCATAATTCATATTTATACTCAAGCTGAAGTTTGGGGGAAGGAAAAATATCTTTCAAATTTAAATATTATTTGTCCATAAAGAACTAATATTTTCTTTAAAAATATATTAACATAACATAAGGAATGAAAAATCTGTTTAAGATTACCTAAATTTTTAAATTTATAAATAATTTAGTAAACTTAACTAAAATTTCAAAAATTTCGACTGATTTTAAGAATAAAATTATTTAGCTTAAAGAATAAGAAGATCAAAATTTTTCTATTTATAGTAAAGAGAATTGTATTTTTGAAATACTAAGGAATCAAGATTATTGCTTGAAAAAGAAAACATTGAAATAATTTTTAAAAAATAATAAATTATTAATGTCATATTTATTAAGTAAGAATGTATAAGTTTTTGAAAATAAGTTAAAGATAGTGAAGTTCAAAATCATTAACAGGCTATCCAAAAAGAGTAATCCTCACTTTAAAAAAAAGGGGGGGATTGAAAAACAATCTAGAAAAAAAAGAGAGAAAAGAAAAGAAAAAAAAGAAAATAAAGTGAGGAGAAGCTTGAGGAAATGCCTAATAAAAAATTGGCTTCACTTGAATTATCTTATAGTAAGAAAATTGATTACATTTTTAACTTAATTTCTATGTACATATATTTTTACTAGAAAAAATTTTTCATGAAAATATTTTTCTTGCAAATATTATATGTGACCTTGATATAATAAACTACAACTATTCTTGAAATAAATGAAAAATTGGAAGTTTTATAATTTGGTATTTAAATATTCTTAAATTCTTAAAATTAAACTTAATTAGTGAAATTTGGTTAATGATTTGCTAAAGCATTTATAAAACCAAAAATTATAAGAAATCTTAAACATTTTAACTTCATTCCAAATTTTATCTATTTTATGTAATTAAAAGAGTTACTTGAGGACAAGTAACATTTAAGTTTGGGGGAATTTGATCCACCAAAAAAAACACCCATTTTTATGCCTTATTTAAGATTCAATTCTTAAGGATATTATGCTTTAATGAAAGATATTTTCATGTTTTTGGATGTAGATGATTAAAAATAGTCCAAGAATGAAAAAGAAGGAAAAAGGAGCAAAAAGGAAAAAAAATGGAGCTTATGGAGCAATTTTTGGAATTATTGGCTTGGCGCCTAGGCGCCAGAGTCTGGCGCCTAAGCGCATGTTCGATACAGAAGCTGTTAAGTTTTTTTGATGACTTTGGGCAGTTATTTTGACGGTGTTAAGAGGTTATTGGAGCTTCTAGAAGACTGGAAGTTACTCCTAATATATAGGACATGTGATACAATGTATTTAGACACAAGGAAAAGGTCTAGATCGTGAAGAGGTGCGACCCAAAGTGAAGAGGTGCGAAAGACCTGGTCACGGAGTCCGGCGCCTATGCGCCAGATCCCGGCGCCTAGGCACGGTGGTTACCTTCTAGAAGATACATTGAATTTGGACGAATTTTGAAGAGGTGCCTTAAGCAACCCTTGGTCAAATTCAGAGCTCTATAAATAGGATCCCATCCTACAGAAAAAATCGCACCAAACCCCCCCCCTCTTAGTACACATACCCATTTTAGCATCTTCTCTCTCATCTCTAGTTTAATTTAGTCTCTTCCATATTTAGGGTGCCAATTTATTTTGTATCTAGTGAGTTTATTTTGAGTGTTTATTGTGTGTAATTGTTGTTGGAGTCTTTCATCATTACTTTGGAGT
Source organism: Papilionanthe hookeriana x Papilionanthe teres (assembly GCA_022702705.1). Lineage (NCBI taxonomy): Eukaryota > Viridiplantae > Streptophyta > Magnoliopsida > Asparagales > Orchidaceae > Papilionanthe > Papilionanthe hookeriana x Papilionanthe teres. The sequence goes on along the minus strand of CM040433.1, from coordinate 102,845,005 downwards.
CAGCAGAAGTCAGCGAAGCTCTTGAAGGAAAACTTAAGATAAGTATTTGTACTTTGGTTCAAAGTTTTATAAATATATTTTGTTGTGTTATTTTAATGAGTTCTGAGTAGTTAGTTATCTTTCTCCTTTCAACAATGAAAAGATTATAAATTAATTAAATTTCGTAGGAGAATTAAATATAAAATATTTTAAAATATTGTGATGATATTAATACCTGATCTTAGTTTACTTTTTAAATTGGTCATTTAATTTGTTAAAACCTATTGAAGAATTTTGAGATATATCCATAGATATCACATGAATCCTTAGGTAATCGCAGGCTATACGCGGATTGTTTAAGGTGAAGTGCAAATAAATAGGAAGATTTTATTTATTGGGCGTAGAATTAATTAGTTTTTAGAGTGATAGACTAAATTCTAAAAATTTAGTTTATAGAAAGGTAACAGGTCACTTGTAGGGCCGACCATAGCCACCCTTAGACATCTAGCAGTGTAAGCCTAGATTAACCCATTCTACTAATAAAACATCCTCAGCCTAACTATAGATTAGTCAATGTTCTTTGCACCTGGACCAAAGGGTGAAGAATAGGAATGCTTCTATTTGGCACAATACCATAATCTTAATTCCCTACAAAAGATAATTAATCTGTAATTCTTGGATTAGTTGAAAAAGGAGAAAGTCATTTTTACACTTGCATAAAATTTTAATTACTGCTTATTTTAATTTACTACTTACTGCTTCCTTTATTTTAGTAAAAATTATAATTCAAATATTTATAAAAAAAGGCATATATAATTTGCATAAGAAAATTTCAAAATATTACTTATATATTTTACTTTTTATTTCACTATCCTTTTGGGATCGATAACCAAGACTCCACTAGAGCCCTGTATTACTTGAACGATACGTATACCTGCGTTTAAAATTATGACTTTTATAATAATTAAATTTAAATATAAAATTATAAAAGTAAACCTCGCACATCAAGTTTTTAGCACCATTTGTTGGAGGTTAAATTTTCTAAAAAGTGGTATCAAATTCTTGCATTTTAAAGCATATTTAAAGTCGCATCGCATCAATAAACTTTGAAGGGAGTAAAATTAATGGACTTTAGAGTAACAGGATGAAGCCCTTTAATTTGGTCTATTGTTTTATATTTTGATGCAAGATGTTAGCCTCCATGTGGTGGGATAAGAGGGAACTGTAGAGTGAGAGCTAGTATCTTCCCTGCCTAGCCCGTCTTCAGAACTATTCAAACATTAGATTAACCAATATTTTTTATAGCATCTCTAGCAAGGGTAAAGAAGATAATTTCTCCTATTTGTCATAATCTCTCTCACTACTTGTTTTGGTTTTACACATTCACTAATTTCATTGTATGAGGAAGGGCTTTTAATATATCTTACTCAACTTTCTAATTTTCGCTAAGTATTTCAGTTTATAAGTATTATTGTAGTAATAATGGTAGGATTTAATTAAAACCAAACCTTTATTGACCTTCCAAGCTAGGGAGTTTTATCGTAGACTAGAATTTCTCTTGAATGTTGTCGTGATTAACCTCAATCTCTGTAGTATCGATATTTGGGCTTAATTAGAAAGCCTTATATGAAATGATAATGATACATATACTTTCGTAAAATTCCATTTTATAATAAAATCAATTAAAATCACATTTACATCATCATCAACCTTTTAGCGTCATTGTAAAGAAAAAAATATAATTAAAGGGAAATATAAAGTATAAACTCATATATAAAATGTAAGCATAAATATCAGGGATCAAGTTTTTGGTGTCGTTGCTGGGGATTGCAACGGTTGATCTTGACTTTTAGAAGAATTTTAGTTGAAGTAATTAGGCTTACACATGGAATATTGTAGTGTCGTAAAAACAGTTTTTGTGTGAAAAGTGTTTTTTGTATGAAATAATGTTGTGAAAAAAGTGTTGTGAAAACAATGCTGTTTGTATTTTTTGAAAATGTTTTTTTGTGTTGAATATATTTTTTGTTTTATTTGTTTAATTGTTAATGTATTGTTTGTTGAGTTACGTATGCAAAATGAAAGATCTGTAGGACTTGCACCTTATGATCCCGATTAAGAAAAAGGAAAAAACAAAAAAAATCAAAAGCACTTGAAAAACTAGAAATGGATATGGTAAACATTCAAAATAGTAACTTGGAAAATCATCATAAATCATTGAGGGATTATGTAAATCTGACGACAGATTAAATTCACTTAAGTATACAAAATCCTGTTGTAGAAGCTGACTCATTTGAACTTAATCCAGAGATTATCCAACTAGTGCAGAACAACCATTTTGGGGGAATTCCTTCGAAGGATCTTTATTTACACTTATCAAGTTTTCTCGAACTTTGTGCTACATTTCTTTATAACGACATGTCAGACGATGCTGTTAGACTAAGGCTTTCTCTATCTCACTAAGGATAAGGCAAAATTGTGGTTATACTCATTAGCACTTGGTTTTATTAAAAATCTGGAGGAATTAACTCAGAAACTCCTAGCTAAGTATTTTCCATCTTCAAGGACTACTAAACTTAGAAATATTATTATCTCTTTTTGTCAATATAAAGAGGAATAAATATACAAAGATTGGGAAAGATTTAAGAAACTCCAAAGAATGTGTCCACAACATGCTCTTTCCGATTGGTTAATCATTCAAATTTTTTACAATGGGTTAGCAGAAACCCTTAGGTCCATTATTGATGTTGCTGCTAGTGGTCCGTTAATGTCAAAAAAATTTGATGAATCATATGCATTAATTGAAGAAATGGATACAAATGAATTTCAATGGCCCTCTACAAGGGTAAATCTTAAAAAGGTAGCAAGTGTTCATGATATAGATGAGATTGCAATTTTTGCATCTCAGGTTGCTGCAATATCAAGAAAGTTGGACCAATTTGGACTGAAGCAGCCTAATTTACTTCAGTAAATTAAGAAAGTTTAGTAGGGCATATGATTGGTTCTAACATTATCATATGAGACTTTAAATACCATAAACAACCTGTATTCTAACTTCTACAACTCAGGTTGGAAGAACAATTTTAATTTTAATTGGAATCATACAACTGGGGGTGGAAACCAACAATGGAAAAATAATCATGCAAATCCTAATGGAAGTTCGAATAATCAGGTGAACACAAACAATAGACCTTCATATCCACTGTACTCTAACAATGATCAACAATTTGAGGACAATAAGATGTATATAAAAGAAGTGGCATTGTAAATGGGAAACTTGTTGTAAAGTCAAAATGCTGCAAATAGAAATATAGTAAATTAATTAGGTCAAATTGCTAATTCACTTAGCAATAAACCCCATGGAACACTTCCTAGCAACACTAAGATCAACTGTAAAAAGAATAATAATGAACAAGTAGAAGCTGTCCAATTAAGAAGTGGAACAGAGATGGAGGATGTGGTTAGAAAAGAGAAAGAATTTGTGAGAGAAAAAAAGAAAACTAAAATACTTGAAGAAAATGTTTCTAAGGATCTGGAAAAATTAAAATCTCCAACTAAAATCAATTTATAAAGACCACCACCTCCATTTCCTCAAAGACTTAGATAACATGAGTTGGATAAAAAAATTTCAAAGTTCATGGAAGGGCTTAAGAAGTTAATGATAAATACTCCATTTCTTGAAGCTTTGGAACAGATGCCAAGTTATGAAAAGTTTATGAAGGATATTTTAAACAAGAAAAGGAAATCTGGCTATTACGAGACAGTTGCACCAAGTGAGGAGTGCAGTGCAATACATCAGAAAAAGTTTCCTCAGAAACTTAAAAGATCCTTGTAGCTTTACAATTCCTAGTTCAATTGGAGAAATATTATGTGAAAAAGCTTCATGTGATTTAGGAGCGAGCATTAGTGTGATTCCTCTATCTATATTTAGAAGTTTAGGTTTAGCCGATATTTCTCCCAGTACTATAACCCTTCAGCTAGTTAATTGATCTATCATTAATCCAAAAGGGGTTATAGAAGATGTGCTTATTAATGTGGATAAATTTATCTTTCATGTGGACTTTATTGTATTAGATATAGAGGAACAGAAAAAAAATACAATTATTTTGAGGTGACCTTTCCTTGTTACTGGACAAGCTATGCTAGATGTGCGAAAAGGAGAGTTGACTATGAATATTAATGACCAGGAAGTCACTTCTGATGTACTAAAGACAATGAAATGTCTAGCTGAGAGAAAAGTTGATGACTATTTTCAGATGGATGAAATTGATTACTAAGTAAAGACCATTTCTCCCTACTGTTTCAAATTTATTGAACAATTTAAGTTTGGGAAAGTGTAGAGAAATATTAACTCTTATTTGTTCTCAATTATTATATTTTCAAAAATTATTAGCATAACTTCTGGCAGTTGAACTTTACTGTAGGTAACTAAAACATTTTATTTCAGTTGAATATTATGGAAGGATTGGATGAAAGTTTTTAGTAATAAAGCTTAATTTTATAATGGTAAGATATTTGGTATGAAAGGATTTGATTATAGTTAACTATTTAAAGTAAAGAAAACTGTATTTTTAAAATGTTAAGGGACTTAAAGTATTGTGTGTTAAGAAATGATTGTGACTTTATGATGAATAATAAAGCTTGTACCTAATTATAAAGTAAGGAGGTGTCTCAAGTTTGAATTTTAGAAAGAGGAGAGTGAAGTTCAAAATCATTAAAGGCTATCCAGATATAGTAATCCTCAATAAAAAAAGAAAAAGGAAAGAAAAGAAAAGAAGGATTGAAAAATAATCCCAAAAAGAAAGAAAGAAAGAAGAAAAAAATAAAAAGAAAGAAAAATATTATGAGGAGAAGCTTGAGGAGATGCCTAATAAAAAATTGGCTTCACTTTAGTCACCCTAAAGGGAGAACTTTATTTCATTTCTGAATTTTTATTTAAATTATTGGCCTACATTATGATGAAGTTTGCATGAACTCCTTTTTCACATAGTCTTTCAAGGCACTCTTAATGTGACAAATTATGGTTTATCTTGAAATAAATAGAAGACTAGAACTCTTAGACTTGATTGTTGAATATTCTTATGCCTGTAGTGTTGACCTGAGTTACTGAATTTCTTTCTAAAAATCTTACCAATATATTCTTTTGAATGAAAAAATTTAGTGTCCTACAGTTGAAAAATACATTGCCTAGAGTTATATTTTATGTAGTAAAAGGATTAATTGTGGACATGTAATAGTTAAGTTTGGGGAATTTTGATGCACCAAAAATATATACTGTTTTTACTATATAATTTTACCCATTTTAGGTGATATTGCATTTTAAAGAAAGGTAATTTTCATGATTTGTTGCAGGTATGATGATTTTGGGTGATTGGAGCGAAAAGGAACGAATTCAGAGCAAAAAGGAGCAAAAAGGAGGAAAACATGTTCTGGCGCCTTCGACACCAGTTTCCAGAGACTCAGCAATTAATTCGACGATAGAGCACCGCCGGCACACAATGTCGGTGGAATTCAAATTTGATGAGTTTTGGCGACTTTTTGAAGGGATGCCTATGGAAACTCTTAGGATTCCGTTTCTAACTTTTAAGTAACTGTTTTTGGATGAAAATGAAGTGTGTGTAAGTGTGTATTCTGAAGTTCTAGAGAGGGAGAGTGTGTGTTGAGTGTTAGGGCTTAGGAGAAAAGTGTGTTGAGTGAAATTCTTCTCTAAGGAGTGAAGGAGAAGAAGTAAAGTGAGAGATTGCTTTTTTCTTTCCATTCTAAAGAGGGAATTAAGTGTTGTAAAGAAGAGAGAAAAGAATTCAAAGGAACTTTAAGGGAATTGCATTGGGGAAAAGAAATAGATAAGTTGTAATTTCTTTTATGGTTTGTATGACTTTCTTTTATATATAAAATCTATGTTTATTGTATCTTCTTCATGAGCTCTGAGTAGTCTCCTTTATCTTTCTTCTTGCATAGAGATGTGATGATGGATTGAAGTGGATTTGAAGTTCTTTTAATGTATTAAAGAAATTGTGATGGTTTTTCATTTTGAACTTAATTTACTTTTCGATCTGGCCAATTGAATTGTTAAAATATGTTGTTGAACATTAATTCTGAAATGATTTAGTGTCCTACAATAATAATGAAGAATCTATTCAATTTCCATGGATGAATTGCGTAGTTCATGGGAATTGAGTGCAAATAAATAGGAAATGTGTTTTGATGGACTTCACTTGGAGGTTTCAGGGTGACAGCCGAGATCCCTAAATTGGTCCTAAGATTAGTAAATAAACTCAAAGGTTAGCCTTCGAGTGAAGGGTGAGTGGGAGCTCCGTAGTGAGAGCCGTATCCTCCTGAACCTTAGCCTTAGATTTAGTGACTAAATTTAGGATATGTCAATGTTCTATTCATACTTGGAAGAGGGGGTACTCTTTTAAGGGTAAAGAAACATTTATACTCCTATTTGGCACAATAACATAGATATTCGTTAAATATCATCCACACATCATATTCTCATTGCAAGAGAAAAGATACTTTTCTCATATATCAAAAACCTTTCAAATATATAACTTAGTGTGTGTCTGTTAGTTAATTCTATTTTCAAAGTTATTTGAAGTAATTGTAGTTTGATTAATTATTACTGTTTTCTGCATAGTGGTAGTTTTAAGTGCAATTTGAGTATCAAATTTCAGTGCTACATTATCTATTGTGAAACATTTTCTACTACTCGTAACTTCCCTATGGGATCGATAACTAGGACTCCATTAGAACCCTATATTACTTGATATGATACATATACTTGTGTTGAGTGCTTGGACTTTTCAAAATCATTATAAACATATATAAATTTGAGTTCATAAATTCTTGCAATATAAACGTCTGTAAATCGTCCGGTCAGCGAGCCTCGCCGCCGAACAGATCATGTCCCCAGTTTTGCGAGAAAGGAGCCGAGCTCCCTCCTTCCTGGCCGGTGCTTACTTCCTTACTATTCCTCTTCGTCACCGGTGAAGCCTGATGCCACCAGCCTTCATCGAGCCGATCAAGCTTGCCAGCTCGCCTACTTCGTTATCATGAAGCCTCACCGACATCCTCCCTCTCAGCCTCGGCAAACTCCCTAGGAAAGTGCCCTTCACATCAAACAGAGATACACAACTCGCATTTTTTTCTCTGTTCTGAACTGCTCCTATCAAAAACTTGGGAGGCAGAAAGAAGAAGGTAGTTCGAGGCTAAATCTAGCACAAAATCTTTTATTATAAGAGATGGTTTTAATTCATAGGTACAAAATGTGTTTATGATAATGCTTAATTCAGTGGGATTTTAAGGCATTGATGCTCAAGCTAAATCAAAATTATTCTTCTGCGGTTTTGTCCCACTTTGTTTGAGCAAGTGTGGATCTTTGTGACTTGCATGCATAAATATGTAGGCTCATATATGTAAAAAAAGTGTGGATCTTGTGATATTTGGTTCACTTGAGGAAATGTACTAATAACTTATGTTTCTTGTATTGTTGAGGGCCACTGCAGATGAATTCATTGCATCAAATCCTCATGCAAAATAAAATCATTGTGATTCATCGTGAGGTAAATTTGAACTTGTCTCGATCCATCAAATTCCTTTTTCGAAGGTACGTTTTGGTCATACTTTCATATGCTAAACTTAGTTTTTTTGGGACTTTGCATACCTCACTCGTTCTTGCTTTCCTTGTGTCATTGCGAGATCCGTCGAGAAGTGCGCCTCACTAGCTCCTGCGCCTCTTTCTTTTGGCCCGCACATGTTGTGAGGTACGTTGGCACGTGGACCGGAGCAATGCCAGAATTCTCCGGAATCGTGGGTTCTCCTTCAGCATAAAGAGAACGCATCTTCAATCGTCACAGTGGTGAGACTTTTTTTCACTCAGCTGGCCCTAGGTTTAGTCAGGTCTATGCGTGTGGGTTCGATCGCCCACATGGGGTGCGTGCGCCAACTTGAGCTGGAGCGACGACGTGCCTATGTGATGGATCATTGATTTTCTAAAGAGAACCATAGGTTAGGAATCCTGTGCATGGGCCAATTCCTATTCGTATCCGAGTGATTCTCCCTGTTGTGAGCCTTAAACCTTATTCTTACCGGGTCAGAATCCCAATTTCCCTCAGTTTTGCTGCTCCTAATCTTCCTTAGAGTGATTAATTGAGTCAATCTTAGAGGACTGGAAAACCTTTCTAGCTAGTCCGTCCTATAAGATCGTAGACGTTCGTAGAGCGAGAAAAGCTTTTTAGCTAGTACGCCCTACGAACGGTGGCGAGTTTCCCCTATGAGAAATTGGAGGGGGAAGCCATCCACATAGTCGTGCCAAAGTAGGAGGCGGCGATGCTACAGATCCAAGATCGTCAACCCTAGGTACCTATGTGAGGTCGTTTGGACAAGTTTGACGTATCATCGACCGTTTGGGTTTCATTGCATTTTTTGCATGTGGTCGTTCGTTGCATTACACACATGTTCGTGTGAGCACTTCGGGAAGACTGACCTCCCTGGACCGATCCTCGATCTTCATTTGGGTTTGATCGGCTATCCCGAGTCGACCACCTATCCTTTTGGGACGGATTGATTACCCCGAACTAATCAACCAGTTTCTTTGGTCCGACTGGCCACCACAGTTCGATCGACCAATCACTTGTATGTTGTGTATGATCACATCGCATGTTAGCATGCTTGCATATTGCACTTTACTCCATATGTTTCTGCATTTTGCATTTGCACTGGTGTAATTCTCCTTAGTGAGGATCGCCACTCTCTCCCGGTCACTGCCTCATCGGCATACCCATTTGCTCGAGCCACTACCATCACGACATGCCCATCTCCGGGTCACTGCCTCCTCGGCATACCCATCTTTGGGCCACTGCCACTACGGCATGCCCGCTTCATTTGAGTCACCGCCTTTACTGCGTACTCCACCTTCACCACTCTGATGCACCCTCTTTGCTTGTTTGCATATCTTGCATGTTTGCATGAGTGCTCGGTGAGTTTCTCTTGGGTAAGATGTAAATCCTCTTAATAGGTATCCTTTTAGTCGATGCAAACTCATTTGTAGTTGGTGTCAGCTAGTTGCATGGCTCCCCGGGTCCCCGGGCAGGTGTAATTCCTCTTCATAGGTAGCCTGTTTCCACCGGTACATCCTATTTGTGTAGTTCATGTTGCATGTAGCATCCTTGCATTTTGCATGATGTGTGTTCTTCCTTTTGGGCGCCCATTGTGATTGCTTCATACTTCGGTCGAGCAGTCACAATGTGGGCTTCTTTCATGACTCTTTGCTTACCCATTCCTCGATGGCTTGTCCTACTCGTTAGGAGAGTGACCCTGTGTCAGTCACGATGCCTTAACGAGCATTGCTTGCTGGGTTGATCCTGATGAGCAATGCGAGTTAATTCATCGAGATCGGCACAAGTATGACTGTGCTAAGGATCCAATGAATCTAACTTGTGTCATCCCTCTTCGTGACGCCCTTTAGATCCATCAAAACTTTAGGTCGGGGCCGGTATGGTGACTCTGTCAAAGTCATACTATACCCAGACTTACCCCGCACTTAGGCACTAGGTTTGTGCACTTTTTGTTAGATGGTGTGTTAGGCTAGGACTTAGGTTTCTAGGTAGTCTTTTTAATGTATGGCTATTATTCTTTGCTGGATTGGTTTCCCTGGCCAGACTCTTTCTTTTTGCACTGTGCTTGTGATGTGACTACATGCTGCATATGTATGGTAGTGTGTTAGGGCACTTTTCAGCAGGGAGCCATGCTTATTTATACACACACACACAAGTACTGCTATGACAGAGCAGATGATGATTTCTAACACTTTTGCTTACAGGTGCTATTGGCTCCCCCACTTATAAAGCATGGCTCATTATACGTTATTTGTATGTGAGTTTTCCCGCTAACACTTGTATTCATGCAGGATTGAGTCTTTCTCTTTTTCTTTGTACTTTTAGAGTTTAGGAGAGTCCTATAGTAGAAATAAGATACGAGAACGGGTTCTGAGGCATTTTGCACATGAACCACATGGAGGGGACTGGGAGCTGATGCTGGTGCCATGTATCTTAATTCTGCATTTTTACTTAGATGCATAGAATTAGGACCGGGCATGTATATGCGGAGTCCGACCGCTTTTACTGCTTTCCTGGGATATGTTGTCAGTCCAACAGCATTTTGGCCTCTTTTATTTTATTATGGAGTGCTTTCTTTCTTTCTTTTATTACATACTTGCATGCCTGCATGTGTTTTCCTTGTTTCTTTCTGTGATCTGGGATTTCACGATACCATTTAGGCTCTTTAAGGACCCTAAAATTGTAAACTTTCTATGTTAAAAATCCTAATAAAATATTCAAGATAAATGAATTTTAAGATTAAAATATTCAAGATTTTAAAATATGCACTTTTACTTTCTTGCATGGTCTTTGGGTCGGATTTTAAATGGGTTGCATTGCTTGTCAATCACCCAATTCATAATAATAGGGCCTCCACATATTTAAGAACCGTTCTAGATAACTGAATTCATATTTTCATGTCCCGAGAAGGAGTCCCCGTGCTTCTCCAACCTGAATGGCCCATCATACCTTTATAGGTGGTTCTCTAGTGTGCCTAGGGTGTTAGAAGGCTCCCCGACCCAGACAGGGTGTAAGCCCTTTTGTTTGGAGTGTTTGTAGCTTTGTAGCTAAACCTTCACTTTCATTTTTTTTCCTGAGGCATCCTTATCACTTTGGCAGGTGTAAGACCCATCTCTTGGAGCTCCAGCTTATAGTCATAGGATAAAGTTTCTTTCTTTTGACCTTAGGGCTACCGAGGTCCTCGTAGACAAAGCGATTCTCAGATTGTTGACCAGGGATCTTAGGAGGTGTTGCGTCGACTACCTTCACGACTGGGTAGACTTTGGTACCCCGACATGGCTACCTCTACCTCTTTAGGATTACTCCTCCCTTCCTTTGACAACCCCTATTGAGCCCTTTCGCTCCTTGACTTCGTTAATATCATTTTGACGGTCCAATGTCGATGAGCTGCCGCCCGTTTGGGATATGACAATTTGTCCTCTGCCCTTATGGCTCGGACGTGCTTTGATGTGTTGGGATACCTCCGTCAAGATGATATTGGTTATTTTGTGGGCTCCATATGCCGATGAGCTACCACCCCATTTGGGATGTGAGAGACTCACTCTCTGCTCGATGGCTTAGCGAGAGCTTTGAAGCATCGTGGCGTTCCCACACAAAATAACCTCCATTTGATTGCTTATACCCCATGTCTATGATAATATAAAGCGAAACTCCTTTTATCGAAAGTATTCTTGGGTATCCCCCAAGATGTAATTAACCAGTAGGAATACGCTCCTCTGGGAGTGCTCTTGACCCCAGAACAAGTACATACACCTGACTCTCTGGTTATGGGTAGTCTACGTAGATACTTCTTTCGCGGATATTGGTTCAAGGTGCCTCCGCCCGATCTTTTTTGGGTAGACATGCTTGACCTATCCTTGCGAGGTTTATCACACGTAGACTCTCCATGTTTTTCTTTCTCTTATTTTTCACTTTGTCGTATATCCCTTCTTATTCAGTTCCTCTCTTTTTTAAATCACTAATTTGATTCGGGAGGGAGATTTATTTGAATAAGGAAAGTATACAACGACTGATAAGATGGAGACTCCTTTTAAAATAAGAAAAGAGAAAAGAATGGCGAAAACATCTAAGTCAAACCAAACTTAAGTCCAACCCATATTGTACTTAAGTCAAACTTAACTTGGATTCAACATGACATGAATCTAAGTTAAACCTTAAGTCCAACCCATATTGAACTTAAGTCAAACCTAACTTAGGTTCAACATGAAATGAATCTAAGTTAACCTAAACCTAACTTAAGTCCACCCATATTAGACTTAAGTCAAATCTAAATTAGATTCAACATGACATGAATCTAAGTTAAACCTAACTTAAGTCTAACCCATATTGGACTTAAGTCAAACCTAACTTAGGTTCAACATGACATGAATCTAAGTTAACCTAAACCTAGCTTAAGTCCAACCCATATTGGGATTAACTCAAACCTAACTTAGGTTCAACATGACATGAATCTAAGTTAACCTAAAACTAACTTAAGTCCAACCCATATTGGACTTAAGTCAAACTTAACTTATGTTCAACATGACGTAAATCTAAGTTAAACTAGACCTAGCATAAGATCAACTCAAATTGAACTTAAGCTTAGGATTCAACCTAACATAAACCTAAATTAAACTCAAATTAAACTCGGGTTAACCCCAACCTAACCAACATTGGATTTAAGTCAAACTTAAGCTTACGACACGACCTGACATAAACCTAAGTTAAATTCAAATCAAAAACCAAGACAAACCTAACTTAAATTCAACATAAATTGAACTTAGGTCAAACCTAAACCTTAGGTTAAACTTAACTTAAACATAAGTCAAGCTCAACATAAATTATAGGTTTGACTTAAAATGAACCCAATTTGACATCAACATTAAGTTTGACCTATATTGAATCTAACTTAACTAAATGATTAAACCAAAAATATTAGAGTCAAATGACAAAATTTTAGATTCTAATAACATCGAATCTAAAATAATAAAATCTAACTTCTTTTTAGATTTTAAGTTTAATTGACATTAAACGTAACATTTTCAAACGAAATTGAATCTAAAATATTAAAATCTAAAATTTTTAGATTTTAAGTCTAATCAACATTAGACATAACATTTTAATGACATTAAATATAAAATATTAAAATCTAACTTTTTGTTAAATTTTAAGTATAATCAACATTAAACTTAATTGGAATATAACTTAAGATTAATCCACATTAAACTAACACTCTTGCTGGTTAAGAATAAGTGCTAGATTTTTTTTACATATTATAGGGTGTGCTAACTCTGTTTCGCAAGACGATCAAGACGAAACGACGACAATAAAATTGTTTTAGATTTTCTTTGCATATTATAGAGTGTGCTAACTCTGTTTTGCAGGACGACATTCCAAAGACGGGACACATGACAACAAAAAAAAAACAAAATCACAGTGACATCAAAACAATGACATTGACAAAACAAATCAAAACAAAACAAACAAAATTAAAATGACAAAACAAAACAAAAACTTTTAGGATAGCCACCAAAACAAATAACAAGTTACAAGACAATAAAATAATGACATTGACAAAACAATTAAAAAAGATAAACAATAAAACAAAAACAAAAATTGACAAAATCAAACTTTTAGGGTAATACGACATATTACCCTTAGGATTGAACGTTGACATTTCTTTCCTCAAAACTTCTTAGAAAACAAGTGATTAACATTAATCAGAAGTTTTCTTAAACAATTATAATTGTCTGAGATTTAATTAACTATAGGAGCTTGCTTTTATAGGAGATTTAAAGAACTTAGGATATATATTATATCTAGAAATCTCTGGTTATCAAAACTTTATTATCCTTATATAGAATTTCTAGACATTCTAGAATTGTATTTTATAAGGATTATCACTGACATCTCTTTTTCTACTATTTTCTATTTTATCAGCAGTTATTTTCTTAAAATCATTTATTATCTGAGGATCCTCTACAAGATTCAAAGAAATATGATCATTTGAAAACTAGGCTGATATGATAGATAAACAGAGTGGCGACTCCAAAAAACAACATCGACAACGACACCGAGAAAATCTCTGACACGGATCTGAACGTAGACAAATATTACATATTAAAGAAAGGTTGTTTTTATTTATATTTTGTAGGTCTATCTGTTAGGAACGCAACGCAACTAAAACGGGGTGACATGGAGTTGAAACAGAGCTAAACGGAGCAAAACTATAGGACTGCTGCAGAGTGGCGCTTACGGCGCCTAAGCTGGCGCCGACGGTGCTAGAATCCAGCGAAGGGTGTGAAACTGGTGTCAACAGCACCAAAGCTGATTTGGACACAATTTTGGGCTGTTATTTACCATATACATTAAATCTGTATGCTTTTTGGAAGGTTTCTTGAGGCAAATCTTGGAAAATTCGTCCCTACACTTTAAAATGTGATTTAATGTCAACAAAAAGAGAGAGATGTTAGGAAAAAAGTGGAGAATGTGTAGAGATCTCAAAATAGGAGTAAAAAAGTAAATTTATATCTTTTTGGCGAGATTAGTGAGAGGATTTTGGGAGAAGCTGTCAGGGAATGTTCTAGCATTACATGGATCAGCGGGAGACTTTGTAAGAGAGATTTTTATCTTTCTTTCAATGGAAAAAGGTTAATTATTGTGTTCTTCATTATCTTATAATTTTTTAAACACTTATGTAATGGATTTTCTTTAATGAAAGGAAGTTTTCTGTTGTGTTTTCTTCATGCTTTGTAATGTATTTTTCTGATTATTTCTTCTTATTTGGAAATAGTGGCATAAGAAGATTATGTCATTGTTTTCATTCTAATTTTCTTTTGCAATGAGTATGATTCATGTTAGGATATTGGGATGCATGTTAGATGAATTTTAAATTATAAATGAGATGGTTTTTACTTGCACTTCATTTACGTTACAATGTGGGCCCATTGTATTGTAAAATTCGTTGTAATTGCACTAAGACCCGAGAGGGCGGTGTAATTCTCAACAAAGTGGAACCACATTCTAATTTCATGGATTGTGAAGTTCATGGGGGTTGAGTGCAAATAAATAGGGAAATATACTTTGATGGGCTTAGAATTGGATATTTTAGGGTGACATATTAGTATCCTCAATTAGGTCCTAGTGTTTGGAAACTAGAGCGAGAGTAAGCCTTCAGGCGAAGCGAAGTGGGAGTCTGGAGTGAGAGCCAGTATCCTCCCAGCCTAACCACAGATTGAGGAACCAAACCTAGGATTAGCTGATGTTCTTTATAGTACTTGGAAGAGGGTAAATGATAAGAATTCTTTTATTTGGCACATACAATATTTAATGTATCCCATTGCTATACATTTTCCAAGTCACTAAGTAAGAATAATAGATTTTATTATCTCAAAATTTATCAAACCAATTCATCCAGAAAAGGCTTATCTTTATAATTATTTTTTCTTTTAGGAGTACTTATTAGTTATTTTAAAATTAAGACTTACCTTTAAGAGTATTTGCTTGAAAAACCACTTATATTGACTTTCCAAACTAAGGTATGATAGTAGTATACTAGAATTTAATAAAAGATATCTTACCTTGCTTCCTTGTGGGATCGATAAACGAGACTCTACCAGAGCTCTGTATTACTTGAACAATACGTATACTTGCATAGAACCTCTAGTGTATGCTTGTACATACGAATATAAAACCAGCATAAAAACAACACATGCCCGCGGGGGTGCATCAAGTTTTTGGCGCCGTTGTCGGGGAAGTTTTGGTAAGAACTTTAGAAGAACTTTAGTTAAACCAGTAAGACTTAGATTTGAAATTTATAATATTATTATATAGTGTGTTTATTTTCAAGCAAAATCCAAAATATGAAAAATATTTTGATATCTATTCTATTAGTTAAGTCTTTCAATTTGTATGCGTAGTTTAGTAGATGTAGTCCTTGGATTTTACGATTTAGATTTAGAGAGAACTTTTAGGAGGATGATGAATCAGAAAAGACTCCATGAATTTAAAGTAGAAATGGCGGATCGACAATGTAATGAATATTCATATTTGGATTATAATGTTAGTAGCTTTGAAAGAGTAAACCCCAAGAGAGGCACAATTTCAAGAAGATATGCTTACTATTTTAAGTTCTCAGGTTGCTGATATTGGGAGGAAGTTAGATCAATACATAAAGAGTTATCCTCAAGGTCCCCCCAGTTATTAAAGAAAATTTATTTGGATAATGTATAGAAACTGACCCTGAGATACATATTCCTTATTCCGATTACTACAACCCAGGTTGGGAAGATTATTCAAATTTTAACCGGATCAATTTAATCAGACATGTAATTGGAATAATCAGGGTGATTTTAACAATGAACTCTCTTTTCCTCATAATTTTAACTTCAACCCACATAATGAGGAAAATGAGTCGCTAATAGAGAGGATGTGATTCAATTGGCGAGTCAGTTAGAAAGTCATGAGAGTGAGCTGAAAAATCAAGAAGCACAATTACAAAGT
This sequence comes from Papilionanthe hookeriana x Papilionanthe teres, assembly GCA_022702705.1. Lineage (NCBI taxonomy): Eukaryota > Viridiplantae > Streptophyta > Magnoliopsida > Asparagales > Orchidaceae > Papilionanthe > Papilionanthe hookeriana x Papilionanthe teres. The sequence goes on along the minus strand of CM040433.1, from coordinate 102,828,932 downwards.
CCAGGGGTCGCAAAAAGGAATATAGAAAACTAACTGGGGCAGATTATTAAGTCAATTAACAGTTACCCCCAGAGATTTTACCTATTGACCTTGAGATAAACCTAAAGCAAATGAATGATGAGCTATATAAAGTTATTGAACTAATATTTAAAAGAGAATTTGAGGATATGTTTCAAAAGAACTTTGAATTGAGAGATAAGGATAAGGAGACTGAAAGACGATTAGAAGAAATTATTAAGGAATTAGAGAAAACGATGTCGACAACCAAGATAGATATAGAAAGACCACCTTCATCACTTCCTCAGAGAATATTGATACAAGAATTAGACAAGCAATTCTTACGATTTATGGAAGAATTCAAAAAACCAACTAAAAATATTCTGTTTGCCAAGGCATTAGAACAAATGCCTAGCATTGTGAAGTTTAAAAAGGAGGTTCTTGATGGAAAAATTAATTTTAAGGATCATGTAATACCTAGCTTTATGAATGAGATAATTGAGCCAAAAATATATCTATAAGAAGAATTTGATCTAGAGTCTTAATTATCTAGAGAGAATTCGATCAAAAAATTGGGAGATCTTGAAGTATCTTATAGAGATCCATTTCTTATAAATTTTAAGGAATATATTAACATGAAAATTGAGAAAATTAGTAGAAGAATATCAGATCTTGAAAGAAATATGAGGAATAATGATATGAATCAATCTGAAAATGAAGAGCTGAAAGAAAAATTAAAATTTGAGGATTTTTTAGGAATCCCTTAATCTGAAAAAGATTGGGTGATTGATAGAGGATTACTTAATTGGAATTTTGATCTAAGTGGAATCATTTGTTGGGCTGATGACGTTAAACCAAGAATTTTATGGGAGGCAACCCATAGATATTAGTGTGGTATAATTTAGTATGCTTGAGTGCCATAATTGTTAGTATTGTGGATTGATTAGTTTGATTGATGATTGGTGGATGTTTAGATTGTAAGTGGTTTGATTTGATCTTTGTCTGTGTCATGAGGGATGTGATTATTTAACTTCTTATTATGGTAAGATTTGTATATTCTCTTGTAGTAGTTGGATTGAAGAGTCCACTATGACTCGGATGTTACTCCGATTTAAGTTTTACAAGAGATATCATGAATTTGAACAGTGACTGTTCCATCTCAATTTTGTTACTTCCTTTCTCTAACTTTGTTTTCATTTAGTAAGACTCATGAACCTATTTGATGAATAACTTATGGATGATCTTATGCTACGATTTATGACTATTAGAGGTGCTTAATTAAAAGGATTAGATGATGTCTGAGATTGGAGCACGTGAGCCAATATATTAGGGATAATCTTATTATTGGTATGATATATAAAATCATTTTAAAAGTACCTAATTTATTAGTGTAGTGATTCCATTAGAATTTGGAAGTTAGTAAGATGTGATGAGTTAATGGAAGAATTAACCTCATTTATTATTAGTGTTTGTGTTTATGTTACAACTTTATATAGAACTTGAAGAACATTTTTATATTCCCATGCTGATACCTGATATGTTACTTAGAATTTTATTTAGTTAATTTTATTCTAACATGCTTAGTATAGATTTACATTTTGCTACATGATTACTATCCTGATGAATAATTGTAGGAGTTTCTTATAGACATATGTGGTAGATAGAATTTCTGAACTATTTTTCTTCGTGCTTATATTTTTTGTACTAAATGCTATATATGTTAAAAGTCAAGTTTAGGGGTAGGAAAAAAATAAAATTTTAAAGTGAGTATACTTCCTTTTAATTTAATATTATTGCAAGCATGTTCAGGCTAGAATTCTTTTCTCTTACAGTCACTCTATCCTGATTATGCATGTATATGAATATGATAGGATGTTGTAGTAGTAAGTAGATTCAACTTTTACTTTTTTCCTGCTACATTTTATGGAATTAATTGGAAAATATTTTATAATTCAAGTTTTGGGGGAAGAAAAATTTTTAAAACTTAACTTTATTTGTCCTCAGTAGCCTGTATTTAATGTAATATCATCTTTAAAATGACTTGTGGTGTTATCTTTAGGTTACTATAATTTTGATTTTAGAAACGCTAAAAAAGTAACTTAGTTGAAATCATATGAGAAGAAACTAATCCAGAGTTAAGATATTTTGTAGGAAACTTTAAAAATATGATTTTACTATTAATGGTAGAAAGGAGTTGAATATTTGAAAAGCTAAGATTCTTAGATTTATACTTAATGAGAATTGAGCCTTTATTGAAACCTTTCTCGAGCTAATACTTACACTTTTTAAAAGTGAGGGAAAGTTTTAAGTTTTGAATTTTAGAAAGAGGATAGTAAATTCAAAACTTTTAAAGGCATATCTAGATATAGTAATCCTCACATAAAAAAGAGAAAAAAAGGACTGAAAATGATCCTGAAAGAAAGAAATGAAAAAAAAGAAAAGAAAAAGAAAAGTGAAAAGAAAATATGTGAGGAGAAGCTTGTGGAGAAGTCTAATAAAAAATTGGTTTCATTTGAATCTTTTTAAATGAAAAGACTTAAAAATAATCCTAAGCTTATTCTTATTTCAAAAGGTATTGGTCAAATTGGTAAAGATAATGTGCTTAAATTCTGTTTTTATACTTTCTATGAATCTTTACTTTGACAATTTTCAAAAACTTTTGAACTAAATAGAAAATCAGGATTCCTAAGTTGAATATAAGATATTCTTACACAATAATCTTAGGTTGATTTGCTAGAATTTCTCTTAAATTTCACTATAACATTTCTGAGACAAAATTATAGGAAACTCTATTGAAACCCACTACCAAAAGTCAACAAAATTTGGTTTTAAAAGTTATAGTGTTATTTGAGGACAAGTAACGGTTAAGTTTGGGGGAGTTGACACTCCTAAAAAAAACTTGATTTTTCATATACATTTTATGCTTAATTTTAATAATATTGCATTTTAAAAGAAGGTATTTTGTATGTTTTTGGTTTTAGGGACTATTGTAGAAAAAGAAGCAAAAACGGTGCAATTTGGAGAAAAAATGAGCAAGAAAGAAAATTCTGGCTTGACACATTTTGGTATGTCTTTCTAAGCTTAATCTACTTTACACTTCTTGCATATTAATTGAATGAAATTACACATTAAAAAAATGTTGTTTTTATACTTATTTTTTAAGTCTATCTGTTAGGAACGCAATGCAACTAAAACAAGACGAAATAGAGTTGAAACAGAGCCAAACAGAAATAAACCGTAGGACTATTGAAGAGTGGCGCTGACGACGCCAGAAGAAGTGCATGAAAATGGTGCCGATGGTGCCCAAAATGGTGCCGACGGTGCCTAAGCTGGTGCCGACGATGCCAAAGATGGTTTGGACGTGATTTTGGGCGGTTATTTGCCATATACATTGAATCTGAACGCTTTTTGTAAAATTTCTTGAGGCAGCACATGGGAAATTTATCCCTACAATTTAGAAAAGTGATTTGATGTTAGAGAAAAGAGAGGAATGTTAGGGAAAATGTGGATAATGTTTAGAGATCTTAGAATTTGAGTAGAAATGTAGATTTCTACCTTTTGGGAGAGATTAATGAGGGGATTTTGAGAGAATCTGTAAGGGAATGTTCTAGAATTGCATGGATCAGCTAGAAACTTTGTGGAAGAGATTTCATCTTTCATTCAAAGAGAAAAAGCTAAGTATTGTGTTATTCATTATATTATTATTTTATAAACACTTATGTAGTAGATTTGATTTGATGAAATGAAGTTTTCTGTGTTTTCTTCATGCTTTGTGACGTGTTTTTCTTACTCTTTCTTCTTGTTTGAAAATAGTGGCATAAGAAGATTATACTATTATTTTCATTCTACTTTTCTTTTGCAATGAGTAGGATTTATTTAGGATATTGGGATGCATGCTAGAAAAATTTTAAATTCTAAATATGATGGGTTTTTACTTGCACTTCATTTACATTACAATGTGGGCCCGTTGTATTGTTAAAATTCGATGTAATTGCACTAAGACCTGAGAAAGCGGTGTAATTCTCAACAAAGTAGAACCACATTCAAATTCAATTGATAATAAAGTTCATGGGGGTTGAGTGCAAATAAATAGGAAATATGCTTTGATAGGCATAGAATTGGATATTTTTGGGTGACAGACTAAAATCCCCAATTGGGTCCTAGTGTTTGGAAACTAAAGCGAGAGCCTTCAGAAGAAGGGAAGTGGGAGCTTTGGAGTGAGAGCAAGTATCCTCCCAGCCTAACCACGGATTTAGGGATCAAACCTAGGATTAACTTATGTTCTTTATAGTACTCGGAAGAGGGTAAAAAATAGGATTCCTCCTATTTGGCACGTACAATATTTAATGTATCTAATTCCTATATATTATCCAATTCACTACATAAGAATAGTATATTTTATTATCTCAAAATGCACCAAACCAATTCATCCAGAAAGGGTTATCTTTATAATTATTATTTTCCTTTAGGAGTAGTTATTGGTTATTTTAAAATTAAGACTTACCATATGAGCATTTTCTAGAAAAACCACTCATATTGACATTCCAAACTAAGGTCTAATAGTAGTAAACTAGAATTTGACAAATGACCTCTTACCTCGCTTCCCTGTGGGATCGATAAACGGGACTCCACTAGAGCCCTGTATTATCTGAACGGTACATATACTTGCGTACCCTCTAGTGTGTGCTTGTACATATAAACATAAAACTAGCAGAAAAATAGCACACACCGGGGCGCATCACCCTACAAATTTTATTATGTTTTATGAAATAACCATGCAGCGGTAGCAGAATACCGAGTACGCATTTACAATTTTTTTACAGCATTTTACTTTACTGTACTTTACTTTCCAGAATTGTTTATTTTACCTGCAGTCTACTTTACTATGCATGTTTGTAGGACAAAACAAACGCAACAAAAACACATTTTCAAAAAATTAAATACGCTTTCAAACCTAGCGAAAGCCCTTAAATTACTCCTTTTGGATTAAGGGAATCCCTCAGATGAGGTAACCTACGGTTGTTAATGAGATTTCAATGGTTTAAATGAGTGTAACAACTTGTTTAGACTAAGTCAATCTAAAAAAAATAGTGGTGTCGGAATGAGGGAATCGTGGGATCCTAGTCGGTGTTGCTCTAACTAAATTTAAAATTTCCCTAAATAAAATAAAAACCAATACCAAAAACACAATGACAACCAAAACTGAAACATTGAAACACACATGATAAAACCATTCAAACCTTAGACTTTATGACTGCTACTTCAAATAAGAGCTTGGAGCATAACTGTGGACAGTACGACGAGGACCTGTAAAAGGACATCTTTGAGAGAGCAAGAAACCAGCCTACAACAACAAATCATTCCATAGCATAAATAAAAAGCCATAGGACTTCAAGGTTGTCTACCTAGTGTGACATAAAGCCTTAACTCATCTTTAGGCCTTTATGCAACCACACTGTGCAGTATAAGTCCTAACTTGTCTTAGGATTCTGAGTCGTTGTTTGGTACAACGTAAATCCTCCTATCTTCCAGGTTTTTTGTATGATCTGTATTATGCAGATTAAGGCCTGATAATAAAATTAACAAGATAAAATATTAATAGCAGTCTCTTTGACATTGAAACAAAAATATAGAATAGTATGAGAAGTCACCGAGGTTTTTCTCAAGATCCGTGACATCCCTTACCTTTTGTCCTTTCGATTGCACAATAACTGTTCTAAATTGATCATTTCCTATTTGGATTTCCTATGTCCAAACTTGAAAAACCTAAGCTTTAAAATTCACAAAAACAATACCTCTGATATAAGTTAAGAGTTTTCTTAAGTGATTTCAGTCATTTAAGATGTAATTAACTCTGGGGGTTTGGTCTTATAGAAAATTTTAAGAACCTAGCTTAATATAAACACTATATAATATTTTAAATTACATAGGGGAGCATGTCATTCAACATAAAAGGGTTTCACAGATTAAAACAGATGTCATAATTCTTTAGTTTAGTTAATCAGGCATCACTATGAAGCAATGTGTCTATCCTTAGGGACAGGTGCATGACTTATGGTGTAATGCTCGTTTATTTAAGCTATCGTATATATGAGATCAGTTGATTTCATATTTACAAAAATTAAAATGTTAATTTCCAAAATTATATATCTCTTAAATTAAATCAAAATTTTTAACGACCGACACACATGTTGGTTCTAGCCACCTTAGCCAAAGGCTAAGGGCTTGGGGACCACTCACATGAGTTTCTAAAATAATAAGGAACAAGGCTAAGCATGATTAGTTTTAGGGTTTTGGAAGAGTGTAATAGTGATGGGTTGAGGTGTCTGTGTGAGTGAGTCCATTCAAGAGCCACCTAGGGCTAACTCTAAGGTCTGACAGTCCTATGGGGACTCCCCTTGAGTTTCCCTATGTTGACCCCAACCTTCAAAGTGTTAGAAGTTAGAACTGTACATGTAAAAATCTAAGGAATGTAAAGATACGGTTTATAATTTCTATGAGGGTAGGGTCTATCACTAGTCCTTTAGGATAGTCATCAGAAAAGTCCTATGGCGAGACTCTACGCTTCTATGGAAAGAAAGATTAGACCTTAATAAAAGTGAAGTCAACATTCTTATTTGTGAATGAAACTAGTTTTGTTTTAATTGGCCAATCTATAGCATATCAAAATCATTACTTTTAAACATTTCATTATTTTTTTTCTAATTATTCAGTCATTCCTGATGTGATTAGAAGAAAACAATGCACAACCATCCTTTAAAACTTTTAAAATAAACAAGCATAAGCAAAAATATTGTTCCAAAGGATTTTTTTTATATTGATGGATTTAAATGTAAAATATAGTACTTGAAAACAGTTTTCCATAATCTTGGTAAATATGATACGATAAAAATTCATGCTTAGTATTGTGGGAATCATAATGTGATATGAAATTGGAAACTCTTTATAATAGTAATAAAAAACTGACTAACTTTTGGAGCCCTAATAACCAAGGAGTCTTCGTTAGTATAAAGTACTTAGGAAAATCTTAGCATTTGAAGTCATCACTCTTTAAGATTGAATTTAATAACACTTCTTGAACATCTAAGAGCTAAAATTTAAAAATAAAGAATTTATTAGAAAAAAATGGTCTCAATAGATACAGAGAGGGAGAGAGATAGTTACAAAAAATTTCAAATAAAGTTAATGTTTATTTATATACAAAAGAAGCAACACCTTTTAGAAATGCATAATCACAAATTTTTCTGAAATTTACATTTAATTTAGTTTGAATTATCATAATTTTTTTTTATGAAAGTTATAATTATGACTAGTATAATAATTCAAAGCATTAAAATGTTGACAACTAAAAGAAATCTTTACATAAATACAATCTTTAACATTTTATTCCATGAAATGTAAACACAAAGTTTCTAACAAACAATAAAGACAACATGATGTCACCCATCTGTTCATATTTTATGTATGTGCATACCTAAAAAAAAACCTTAAAATATTGGTTAAAATAAATCACTGAAAAATCTTCCACCTTTGATGAGTTGCTGAAAGATAAGCTCATTACCAACTAATATTGATTAGACTTGTATAACTCATTGAAATGACCTTAGCTCTTAAAAGTTAAAATTCTCAATGAAAAATGTTAATTGTTTTATTAAAAATAAAATTTATTTGATTCTCCTATAAATTGATACTTTCAACTAACTCTTTCATATTTTCCTCGGTATCTACCTTTATTACGATAAGTTAATCATTGAACTCATCCCTCTTTTTAGTTTATTGTTGTATTAAAATCAAAGACGAGTGAACTAAAATGATTTCACTCACTATCTCTTCTACCTTTTTTACAAAATAGTTGCTTTAGCTAATGCTCAGTGAGTTGGCAATATAGTTGTGAGAATCATGTAAACTTCTTGGAAGATTTGATATGACAGTTTTCTTTTTATTAGTGGTAGAATCCTCTATCTATTTTGTAACATTAAGATTTTTACTAATTAAGATAGTATTAGTGGCTTTTTTAGTAATCTCTTTTATTGATCTTTACAAAAATTTAGGTGAGGTAGTATGAGCAATATCTCTTGCTCTCAGCTCATCCAATGATAACTCAAGAAAAGAACAATTCTCCTTTTTAAAGCTAGGTAGAGGTTGCCCAGAGCATTATAATATAAGAAATTGACCCAAATAATTTTTTGAGATTAAGTTGTTATTCCAATCATCAAACTAGTCTTTGAACCAGTGTTTCCTTAATTTTTCCCTAAAAGTTTGCTCAGTGAATAATGAACTATAATAGAATAGAGATAATTTGAAGAAAAAAAAATCATCTACTTCAACATATTTTCGATATGAGATAAGAAAATTTTACCTTCAACAATGATCTTTATAACAGCAAATTTTTGTAATTATAGGAATAGTCTGTTCTACCAAATAATAATTGTGTCATCAGAGCCATCATTGAAATATTTTTTTTATTGCCGCACTTTCTCATAAAATAGTGTTAGTAATTATTCAAGTAGAAATATTTTCAATGTAAATTTCTTAAAAGAATGATACACACAACCTACCTGAGAAGATAATCTTATTAGTATAATTTTATTAAAAAGATAAATTAATGTCATAATAAATCAATAAATTAGTGCTAACAAGTGACACAATTTTAAAAAACTGGTGTGTGTGCACGCACGCGAGTACGCTTGCATATTAGGATAAGGTAAAACTCACTCTAAAGATGATGTAATGATATTCCTATTTATGAC